>OZ012680.1:138235153-138597653 GCA_963942445.1 Argyra leucocephala
AATCAATTATTATGCCTAGATATTTGTAGGTATAAGCTTTGTTGATCGTTTGGTTATTGTATTTAATGTCCAGTTTATCTGATGCTTTTCCCTTAATTAACATGTACTTCGTTTTTCCAATATTGACGGTTAAATTATGCAGGCGCATCCACTTGTAAATTTTTTCTAAATCACTATTGATATTTCTTTCCAGATTCGTATATTGGTTTTCAGAATACACCACCACTAAGTCGTCGGCATATAAAAATGTGCTTCCAATTAGGGGCAGTTCTGTAAAGCTATTAATATACACTGAAAACAATGTTGGTCCCAATGAGCTACCCTGAATAACACTATAGTCTATTGTATTCATTAAACTCGTGTGCGTGTCAAGTCTTGTAATTTGTTTTCTATCAAACAGGTAGCTCTTAAACCAGCTGTGTTCAATGCCCTTGATTTCATATTCAAATAAAATACGCAGTAAAGTTTTCCTGTCCACTGTGTCAAAAGCCTTGGCAAGATCGAAATACATCACTGCTACTTTCTTCCTTCTTGACAAGTGATTTTGTATGGTTGTAATGACATCGAATATAGCTGATATTGTATTGGAATTTTGTTTGAAACCATACTGAAAGCTACTGGTTAATTTTGAACTCTTCATGTAATCAACTAGTTGGTTATTAACACATGTTTCTATTAATTTACTATTTGGTTCTAGTTTTGTATATGATTTAAATATTTGATTTATTTTTTTTATTTTATTTCGATTCAACGAGCTATTAGCTCAGAATAACAAATAAACTATACAAAGAGTTAAAAAAAAAAAACTAAATTACAAAAAGTATGGAACATTGAAGCTTTCATTTCATGTTGTATAAATAGAATAACACAATATTTCAATTAGAGTTAATAAAAAAATATGTAGGTACAATAAAAATAAACCAAAACCAAAACAACTAAAATTTTCCTCAATAGATATTGTACTCGCATTGTACTATTATACTTGTACAATTTCCTTATTTTAAAAAAAAAACAAGATTTTCATAAAATAAAAGAATGATGAACTGTTGGAAAATATAACAATGTACATACAATCCTCCATCACAATAAAACTAAAAAAAAATTGCATATTTTTTGGCGAAATTAATTTTCTTTGTAAATTAAGTATTGTAGCTCATATTTTAGCTTGGAATTTACATTATGCTAATTTTCCATACAATTATAACATACTTAGTCTAACTCTAGTTATAGAGCAGCGATATAAATTTATATGATAATAAATATTAATAAATTACAATCATAAATGAGAATAAAAAGGCGAACAGGATCATAAATGAGAATAAGAAGGCTAATTTTTGCATGTCAATACCCGTACATATTTTGTACAGTCAAACATTCCGATTCCAGTTTGGATTAGACATATAGTAACATTATAAAAATTATTTAGTGATTTAAACACAATAGAGAAAGAAGTTGTTAATACTCTCTACAGTATTGGGTCGAAACAGTCTTTTCGAAATAGAGAAATCAAATGGAATAGAAAAAATTTCGTTATCACGCCGCCAATTATTTGTGCGAATATTTGGTGAGCATGTAAAGTTCCATTTGGTAAACATGAATATATATGGCAGCGCACGCTGAGCATTTGCTATATTATATTTCAAAATTCGAAATTTTATATATTTTGTGTTGAGCCTGAACAACGTCGGGTGACTTTGCTAGTATAAAATAAATGTAACAAGATATTTAAAGGATATTTAAAAACCGTAAAAAAGACCAATAAATGTATATATACTCTTCAACAATCGAAATATTGTAATAAATTTGTTTGTGGCAATCCCAATAATATTCAATAGTACATTAGAAGTACATATTTTGTCTGTATTATATAGAGATATGTGGGGCTGGTGAGAGTTTAAATGCGAAGTCGGATTGTGGAATGTAAATTTACTCTAATACAGTGATAAGGTTAAATCAAACCAAATAAAATATATTTTTTTTAAACATCATTTTGTAATTAAACACTGTTGATTATGGCTTTGTTATAAATAATTTAAAGAAGAAAGCCATCGTTTAAGTACGCCTTGAAACAAATAAAAAATTGTATATTATAAAAAAATAATAATAAAACTGCTTATTTCGGCCCGTTAACTATGAACCATATACAGGGTGGTCCGGTTTAGAGCAAAAACTTTTTAAGGGGTAATTCCTTGGAATATTTTAGGAAAAAAATTGTTCTAGAAGAGGGGTCTATCTTTAAATTTACCTGGGCTACAGCGGATTAAAGAAAAACGGATTAGAAAAATTATGTCTAAAGAATATCCACTACAGCTCAGAAGAAATTGAAACTAGAGCAACATAGCTTTGAGCTTCTTCATAGCTTTTTTTAAGAATTAATACACCTAATTAACTGTATATGTTGAATGAGTATCAGACTTACCGTTTTTGAATAATAACTGCATAAACTTAAAATTTTGCTATTAAAAACTGAAAATTTTGTAAAAAACGTTAATTATCTCGAAAAAACTAGCTAATTTTTTTTTTTTTTTATTGTGTTGATGGGCTATATCATCCCCTACAACTTTTTCATATACCACTTTCATATCAGACTTGCCGTTTTTCATGTGTTCTTGAAAATGTGGTTTTGTGGGTAAAAAGTTGTACCATATATATATATGTAATAATAATATATGAACAAATCACAGAATTAATTATACATATATATATATATATATATTTTTTTTTTTTTCAAAATTCTACATGGAATAAAAGTGGAATAAAACAAATTTACCTTTTCCGGAAGATCTAAAAAATTCGCTAAAAGTACAATAAATATTAATTTACAATGGTAATTAAATTACAGGAAAAAAAATATATTTTACATCCTATACCCTCCTACACCATTACAAAATATATAACATTATGCAAAAGTTTACAAGTTAGCAATGTTACTGTCCTGTTCAACTTTTAATAATTATACTCGCACAAAAGTAATAATTTTTCATCAGCAAAATGTTACATGAAATTTTATATTTTAATTTTTTATTTCATATTATCAGGACAATGATCTTCGTTTTTCGTCCTGTAATTTTCCTTCTTAATGTATTTTTACGCAAAAATGCTATCATAATGATGGTGCTATTTTATGATATCATTTTTTTTTTTGCATAAAATTAACAAATAATTTAATTATATTCACTGTAATAAGACTGAACAAAAAAAAAAAAAATAATTTTTGTTTTAACAATGGTATATAATTGAATTTATTTTTCACGTTTTTAGATATTAGATAGAGGGACAACGAATTAGGTGAGAATATTTGAATATTTATCCATACTAAAGGTCACTGAACTTTTTATTATGAACTTTATTTTGTACATCCTTAGAATAAAAATGTTAAATATTACATTTAATTTGTGTCTATATTGTGAATTGATAATTAATGGGATTATGGGATAATTTCTATGTAGAGGAGAAAATAGAAAGTTAAAAAGGTAAGACAAGAAATTTCACTTAAATATGAAATAATTTATTATTAATATTTATCTATATTTCTTGACAAAGAGAATTGTTGCACGTAGAGGGTTTCTTAGTATACATTAGTTGCTTAAAAGCTTTAGGGAAATATAAATAATGTGCTGCACGCGTTGTTTTTAATTAAGCTTAATTTAATTTAAACTACTGAAAGCTACGAATTTACACATGTTTAAATTTAACGTAAATATTTATTGTTTATAAATTGAATGCGCTGTGGTGTTCACATATTCCCTCTGATCCACAACCAACATACAACTTGAAGAAATTTATTGTAAAATATTAATACATTCTCTCGACTTCCAACTAATTTATGCGTTACGGCTTTTTTTCTATGTTATCGTATCATGTCTTCTATCCCAACCCAATCAAGCACTACGTAAGTACAAGTATTAAAGGTAATATCCTAACGCTTTGGATATTTGTAGAGTTATTTAAAACCTGGTCCTTTTTGGATTCGCCGAATCCGAATTCTTAAAATTGAGATCCGCCGAATCCGATTTCGGTTCTAATTAAAAAATCATAGTTTTAATTTACAAAAAAATATATATGTAGTTTATTAAAAAGAATTAAGTTATCAGACAAAGCTGACATATTACACGGTATTCCTGCCCAGATTTGACCATCATTTTACAACCATCACCGACGGACAAAACTTTATCAGTTTTAAAGTTTATAACAAAACTTTTTTGATTTAACCAATGATCAACTGGTTGCTGAACATGATCCAAACAATCTAACTAGACCAAAATTAAATTGTCCTTTCTTGTGATCATGGTGTAAATTGATATTTGTGTACCTCTTCTTACGAATGCTAGTCCATTCGTCCAATGTGATACTGAATCGTTTATTTTGTTTTAGTTTATCTTGAAACAGGATCATCATTTATTCTTCTTCTCAAAATTACTTTGGACAAGCATAATGATGCCGGATTAATTTTTAAGTAAAGTATATAGTCAGAGCCATCACTAGAACCACATTTAAGATTTGATTCCCGAATAAATTGGGATCTAGTGATGGCTCTAATTGATATCCCATCAGAAGCTACAAACAAGATATCTTCTAACGATCTCTTTGTTGTTGTAGTGTATTTAATGGTGATGTTTTTTTATTTCAGATTTATCTGCAGTTTTTTCATTTATTACGGTAATTCCATGTTTAACTTTAAAATGTTTAGCCATTGATGATGTAGAATAATTCCTATATAGCAAAATAGTGCTGCCTTTAGTAAATTTCACTTTTGCTTGTTTTGAAACCTACACGGCAAAATAATGCGTCGAATTTCAGAAACGAATCCCGATTCCGAATCCCAGGGAAAAGATTCGACGAATCCGATTTCGAGTTATTCGGTATGAGAAACTCTAGATATTTGTAAAAAAAAATTGTATCTTTTGCTTTTGTTACTGTAATTTTACATTAATTTCCTGTAGATTTTTATACTGGGTGGGTCTGCTTTTATTTTTTCTACTTGAATCAAGCATTTATTGATTTTTTTCAATCTATCTTATCATGTACATCAATTTTGTCTATACATCAATCTTTTGGGAAGTTTTATTAATAGACATTGGATATTGATTTACACATTCAGTATTATCCCCTCCAATCGATTTTCTGCCATTCACCTAATCTATCCAATTTTTTTTTTGTCTATTTCAATTCATACGAACACTATCTTTTATATCGAATACATGTAATGTATGAATACCCTGATTTCGTCCTTGATTAGTACGTTTCTCATCTCTTAACATATAGCCACTAATTTGTCTTAGATTTTGAATTTGAGGCTTGTTTAAGGTTAATGTATACAACCGCAAAGTCTCCATAGTGTTATTTTGGGCCGAATACAGCGATTCGTGTTTTGTTTGTAAGCTTTAGTAGAAGTAAGAAGTTTAAAAATAAAAGATATTTAAATTCAACATTCTTTATTGATCCAAGAAGCATTTAATTGTTATCCTGAAACAGATTCGGCTTTCTCTGATGTTTTCTTTCTTTTTTTCTGTTTCCGCGTATTGCAAGAACTAGTAATATTTATATTTAGATATTTAAAATTTAGCACTTATAATTTTATTGTTAATAGAAATTTTACATCTAATCGGTTTGACCTGAAAATGCTTTGAGAGATTCTTCTTTGGAGTATTTTGCGAAAAAAATTGTTCTAGATATGGCTTCTATTTTTAAATTTACCTGAACTATGGATTAGAAAAATAAAATCTAATAAATATCCGCTGTAGATATTCAAACTAAAATAATATGTTATTGAGCACTATTTTTTTAAATTAATGCACCTAATTAGCCGTACTAGTCCATGTACTAGTAATCTACATAAGTACATCAGACTTACCATTTCCGTGCTTGCCACATTATTATATTGTATTTTTCTATCATGCTGCTGATTAGACTGATAACCCATAACAAAAATGAATTGGTCTCAGGTATCTTAAATTCGATTCTACGCTAAACTTAGAATCAAATTTAACGGTTAAATGGTACAACGCATTAGAAACAAGAAGAAGATATTAAATGATATAATATCAAAATCAAATCAATGTTCATATCTCACTAAATTTCTGCTTAATCTGTTATTAAAAATATATAATTAAAATTTTTAATTTACAGTCTGGTAATTAAACAACCTTTTATGTAATCAACCAAAATTGTTGATTTCAATTGGTTTTATAAAAAAACGAAGCACTGAAATCAAATCACTAAAATGTTTATATTCTTATTTCATTAAAATGGAACCTAAAATTAAAAACTTGTAAAAAAGATTAAAAAATGAATCCTAAAATTTAAAATTGTAAAAAAAGTAGAGGTTTGAATGAATGAATTTCATTTCCAACATGTACGAATTCAAATACCTACCTTTCGTCCTTCTTAAAATTGTTTCAAATTTTTAAAGTGATTACAAAAACCAAAAAAAAAAAAAAAATAGTTAGCTATCCTTGAAAATTCGAAAATAGATCGTTCAAAGGATATTTTTTTATTTAATTTTTTTTTTTAATTAAAATTTATTCCATTGGAAGATTAATTCGAATTTAATTGAACCAGAAGGAAAAAATATAAAAAATATCAATTGTGAAATGCTGAGCGAAATAAATTTATTTTTTTGTATTAAAAATGTCCTTGATTTTAAATATTTAATTTTTGATCGTTTAATTTGTTTTTTTTTTTTTTTTCCAAAAAATATGAGTATGTAGTCATCATATATATTTTATATATTAATAATCACTATTAATGTATTTCAGTATATTATGTATCTATGTATGTATGTATGTATTTCGAATAAATAACATATCAAAGTAAATATTTTATTTTGAGTTCAATGCCCACTTAAACAAGGATGTTGAATGATTGAGTGAAATTTTTTTTTTTATTATTATATCTTTGCAGTTTTTATTATATTATTTTTTTTTTTGTTAGAAAAGAACATTAATCATTACAATATAATATAATAAATTGAAATTTTTTAAAAGAAATAATAGAATATTAGAAATAAATCAATTGTTATAATATGTCAGATCAGACTTCAATCATTGATATTCAATGGATTGATGTCCATGAACTTAATTAATGGTCAGATATTTTTCAAAAAATAAACAGTATGTGTATATAAGAATTTATGTTATATTCATATTATTTAATAAAGATTATTTTTTAGTTATTGTTGTATATTTGTGGAATCTGTAAGTAATATTATTATAATGTACAGATTAGATACATATACATTTATATATTGGTCGATACATAATAAGTCAAATATAATAATTCAAATAACTGATGTAGCATAGATTGAATTGGTTAGGCAATACATACAACAAATGGTACTAATTATCTAGATACTAGGTTGGTATGATACAATTGGAATTCTATGCATTGGTCAGGAAATAAAAGACAGATGGTATGAATGATCTGAGCTTTTCCATATGGTTAATAAAAAAATGGTCTGATCAATTGAAATTCTGAAATGATTATATGTAATTAAAAATTTATAATAGATTCACTTTTGCTGTATACAATGTTTATAATGTATACAGTTTGTAAGATTAATAATATTTGACAAATAAAATTATCCTCAATTGCACAAATCAGTTGCATAGCAAGTGTATCCATAGCATTTAGCTATTAGCATTATTAGCATTACATTTGCCATTGAAAATTTTCCAATTTAATTGCATATCCATAATTTCATATGTATTGTGTGTTGGTTGAATAAACATTGAACCACTTGTGAACCAAAAATAAAATATTGTATTGAAATTATGGAAAATATATTCGGAGTAAATATGAAAAAATGCTAAAAGATTTAAAATTAGATCTACATTTTGGTTAGTAATTACTAATTAGTAAATTTTATTTATTTATTTTCAATTATCTTTACCTAAACATATTTCTCTCATTTAATAATACTCATTATACCATTATCATTTAATAATACTCATTATACAATTATTTATTGTTTGATAATATTGTCAATTGAATCTATATTCTTAGATGGTATTATAAATATAGACCGATATAATCTATTTTCTATATCGTTCTATATCGTTGGTGTACTGCAAAAATATCTCAAGTCCATAAAAGACTCAAATACATAAGTAAAGCACAAAAAACTCTAGTGTCTTTGGGTCTTTGTTTTTGACTACAGTATTTTGGCCATAAGTCGTATGAAGATATCACCAAAATTAGAACTCTTTTTACAAAACTAACAATTTTTGAATTATTCTGTATTTAATCATGATATAAATTGGACATGACATGTTTTTGCATATACCAACGATATTCTAAATTTATGACTTAATAAGATCCTGCTTCCTGGGCTTCAATCTTAAAAAATAATAAAATTTTTTACAAATTTAAATTGATTAAAAATTGGAGCATCTACCAAACTTGATGTGTAATTCTAATAAACTTTTAAGTATAGAGAAGATATTTTACCAACAGTGATAATATTATTTATTATTAAGTTATAATTGGGGTGTTGAAAAAAAACGATAGAAGAGTATACCACAAGTTATACAACCCATAAATATGACTTAAATTAGTATAGTATGGAAGGTAGGTAGTTAGTAGTGGCTGACGACAGTAGGCCGACACACTTAGACCGGTAAGGTCCATTGTGACACCCCTGAAACTTTCCTCCCGTAGGACCCTACTCGTTGAACCAATTTGAGCTTTTAACGAAGCGGCGGAGATTTATATATATTATATGATAGTATAGTATAGTCCTACCTTTTAGATTAGTATCATTTTGTTACTTTAATTTAGAGATATTTCACTCATACTAAACCCATAATAACTGAAGATGCTATATTTAATTTAATTTATTTATTTGTATTTATATGTGTATACCTTTTTAAAAATTTGATCGAATGTAAGTTACAACTGTTGCCTATTGATAAACATATTATTACAACATCATTAATGATTCACAATTAAAGCCAGCTTTAAGATGCAATTCAGTGTTTTACAAATGTTCATATTTTTGCTTTTTCTAGTAAAAAATGGGATTTTAAAATGTCGGAATTATGATAAGTTGGCTTATTTTTTTATCGCCACACTATGTACGTCATTTAAAAAAATAAATTGCATATTAAAGTAAGCTTAACTGCATGTTCAATCTTACGAAAATAGTATTATGGCTCTAGTACAACATTAATCAAACGAACCTACTTCTAGTCAGATCTCTTATTGACTATTTTAAGTATGATAGCGATCAGTACTACTTATACTGGCAAAAAATTTGCAATGAAGCAAAGTTTGGCATTTACTATCTTCCAAACATTGGAAAAATCTTTTTAAACAATATTAGAAATATCTTATAGAGAGATAAGGTATTGCTTTAAACATTTACTGTCCTCCCTGTACAAAATATAATATATGAAAGAGTAAATTATCAAACCATAACTCAGGACTTTAAATAAAATATCTCCTGAGACTAAAATATCTTTTTAATAATGGTCACTTGATGTATACACTTTAGAAGACTCATGGTCTTACAAACATTAAAAAATAAAAAAATAAATAAATAAAAAAAAATAAAAAAAAAGATCCGTTTAACTTAACAGTACACGTTGATTATAGTATCGAGCTTAAATTTTTTTTTTTTTTTTTTAGTTTATTTATTTAACTTTTCAATCTACCTTATTTTTGTCTAATAATAGTATGTCACTATTAGACGATATTAAGTAATTTGTTTTGGCTTCTTTTTGTAACAGGTGGTGAGTGAGCTCATTGGCTTATCTCCGAAGTTTTATAATTCTGGTCAAGCTAGGGGGGATTTCTGGTTTGACTATTTATAAATCTGCTGCTTAGATCTATCGGATGAAACCTTTTCAGCCTTCGCACATGTTGGTCTGTACACTGTAGTTGTGATGCGAGATCGTTGGGATGTATTTCCAATCTAGCACAGTATTTTCAGCTTCTTATTGCTATGGCTTCTTTAACCGATTCGACTTTTAAGTCCTTTCTAATTTCCTCATTTCTCACGAACCATGGTGCATTTACTATTGATCGGAGTACTTTGCATTGAAACCTTTCCAGTGTTTCAACGTTGGAATTACTTGTGGCTCCCCACAGTCCTTTTTCGTCGGTTTCAAGACGGCCTTGTATAGTAGGATCTTGCACTCCATTGATAACTGCGAATAACGTCCTATTAACCAGTAGAGGCTGTTAAAGTTCAGTCTAAGTTGTTTATTTTTGTTGACAATATGCTCTCTCTAATTTAAACGCCTATCCAGATGCATACCAAGATACTTTGCAGAGTTTGCATGTATTAATGCCACATTATTTAGTGTTACAGCCTGGCAATCTTTTCTTCTGGTGGTGAAAGTAACATGCACTGATTTGTTTACATTCGCCTTGATTCTCCATATTTTTAGCCAATCTTCAATTTTTAATAAGTGTTCTTGCAATTGCGAGCGTAAATGAGTAAAAATAATAAATTGGTCACTTGCACCACAGTATCAAGATGACATAACTATATAGTGTTAATTGTACTTACAGAAATAACTATAGAACATCCCACTTTCACCTACCTTCTTCCATGTACAACGTTTTTTTTTTTGCTTGCAATGTTGTTCAACAGTGTTGTTTAACTAAAAAAAAATGTATGTCATCGCCGAACCTTATTTTCTAATAACATTATAAATTTTATTGTTTATTTTATAATTACATATATATATATTTTTTATCAATTATATTATACTTTGAAATCACAGTCATCTATAGCCATACTATATTTATAGACCATGTGTAGTTTGTATCATGTATGATAGTATATACGAGTATATATTATATGAATCCTTTTCGCTTCAGTAATCATAATAAATCCTTTGAAAACAACAAATAATAAGGATATCCATGCCAGCAGTATCTAAATTCACTTTATGGTATTTAGATATTTAACCTAAATATAGATG
Source organism: Argyra leucocephala (assembly GCA_963942445.1). NCBI lineage: Eukaryota > Metazoa > Arthropoda > Insecta > Diptera > Dolichopodidae > Argyra > Argyra leucocephala. Next base: position 138,246,085 of record OZ012680.1, read on the forward strand.
TCGTTTTGGTTTTATTTTGTTGTTATTTTTCTATTTTTTTTTCTATATTTATGATGGTTTAGAATGTTTTTCGAAATTAACCTAATTATTACGCGTTAAATTTTTATTTGCTTTTAAATTAGTAAATACAATTTATAAGTTTTTCTCAAAATTGTTTAGCAGTCTAGTGTAGTGTTTTAGGTGAAAATTTGTATAGAAATTTATTTTATATTTAAATAAAGTGTTATAAAGTAATATAATAAAGTAATATAATTTATTTCAACAGTGGGTCCTACATATAAATCTGCAGGCCAACTTATAGTTCGAAATGTGGCCTTTACATAGTAATTATTTGGTATAATAATATAATGTTAATCCAATATCCCGAGTCATTCACCAACACAAAAACAAACTATGTTAGATTCACAGACCATGAATAGGGCTTGTTTTAATTTACTGTAAAAATTTAATTCGTTAAAATTTCAGTTTTCAGTTCAACAGCTGTTTGCTCATCTTTTGTCATATGATTTAAAGTTAAATGTTATATTGTTCAAAGGATTCAACCATTCAGAAAAAAAACAAATTACAAATTATTAAAATGTTTGAATATTAAAAACTGTCTTCGATATCTAGATGGTCTAAAGAGTAAATTATCAACAATAAGAGTGCATTATTTGCTTCAAGGCGCATTAAATTTACTTTTAACTACAAGATGATTTATTTATTCTATTTTTAATTTTTACTTCATTGGTAATGGTAAAGTGTTTGTATGGAAGATAGGTTCGATTTCGAATGTTGCCCAAAAGATTAAAGATTAAAGCAAATTTTAGTTAATTTTTTTTTTAGTTTTAAGAAACTAGTCCATAACTCTGTTTTAGTAAGAGATAGAAAACATATTTTTTTTACTATCAACTATTAAAATTGTTCAAATTATATTTTTTTCCAATAAACAAAGTTAAATTATCCCAAACCAATAATAGCTATCGATATGCCGTTATGAGTTATCAAAATAAAGCTTGATGTTGCTAGCTTTACTGAACGACTATTAGATCGTTTGGAATATCGTCATTCAAAATAATTAACATAAAAACTTAAAAATTGTCAGCTTCAAGCCCTACAACTTGTGAAACACTCAGAAAACATGTTTAGATCCTAATTTGATAGATAACATACAAATTTACTCTTTCAAACTGCGGCTAATCCTCTTTTAGTTTATTTGACTGAAATTATGATATAATTTTTAAAGAATTAAAAAAAAAACACCTTTAAACTGCAATATGTTCGAGACACCATTCAAAATTGAACTTTTATTGCTGTGATTTTACTTACTAATTAAGTAAAAAAAATGACACATAGTTTCGGTGTACTTCGGAATTACTCGGTAAATTACTTTAAATTATTAATTACATTTTTGTTTTTGTTTGCGTAGTAGACCTTTTCGGATTTGCTACACCTACAGATTTACTTTTGATTGTTCAAAATCTATATTTACAGACCTGTGTCTATGGAGAATTTAAATTTATAGTTTTACTTATCCTCTTTGCTTAATTTTTAACAGATCACTAAATGAAGAAATTTTCTTAGATGACTGGAAATTTTCAAACATTATTCCTATTTTCAAATCAGGGTGTAAAATTGTCATTGAAAATTATAGACCAATCGCTAATTTATATTCTATTCCTAAACTTTTCGAAGCTATTGTCACAGATAAAATGTATTTCTTGGTTAAAGAACACATATCTCCAAATCAGCATGGCTTTATGGGTGGAAGATCTACATCCACTAGTTTAGCAGTTTTTCTTCACACAGTTTTCAATGCAATTGAAAAAGGCTATCAAGTAGATACGATATTTACGAATATTTCTAAAGCTTTTGACAAAGTAGACCAATCTTTACTACTCTCTGAACTTCAGGCTCTTGGTATTCATGGTACCTTCCTTCTATGGGTATATTCTTATTTGATTGGTTGCAAACTGTGCGTTAAAATACAAAATTGCGCGTCATATACCTTCGAGGCTACGTCTGGTTTTCCACAAGGAACTCATATGGGGCCACTATTATTTTTATTGTTTATGAACGATATCGACTTCAATATTAAGTCTTTGATCTTATCATTTGCTGGCACACTAAACTTTTTGCGGTTATTAAGTCGGACGAAGATTGTCATCTCCTGCAGCAAGATCTTGACAAATTCTACTTTTGGTGTTACATTAATGGCCTTACCATTAATATTAATAAGTGCAGTTACATGTCATTTTCTAGGAAGCAAACTCTAATTGAATTTTATTATAACATCAATGGTTCTATTATTGAATATGTCCGTGAAATAAAAGACCTGGGTATCATTCTCGATAATAAATTAACTTTTAATGCTCACATAGATCGAATTATTTCTAAAGCTTTTTCCATGTTAGGTTTCATTAAGCGTAACTCACAGCAATTTTCTGTTCCTTATACATTCAAATATTTATATACTGCACTTGTTTGTCCTCACCTCGAATATGCTTGTCCGATCTGGATGCCTTATTATGATAAACATGTTAAGAGAATAGGTTTCTGTTCAAAAGAATATGATTAGGTTTTGCCTACGTAAGTTCAACTGGCAACCGTATATTACTGGATATTTAGCTAAATGTCAACTTATTAAGCTTTCTACTCTTGAGGGTAGGCGAAATGCTGCTTCTGTGATGTATTCCTATGATATCTTATCTGGCAGAATAAAATGTCCATATATTCTTCGCCTTTATAATATCTATGCTCCAGTGCGCGATTTCAGAAGCCAAAGATTTTTATATCTTCAAAGTCATTGAACGAACTATGGTTTTTCCGAACCTATAGCATACTCTCAGCGCTTGTTTAATAACAGTTTTTCAGTAATTAATTTCAACAACAGTAGATTCGTTTTTAGGAGAAAAATCATCACATTTTTTTGATACATTACAATAATTCTTCTAATTTTAATTAATTATAATTTTATTCTACAAATTTATTAAAATTATTCTCTATTATCATTTGAATGTACTGCCTACCTTTATAATTACTATTGCTATTACTATTAATATTTATTTATACTACTTAAGTCTGAATGTTTCTTTTTTTTAACTTCTTTTCTTGAATTAATGTTATTTTTAACTTGAAATTGTTAATGCATCTTATTATTAATGTTATTTTATATTTGAAATTATTTTTATATTTACAATTTTTGTTTTCTATTTCTAGTTTTATTTTATTTTAGTTTTTAATATTTTATAAGCAAAATCTGTAAGGGACTACCCAGTAGATTGAAATAAATAAATAAATAGATATGTTATTATTGGATTTCTCAATCTTGAACAGATATTTTTTAAATAGACCATATCCTATCATAGGCCAAGCCAATATCTTATAAACTTAGATATACTCGATTTATTGAATTGAATTCGATAAAAATATTATTAATATAAATTTTGATAACACTGTAATTAACCGGAGAAAAATAATAATTAATTGATGACTATTGAAATACTGGTAATTTAATTAAATTAAATAATACCGTAATAATGTAAAATAGATCTCAAAGTTATTTTATGTATTTAATTATTGATTGTCAACATCATCCTAACCGAAATAGGGTCCCTTAACTTTACATTTAGGTGCAGTTAAATCAATTAAATTAAATTAAATTAAATAATTCATTATTGGTATTTCGGTCTGCGTATCTAATTTATACTTGTTTAATGGAAAATTTTCTTAGCTTAACCCATTAAGGGTAGATGTCATAATCATAACACAAACCACATTATTCATGTTTGTTGTGTTCTATTTTTCTAATAGTAAAACATGGAAAACTTTTTTTTTTTTTTTTTTTATCAAAATGGTGTCAGAACAAAAATAAAAGGAAGTAAATAAAAGATTATAAACAACAGAGATGATATTATTATGTATATATTATATACATACATATATATATACATAATATATCAGCGATTAAGGAGTAACTAAAAATTGTTATAAATACAAAGATATAAGGAAGAGGTGAATAAGCATTATTGAATATGATCAGTGACAGTATAACGTAATATTCAATATATGCCACAGGTGATTTACATTTATACGCATACATAATATATATATATAAATATATATATATATAAATATATATACATATACTGAATTAGTTTTCGTGAAAATTGTATAAAATAAAAATAAAAAATAAAATAAAACGTGTATTGAATTTAGTTAAAAATAGAAAATTACAAATACAAAAAGAGAACGATGTTGTCGAATGAAGAGAAGGTTTGAGAACAAATAAATGTACTGTTAACTTTTTTTTTTTGTTTTTTGATATATAAATAATTGTTAAAAAAATATTGGTAAATAGAGCATAATATATAAAATTCTGATCACATTATCTCTAAGTTATAGTACGATAAGTTGTATTTAGGAATTTACAAAGGATTTGATAAAATTGTATCTTCTTCGAACAGTATACTCTGTTCATTCTAATCGCATTGGCAACACGTTGAGATACATCTTTTTTTTTTGCTTTCATTTTGATTTTAGATTTTTTTTTTTTTATTTATATTATATCTACGATTATATACGATTTAAGGAAATATGTATATTGAAAAAGATAATATTATTTAAAAAAAAAAAAATATTTTCTTGACAGATACAATTACAGGTATAGTTTAATAAATATAGAAAATTATGTGAGGTGTGGAATATTAAAAAAGAAAAAAAATATGTAAAATGTATATATATATTTATTTATATATTTGTTAATCATCCGATATAAGTAGACTGTTTGACATCATATCAGAATAAGGATTGAGCAAATAAAAAAAAAAACGAGCCTGCAAAGCTATTCTAAATTCGTTGTCACAATCGCTATCGCATATGAAAATGGATTTAAAGAAATTTATTTAAAAATTTTAAAGAATTTTTATGAAATACTAGGGCTATCCTGCCCACATTGCTAGACAATAAAAAAATATACGTTTACGTCTTTGTATTAAAAATTAAATCTTCTTGAAAGAACATTTATTATCGATCTGTCAAATAGTTTATTGTGAAACAGTGCTATATAATCAGTTAACTTTTGTTCTTTTCAGATAACCGGTAAATTTTAAATTCGTGCTGCAATTCATTAGAATTTTTTTGAAAGATTTATCAGCAAGCAACCGATATCCAAAAGGATATGGATAGTATTTTAGGTACTTCATCACCATCATATAAAACCATTCATTTTTGGGTAGCTGAATTTAAATGTGGTCGTAAAAGCGTAAATGATGAACAAAAATGTGGGATACCAAAAAAACAGCTACATCCATTGAAATTATAAGAAAACTACCTGATGTAGTGACAAACGAACACCGAGTAAAAGTTCGTAACCTGGCAGACATATTAAAACTTTCACAAGATAGCGTTGGACGCATTATACATGATTAACTCGTTATGAAAAAGCTATCAGCAAGATGGGTACCGCGTTTATTATCATTGTCACAAAAAATAATTCGTTGTACACATAGTGAGGAGTCTACTATAGGGTCCGACTACCCGACTTATATATAGTTGCGTAGTTGAGCCCTATAATAGACTTGGACTCTTTACTATATACCAGAAACCAAAAATCAGTTCAAACAATGGATAGAGCCTGGTGCAACTGCGACAAAGAAAGCAAAAACAGAAAAATTAAGAGGAGGAAAGATTATGTCAACTATTTTTTGAAATGTATAAGGTTAATATTCATCCTCTATCCTGAAAACAGAAAATCAATAAATTCTGTGCATTATTGGATCGATTGAATGACGAAATCAAGATGAAAACTACCACATTTCGCAAAGAAAAAAGTATTTTTCCATTCAAGACAACGCACGATAACACAGATCAGGTTTGACAACAGTAAAATTCGATGAATTACGGTACGAAATTGCTCCACATTCACCATACAGTCGAGATTTAGCCCCACGTGATTACTTCCGTACTTGTTTCCGAATTTAAAAAAAAAAATGGCTTGCTGATGGAAAGACATTCACAAATGACAAGACAAATGAAAAGACAAATGAAATGGTTATCGCTGAAACTGAAGCATATTTCGAAGGTCTTAAAAAGTTTGAAAAACGTTTGATAAATTGAGTATTGAGTTGGCAGGAGACTATGTTGATCAAAAAAAAAAAAAAACCCAAAGAAAAAATGTTTTTTTTTTAATATGAACATAAATTTTTTAAAGTGAGAACATAAAAAAAAAAAAATGATTGTAAACGACATTTTTAGTATTGTCATTTGCACAAAAAATGTATAAAGCCGACGGTTTTCCAACAAGCCTCAAACTTCTAAGTTTAAGCGCAAACTTGGAACGACTGACCTTAAACTTTATCAATACTATAATCTCAATATTGTAATATTCGAGATATTACCCCTTGACAGGCATAAACGTAGTATTATCGTAGTATTTATCATTATGACATGTAAAATAGAGGATAAAACTTTTTTTTTTAAATTATCATTTTTTTTTTAATTGTATTTAAAATTTGCATTTACCTTGAATTAAATTTCAAATTAGCCTCCATTTTTTTTATTTTTATTCACTTTGCAGTCAAACTTGACAATGAAAAATTTTGCTTAATTTTGAAAATGTGTCAAATCAACTATTTTTTTAGTACTAAGTTAATTATTTATTTGACGATAGACTACGCTGATGTACATCATTGCGTCGTTGATTCGTAATATTATGCCTTTGTTTGGTAAAATCAATACTAAGTTTATGTTGCAATAATATCTTGATATTAGGTGACATATGTACATGTAGGAATATTACTATATCAGCAATATTACAATATCGATATTACATGTCTATCAGTAGCATAATAGTTATTGAAACAACCAAACGAATTCAAATGGCATATCAGTGGGAATCATTGGAATGTATGGTATTAAAACATCTTCGCTTTTTAATTTCTTATTTAAAATTTCTGCTTCAACTACGTTAATTCATTATTTTTTTAACCGCAAGTTTTGTTCCATTGCATAATTTTGGTGTGTTTATATTACGAAGGATAATGATTGGAAAATAGATTTTCAGTTGTAAATTCCAGGCAAATCAACAGATATCAAAAATTCTGTTGGATAATGTACCTACTACGTTTTCTTTATTTTTCACAGTATCAACAGATTTTATATAAGATCAATTCGCCAACTATCTCACATTGCATTTATTACAAACCTTATTCATTTTATCAATTTGAGTGAATGGCTGCGAAGCATAATCAATGTTTTGAACATATTTAAAACCTGCACGATGCAAATTTCCAATTGAATAACTCAACGTCTCCGTTGTTGCCTGTTTTGATTGGGACGTTGAGTGTTATGTTTATTCTTGATTTTGATTTGATCTTGATCATGCTTGATTACTTTCCAATCGCTCTTGTTCATTCTGATTAGATCTATTTAAATGAAGCAGTCAGCTTGAGTTGTGTGTTAGTCGACCAAATTTTGAACGCATTCGTTGCGGCGTTGTCGAATAATTTTATTCTGTTAACATGAGAAATTGTTTTTATTTACTGAATGATTACAAATCAATGATTAAAAAATGTCAATGTTCACAATCTAAACTCAAATGACAACCAATAAACACACATAAATTAAATAAGTCAAATGACGTGCGCAATCAGAGCCTTTATGTTGTGTACCGATACCGATAAAATATTTTTCTATAAAGTAAGATTTAAATTAATTCACACATTTTATATGGCTAAATACACCATCACAAAAGTGATTTAAGTGATGATTTACGATGTTTTTTTGATAAAACGAAAAATAAAAAAAAAAACATATAAAAACAATGAAATTTATTGTTGAAAACCTCTGAGCAAATCGTATTTTCCCCAGATACTAGAACATAATATTTTCTACAATAGTTAAGATTCTGATAATAAACCCAAAATAGTAATTTTTTTGTAAAGAAAAATGTGACATTAAAAAAGCATAAAATATATAATCTGTATACCAAAATTCGACATAAAATGTATGAACGTACATACACTGGTCCATATAGCTAGTACCTTCTATTTTAGAAAGAACGTAATACTCTTTAATAGATACTAAGACTCAAGTTATATTTTAATCTAAATTTTGTTTGAATAATCAAAACTTAGACATTAGAAATATTATTTATACCATCAAGGATCACAGAGATTAGGACATTCAAAAATAAAAATAAATTACATTTTGTAATATTTTTATTTGTTTTTTATGCATAGCCAAAACACTAGGTGGGGACCTTTTATACCGATTGGTACGTTTGGCTAGGGTGGGAAAGAAAAATTTGGAAAGGAGGATGGTAAAAGGGAAGGAGGACAATTACGAACGAAGGTGTTAATGTTCGTCTTGAATTTATTTATTTTAGTCATAAATATAGAATTTGTCATGTTTTGATGAGATGGAATTTGGTTCCACATTCGGGATGTTAAAGTTATAAACGAATTTCCATAACTTGTCTTTTGTCATCTAGGGATTTCAATGGTGTAGGAATGAGCACATGCGACCCTTCGTGTTTCGCGGGGCAAACGCTTAAGTGGAGTTAATATAGATTTAATTTCCACTGAGCATGTGCCGATGCCTACGAGATATCTATAAAAAAGTGAGAGAGCTCCGACTATACGACGGTGTCCAAGAGGAGCAAAATGGGCTGTCACATTTGGGTCATTGATTAGACGAATTGCCCATTTTTGGACTTTATCCAAATGTTTTAACGCAATACTAAAGGCGCCAGCCCATATGTCAGAATTGTACTCCATTTTGGGTCGTATGAAAGCTTTATATATTTTCAAGAGGTCACAGGGGGAGAACTAAGCCTTGCAGCGGCTAAGAAAACCTAAAAATTTGGCTGGTTTTTTGCAACATCAAATATATGATCATTCCAGATCATTTTTCGATTAAGGTGCATACCTAATATGCTTAAGTTTTCAAACCGCTGAAGTTTATCTCCTTGAAACAAAAGAGTAAGATCAAAAATGGAAATTTTTCGGGAGATTGTACAGCTCTGAATTTTAGAAGTATTGAACTCGACTCTGTTTTTGAAGCCCCAATTAGCTATTGCGACTAAATCATGGCTGAGGGAACTGGCCATGATGTCTCTTTTGGTTGACACAGCGGTGGATGTAGATTCAGATTTTTTATGAAAATCGTAGGAGGCTACTAGGGTCCCGTCGTCTGCAAAGCTGTGGATTGGATTGAAAGTGGTTTGGAGCAAATCATTTATAAATATAAGGAATAGGGTAGGTGAAAGAACTGATCCTTGGGGAACACCAGCGTTTATTTGGAATTGATCGGACTTAAATCCATCAACTAAAACTTGAATCGTACGATTCGAAAGGAAATGAGAGAAGAGAGACCCAGGCCTACTGCTTGACATTTTGCTAATAATGCGCTATGCCATACTCGATCGAAAGCTTTAGAAATATCTAGAGCCACAATATTTGCTTCACCCGAATTGTGCAAGCAAATATTTAGCTTCTCGTTAAGGTATGTCATTAAATCACCGGTGGACCGGTGGAATCTAAATCCATATTGCCTATCGTGGACAATACCTTGTCAGCTTTTTGTTTATTAAGATCTCCATCAATTTGGGGAGGATCGATTTTAGCGCTATATTATATCGATATTATTATTACATAAAAGTTTTCCATCACATCGCCCAAACAATTGGATTTTGATTGATTTGAATTGTCCTGAACAGTACTTAAATGTACAAAAAAAATATGTATATTGATATCATAATATAGCAACACAATACTGATGCATAGAAAATTTATATAGAAATTTTAAGCGGGAACTGCTCAACCGATTCACAAACCAGCACATGCTACTTTCACTGATGGTTTTAAAACAAAAATTGAAATTAAATAAATATGAAAACTCTAAGTATATTTCACAAATTTTATTAAATATTTTAATCTATTTCTGCTATTACACCATCATCAGAAGACTAAGTATAATGATCATGTCGATATTTAATAGATAATTTTAATAATGTTTCACCTAGAGCCTACAACATATTCTATAAAATATATAAATTATTGAAATTTCCTTTTTTTTTGTAATCACTTCAAAAAATCCTTATTGTCTATCTCCCAACATATTTTTTATTTCTTTCTTAATTCCGCCTTGAATCATTAACGATAAACAAATTTTTATTATTCACACATTTAATGCTACATTTATCAATTGGAAGTTTTTTTTTTATTTATTAAATTTCTAAAATATTATGATTGATTGTAAATAAACATAAAAAAATATATATATATCCGAATATACATATACATATTTAATTATATTAATCCATTTGGCTGACAGTCAATCTCTCATTTAACTTTAACTAAATCAATTAAAAATATTATTTTTGATTCTATACTCACTCCTATTACTTCAAAAAATTTCAAAACAAACATCAAATATTCAAAAACTCATACTTTGCAATTTATTTTTCTTGAACATTTTTTTTTTTAATTCTATAAATTTTAGCCTAACTAAACAAATTTATCTAATAAATTTAAACTGGAAAAAATCAAATAGAAAATAATATCAATAAATTTAGACAAAAAAAAAACAAAATAGGAATAATTTATAGAATGCTGCCAAAAATATTAACAAATCACAGTATCAGCAGCGCCATTTAAATAAATAAACAAAAATAAAATAAAAAAAAAAAAAAAAAAAAAACAAAACATAAAAATGCAAGAATGAGTTTTGAATTTCAAAATAAGGATGCTGGCGCCTTTTTTTCTAATTCTATGATTTTTTTAAAGTAGTATAAAATTGTTTTTAGGTTTATATTACCTTTAGAAAAATGTATTATAATAAATAAAAAAATAGAAAAAATGTGGAAATTGACTTATAAATGTAAAATAAATTAATTATAGGACTGCTATGCAACAATAGGCCAAATAAGTTGTTTTTATTCACTGTCATATAAATGCACAACACAATAGAGCAAGTACATCGAATTGTCAAAACACCATAAATAATGCTTTCGAAAAGAAGGAATACGTATCAGCTGCCTTTTAGACATAAGCCAAGCATTTGATAAAGTCTGGCATGTATAGGACTCCTGTATAAACTGCAAAAAATTTTGCCATCTGAGTATTACCAAATTTTTAAAAGCTATTTGGAAAATAGAACGAATTATATAAAACAAAAAGACAATTATAGTCAACTATATGAGTCCGGAGTTTATCAAAGTAGTGTCATTGGACCTATCTTATACTTATTGTACGCAGCAAAAGTTCAACTTGCAACTTTTGCCGATGATACTGCCATATTAGCTACACATACTGACGCAAACATGGCATCATCCACTACCCAAGTGTACCTGAATAAAGTCCAAATATGGCTAGATAAATGGAAAACTAAAGCAAATCAACAAAAATCAGTGCACGTTACATTTACGCTGAGAAAGGATACTTGCCCACGAGTCTCCTTAAACAATATTCCTATACCTCAAAAAGAAGAACTAAAATATCTAGGAATACATTTAGATAGAAGATTGAACTGGAGAAAGCATATTGAAAGCAAACGAAAGCAGCTTGGAATAAAATTAAGAAATATGTATTGGCTACTAGGAAATAAATCACAATTATCTCTAAAAAACAAAATATTGGTATATAACTCGCTATTAAAACCTGTATGGACATACGGAATACAGATGTGGAGTACAGCTGCAAAAACAAATATTCAAGTACATATTCCAGAACATATTTTTGCTGAAAATCGTAAACGCACCCAGGTACGTTCCAAATAACTTAATTACAAAAGACTTGGGTATTTCTTCAGTGCAAGACGAAATAAAAAAATTCATAAATAACTACAAAAAGAAAATGGAAGACCATCCAAACAACCTAGGTCGACTGCTATTTGTTACGCAAAACACATGGAGACTAAAAATAAGGATGCCAAGCGACTTAATATAAAATAAATAATAAACTAAATTAACTGTAAAATAAACTAGAAATTAGATTTTGTAAATTAGTGTAGCTTATCAGTGTGGATAGGCTAATTCAAGTCATATTTTCATCATAAATACTTGCTTATTGTATAGAAATGAAAATACAGATTGTAAATAATAAAGGAAGTAAAAAAAAAAAAAAAAACTGTCATATAAATACATACATTTAGTACAATTCTCGTCTTTCTTACTGGCTGTTTCAGTTTTGATTATCACTAAATTATGTATGTTGTGTTTGTCTTTCAATTGATTAAATATGTACATTGAATAGTTCTCTTCTTAATCACTGCTTGATATTGGTTGTTTTTAGTTCTGTAGGTAGATCACATGTCTGTAAACTGAAAGGTTTTGGATTTAATTCCCGATGAAACCTCAATATTTTGAAAATATAATAAAAAAAAATTACATCAGGTTAATTGATTTACAAAGCCCACAGTGTTCAACCATAAAATTAATATTAATTTCTAAGACTATAGTTTCACTTATGTGCCTGATTTCGAAATTTATGATATTATTATATGGCTAGTAGTTAAAACTACATTTTAATAAAATATTACCACCTATAAAATCTATAATTATAATTGACAAGCATTTAAGGTCAAGTCAATTTGTCAAGTCCTGCGCAGTAGACACCTTTTTATTTTATTTCGATTCTCCTACTCCTTAATGAATTTCTAATATATATAATATACTAGCAAAGTTACCCGACGTTGTCCGGGTCGACCACAAAATGAATCGAATTTATTTCATTGAAGTTTGATTTATGAATCGAATTGAAAAAATTGGTGTATCAAAAATATTCTAATATTTTTTTTCACTACGATAAAAAAATATCAACAATACTCCAACTTAAGCTATACTTATATTAAAATTATTTCTTTGTAAACAATATTTTGGTGATCTTTTCTGATGAAGTATAAGCAAATACGCTCCTTGCTGTTGACGTATTCTTGAAATAAAGAAATGTTCGTTTTTTCCACAATCAATTGGAATTTGTACTTAAATGAAATTAGGATGCCAAGTTCTCATTCTTAATCTAGTACCGTAGTTTTGGCTTCTTCAAGTTTCGTAGAAGCAATATTGAAGCTACTACTTTTAATTCCAATTGATGAGGAACAACAACTTCATTTTCATCGATAACTGTATCTATCGATTTGTACACATGGACCCCCTGGAACACTCTGCAGTATTTTCTGATTAATAAAACGAATCGTCACATTTTTGTGGCTAATTTACATAGCCACTTCACATAGTCATGTAAAAATTTTATACTGATTCCTAAATTCGAAAATACTTTTTCAGGACAATACATGTTTTTACCTATGAATAAATTTTCAAGTCTGTAACACAATTTTTTTTGTGAAACATTTCTGATAGAGTATGTAAGTGTAAATTTTCATGCCTGTAACACTATTGGTTTTTATTCCTGAGACATACATGCTAAGAGTTGTACGGCAGCAACCCGAACCAGTCCAAATTTTTGAAATCGGTAACAGTCGAATTTCTGTATTTGTGAAAGAGTATCTAAGTGTAAGTTTTTATGCCCGTAACACAATTGGTTTTTGAAATATTCCTGAAACGTACGTGCTAGGAGTTGTACGACAGCAACCCGAACCAGTCCAAATTTTTGAAATCGGTAACATTCGAATTTCTTTATTTGTGAAAGAGTATCTAAGTGTAAGTTTTTATGCCTGTAACACAATTGGTTTTTGAAATATTCCTGAAACGTACGTGCTAGGAGTTGTACGACAGCAACCCGAACCAGTCCAAATTCTTGAAATCGGTAACAGTCGAATTTCTTTATTTGTGAAAGAGAATCTAAATGTAAATTTTCATATCTGTCACACACATGGTTTTTAAAATATTCCTGAGTCTTGGTAAGAGTTGTACGGCAGCAACCCGAACCTGTCATCTGATGGCTTTGTAAAGTACTGCGTTATTTGCATACCAGTACCATGAATAACTGTGCAAAATTTCAGAACTCTATCTTTAAAACTGTGGGCGTGTATAGCGAACAAACAAACAAACAAACAAATAAACAAACAAACAAACAAACAAACAAACTTTCCCTTTTATAAGTATAGATAATATATGTATTTATATATCTTGTGTATGTGTGCATTGTATCGTTATAATAATTATAATTGTATTAGTGTATATTGTTTATTTTGATTTTATATTCTTTTGTATTTCAGATTAAGATTAAAATATTTCAAAGTCAATTATAAAAAAATTAAGTAATAAATTTTTATTTTTTTTATTTATTTTTAAATGTTCCGTACGTGGATTTTAGATATATTTTTAAATTTTTAGTATTAGTTTAAAATAGGGTTTCTCTGTATAGTATACCAGTAAACCTAACTATGGTAAGTTTTTCAATATAAAGGTTGGATTTTTTTTTGTTTGTTTTTTTTTGTTTATTTAAAAATGTTGGCTATAAAATATCGAAACAAAAAAGTTATTTCAAACGATCCTTTTATTATATAAAGACCCTTCGTTATTACTGCTTGTAGTAGTAAGTGGTGAAAGAAAAACGGAAGCGGATGATGAGTGTTGTATTTATAGGTAGAGCCAAATTAATATAGAAAGTAATATAGAAATTATTACGAAAATTGGTGGTCTGATCGGCTTTCTTAATTGCAACAGAGTGGCTTCAGTATTGAGTTCTTTGGGAGAGTGAAGCTGTAAGACAACTAACAACAAATCCCAATGACAAATCAAACTTTATTTACATTTATTTATACAATACAAATCCTATTTATTTTATTCCAATGACAAAAAGGGTACTGGACCAGGTCGAAAAACCCATAGACTATTTTTTGCTTCATCGGGAATCGATTTTGGGACCTTTCGATTGAAAGACAGGTGCTTAACCTACTGCACGTTGGGTTGTGTGCTATCAGTTTATTATAATATTGTATACTGAATGGATATTATCCCGAACGTGAATCACGATATGGATATTATATAAACCCGACTAAGTGTTTTGTCCATCCCAAACTAAAATAAATAAATAAATAAAAAATAAATAAATTAAAATATATTCAGTAAGTATTGTATTGTATTAGAATAACTCTACATAATACCTGGTTTTGAGCTTTAATTGATTATATCACTTGTCTCGAGATGTTAAAAAACAATCTGTGAGTTATGAATACCAAGCAAAATTAATTTATTACTGAAAATTTTTATACAATTTAACAATTTATATTTTTGGCTTTACGTATACCGTTAGATAAAACTGATTGAAATCACACAAAGCAAAATTTCAAAATATTTACCTTTACTTTGTTTTTATGTGTTTTAAGCCGCTATAGTTGGATACGAAACCGGAGATATTTTTCTTTTTCAAAATATTTAAAAATAAAATGTTTTTTTTTCATATAGCTTCTGTATGTTTTTCTGTTTCCGCCACATTTATAGAATTAAGGGGTTAAAATGACGTTTGAAAAATTTAGTTACATACTTGAATAATGGTTATTATCTTTGTCTAGAATCTAGATCATAGAAAGTATATAAATTGCCAATTTCTAGAAATTTCTGGATATTGAATTTTCAAATTTTTTTCCCTTGATTTTAATATCTAAATTTTGGGTTTTCGACTTTCAGAGTCAACCCAAAAAAAATCCCAAAAGCCGAAAAAAATGGTTCTGAATCTATTAAAGCCATTCAAAGTATGACAAATATAAAATGGGCTTATATTCGAATAGACATAATATTTTAATGTTTAGGGGACATTGAAGGGGACATTCTAAATCTGAACCTGCTTTAGAATATTAAAAAAAAATTAAAAATTGACTAGAGCATTATTTTTAAACAGAATATGAAGGAAATAAGTGGGTACTAAGTATGTACTTCTACTGTGTGGGAGAAAAATTTTAAAAATCTATATTGTACCGGGTGTTCCAGAGCATGCGTATCAGCTTTTTTGAAATAAAAAAAATTTTATGAAATAAATCTTATTTTCTAAACTGACAAACCGAAAATAAGGTGTTCCGGTAGAAAGCTGAAATAGGTTGTTACTTCTATGAAAGTGCAATTATGTAGAACATGTACTACATTAATGAACTGTAATATTTTTTGCGGCAACATTTTGTATAGGTGCTATTCATATTTGTAACTTTTCGTTAGAAAACACGAAAAATATTTTCGGCTAACAAGTATGAAATAATATGGTATACTTAGTTACTTGCTGGGCGCTACAGACCTTGAAGGTCCTGGGCCTGGCGCAAAATTGTCCTTCACTGATTTCGGTCACAAGCGGAATCTCTCCAGTTGGTGATTTGAAATTTTTTCATATCTGCCGATACTTCATCTCTCCAACGAAGGAGGTGTGGCCTCCCTCGACGACGCGTGAAATAATATGGTTTATGTTGGAATAAGTAAAACCACAGTTAATCTGTTCCATTTATTTACACCACATTAAAACTGTTTATTTGAAAAATAGAAAAATAAATTATTACCAATTTGTTTTTTTTTTTTTTTTTTTATTTACCGTATAAATACTTCTGAGCACGAGTTTTATTTCATCATTTATAATGTAATAAATTGATCGCGATTCAATACATTAGGACAGTTATATTTTATTATAATACCACTTTATTATCCCGTTATAAACTAATATACAATCGTAAATAAATATAATAAATTTCCTTTTAAATTCCCCAGCTTTCAATATAAATTTTCAAGTTTTATCCTTTTGAATTGTTTTTTTTTTTTTTGACATAAGCCAAGAATTGAAATTTTTTTGTTTTTGTTTTTTATTTTATTTTTCTATTTCCCATTAACATGATTTATCATTGTTAGAATGAAGGGCTATTTTTAATCTTCATATACAAAAACAAATAAATTCGAAATTGTAAAAGAAAATTCAACCAGCATTGACTAATCTATTTTTTTGTTTTAGTCGTCTACAAATTCTTTTCATTCTCATCAATCTAATTTTTTCTATACTTTTTACTATACAATTTTTATTGTTTTTGTAATTTTAATATATAGGATTTATAGATGATTAAATTTGTTGGTATAGTAATTCTAATTCAATAAAATGCTGTTCATTGTCTGTATATGATATTTCCTTCATTATATCTGAATTTTAACTTTTATTTTTATTTATAATGATTAAATTCGGACTTTGGATAGATTTTTAAACTGTCGATATCTGTTTTTTTTTTGTTCCGGTTATCGATTAAGAATAAATATAAAAAATTATATTTTTGTGGGCGGAAGAGAAATGATGATGATGGAATTTTCTAATTTAAAATATCAAAAATCATATATATATACATATATATTTTTTTTTTGATAATTTTTATGTACCTTAAACTGAATTCAGCAGAATAATATCAAAGAAAAGAAGAACAAAAAAAAAAAAATATAGTTAGGATTTTGTAATAAAAATTGAAAATTTTGAAACGGATACTTAAATTATTATTTTATTGGGAACCTTTTTCATAAATAATGAATTATACAAATTTAATTTATTAGGGTATTGTTTTTAAGGTGGTTAAAAAGTTACAGAATAATTTAAATTTTAATACAATCGAATATTAAATAAAGTGAAAGGTCAATAAAAGAAAATTTAGAGTTGGGGGAAAAAATAATGCATTAATTTCTTTGTTACATAAAAAACAGCGATGGGTTGTATTTTATTAATATTAAAATTATTAAATTGCAAAAAAAAAAATGTATTTTATGTCTCTGAGTTGACTATTAAAGATGGTATGAAATGTATCATCTGGTACAATTCGCTATGTAATGTTTTCGAAAAAGCGTCGATGTATTAAAATCCCCAAGTCATAATGCTATTTTTCATAAAATTGATATGCCAATATATTCTGGAAAAACACAATTTATTTCAACCATTGTCAAATTATTACCGTACGAAGAAAAAATTGCAGTTGCATATAAAGATATTGTTAAAGTGTATGACTGGAATAAATCAACGTCAAAATCCTATGTTCCTTCAGAACAATCATATCAACCAAACATAAATAGTAGCACTAAAAATACCGACAGTGTTAATTCCTCAACTACTCAAAGTTCAAAACATCATCACAAATCATATTCAATTAGTTCAACAGAAATATCAGCTGGAGTATCACCACTTGGTTATATAACCGGGCCATTACTAGGTGCAATTGTTAATCAATATGGAGATTTTGTAAGTAACTTAACAGGATCTCGAGTAACTACAATTGAATTTTTGAACTCACATGATATACCTTTGGTTTTTGGTTGGTTATGAGGATGGTACAATAAGAATATGGCAAAAATTTATTCAATATTCTAATCAAAAAACCAGTCAAAATAGGCTAATAACTGCATGGCAATGTCTTCCTTTTTTAAATCGTACTAGTAAAGATATATCTGGTGTAATATCGACATGTCATCAAAAATCTCAACATTTATTTGTTGGTGGATATGGAGCGCTGCTGGAAATGATATAAGTGCTATATCAGTACATACTGAAGCAGACATTTTAGCTTGTGGCACGCAAAGTATAACAATTTATGGTTTGGATGGACGTCAACAAGCAACATTACGTGTTAGTGAAAGTTTTATGGGTCCAAGAATAGGACATACTTCTTGTCTTTCATTTCATTCTTATAAAGTTGATTTAGCTGGATTTTTTGGATAACTTGTTGCTGTTTATAGTTCCTCGAATTAAAGTTAAGACACTAATTGATAATTTAATTAATGGATAAGTAAATGAAGAAAATAAATGCATAAATCAAATAATTTATAAAATTTTCTTTTCTATATGTATACTCGATAGAAAATAAATAATCAGTATAGTTATAATATATCCCGCCGCTGGTAAAGCATAACCTTTAAATTAAATTTTAGATATAATATGCCTCATCAGTGGTGGGTTACACCTCAAAAAATGTAATACTGAGTACAATGGAAATTTATTTACTTTATAATTTAAATAAAATGTGTATTATGACTTACTGCAATGTTAGTATGTTAACATCGCAAGAATTTTCCACAAAAGAATCACAGATTCAAACAATATTCCACATACGAATATAAGTAGTCTGACTACTAATAACAAAATCCCGGGTTTAAATCCATGTGATCATTAGCCAACTTACGAATATTAGTAATGTTTATGTCTACTGACTACTAATCACAAATTCTCGAGCTCAAATCCGTGTGATCATTAGCCAGCCTACGAGTATTAGTAGTGTTTATTCCATTTGACTACTAATCACAAATTTCCGGATTCAAATCTATGTGATCATTAGCCAATCTACGAATATTATTAGTGTTCGTGTCTACTGATTACTAATCATAAATCAATTGATCATAGCCAATCTACGAATATTAGTACTGTTTATATCTTCTGACTACTAATCACAAATTTCCGAGCTCAAATCCATATGATCATTAGCCAATCTACGAATATTAGTAGTATTTATATCTTCTGACTACTAATCGGAAGATCCCCAAACTCAAATCTCGCCCAAGCTATGGATGTTAAAAAGTATTTTTGTTTAATTATTCATAAAATTATAAAATTTGTTTAAAGTATATTTTTTTATATTAATTTAAATAAAATTGAACACTATTCTATTTATGAAGGCCGAGTTTCTGATGATAGTAATATAGTGTTCCATATTTAATGGGTATACCAGAAAAGAGTTTGTTTTTTATTTCTATTTAATATTTACGATCTGAATGATTTACAATTCAATAAGTTAATTCTATCATGAATGAATAGTATCCTATGATAGCACTTCACTACTTATTATCTAATTTTACAGGTCGCATTAAATTTATCTCCTAACACCCGGGATCTTCGTAAAATTATTTGCCAGGATGGTTTGGATGTATTTTCAATTTACGTCTGTACTTTATGCAATATTTTGATATTTCCTCTTCCCTTGAAGTAACCTGCCGATCGTTCTGTAATAAACTATTTGGCACAAACCATGGAGCATTGACTATCATTCTTAGAACTTTTAAAATTCTAAAATCTTTGAAATACATCAATGTTGGATTTAGCTGCAGCGCCCTAGAATTTGATTTTGTACAACCATATAGATTTAAGTATATAGTTTTGTACAGCAAGACCTTGTGTTCAAAGGACAATTTAGATTTTTCACCCATTAATCAAATAAAGGTTTCTCAGCTTTTGTCCCAATTGATTGCGGAAAAAAAATTATATGTTTTTTCCATGTTAGATCCCTATCCAAAATTAATCCCCAGATATTTGATAAAATGCTCCTGTGGTATAACTGTACTGTTCAAATTTATTATAGGGTAGTTATGTTTACTCAGTTGCAAAAAGGTTTCTCAGCTTTTGTCCCAATTGATTGCGAAAAACAAATTATATGTTTCTTCTGTGTTAGACCCCTATCAAAAATGAATCCCCAGATATTTGATAAAATGCTCTTGTGGTATGAAGGTACTGTTCAAATTTATTGTAAGGCAGCTATGTTTACTCAGCTGCAAATGTCATATGGGATTGATTTATTTTCATTGACATTTATTTTTCAACTTTGAAGCCAGCTTTGAATTTGATTGCGGTTCCATTGCAGAAAAATTAATTACTAAAATAAATATGTTTGTAAGCAAAAATTTCTCGTTCAACTTTATGTAATAAATTACAGTAAGTTACTGACAATAAGATAAAAAAAACGGAAGTAGAAAGATCGAAATTTGTTCAACTAAGCCTCTAAATCCATTTCAACATTTTTCTATTAGCTTAGAACAGATAACGACCTGTGACTAAAAATTTGATAGTTACATGAATTAGTCACAATGGAATGGAAGGATGTTGAGGCTGTTTAAATATAATTGGGAGAGTCAAGGACTTTCCTAATTGAAATTTTTTCCCCCCCCCCCCCTATTAAAAATTTAAATGAAAATTTGTTAAAATTTAATTTTGTAATAAGTCAATGGACTTATGCAATTTAGATATTAGGTCCGGGATTTAATATACGAAAAGATTATTGTTTTGAATTGCTTCAATGTTTTGTGCTCGACTGAAGAAAAAAATCTAATATCATCTTAGTTGTCTTTACTGGGCCAGTTCCAACTTTATAGTTGGTTGGTTGTTTTACTTTCCGAAGAAATAGCACAGGTTGTAGTAGGGTTGAATAATTATACTGTTATAATTAATGTTATTATTACTTATTATATCCTTATTATTTTGAATATAATTTTCAACGTTAAAGTGACAGGGAGGAGTGAATTTATTGGTTATATTACACTTTCCTAGAAATTTAAACAATATTCAATACTTTTTTTTTTTTTTTCTTTATTTGTAATTTTAAAGTTCACAATTCAGAGTATTAATGCAATGCTTAATTCTATAAATGTATTTAAATTTATGTTACAAATTTTGTTTTAAGTGTGATCGTAGCATAGGCTGTCTGGTCTTATAATTTTTAAAATTGGTTTTTTTTTATTTTTTTTTTATTTCAATCTTTTTTTTGTTTTTATTTTTTTTGTTTGACATTCATATGTTTCAAGTTTATTAATTTATTATATAAAATAAGTTTTTTACATTGTGAAATAACGAATATATTCCTAAACATTTTTATTTTCCATTTATTTTATTATAATTTTTTTTTTTTTTTGTTATTTAATTTCTATTGTAATTATATTTAAAATATCAAAAATCAATGTAACCCTAAGTTATGTTTAACATTTAATTTTGCTATATATGAGATTATAAAAATAAAAAAGAGTAAAAACAAAAATAAGAATCTAAAAACTAAAAACAAACCATATTATTATCGAATCAACATTTCCCTTATTTTCCGTTAACACCAATGCTATTGATCTCTTTTAATTCCATTGGCAATTCATTAAAGATTTTCAGGCAATTACACAGGCGATTATTGTTCTAATGCTCGGTTCTAAATAAACTTAAATAGAAGTTAGACCTGTTTCTAGTATTGTGGCTATGGATATCAATCCTTCTATTTAAAATAAAATTGTGTTTTAATAGGTTGTTAACAATTTTAATAGCCATCATATAAAGCTCGTGTTTGTGTGTGTTTATTCAGCAATGATTCATTCTTGGTTTTATATATTTTGATTCAACGAAATCAATTTCATGTTTTTTAGAAATGCTATGGTCTATGACTCTCTTGGATGATTTATTCTGCTACTTTGGATCTCAATTCGACTAATTCGGAAAACATTTCACTATTTTTAACAATTATACAAACTTTAGCCTAACGTTGAGGAATAAATTTTTCTAAAAACTACTTTTAGAAGGTTGTTTTTTATCTTGATAGTTAAGAAATGAACGTGACGTAAATTAAAATTTAAGCCTTAACAATTTCGTCATTCACCTAAAATTTTTTTTTTCTTAAACAAATTTGCTCTTTCAGCAGTCATCATAATCACAACAATTTTACGTAATTTTTTATCAGACATTTTTTCCTAACTGCAAATAAATTTAATAAAAACAAAATTAATCAAAAAAATAAAAAAAAATAAAAAAAAAATACACAAAAATTAATTTTTCTTAAAGTCAAATAACACCACGAGTTGATCTAATTGAATAAATTCATTTACTTAAAATTATCTTCAATATTATTTCCATTGAAATAATCAACATTCACTTTTTACCATTATATATATATATATATAAACATATTAAATAATTATATGTTGATTCTATATCAAAAAATATCGTGGTTTATTCCACAGATATACGAGTATCTATCAGAATTTATCATTTACAAATAAACCTAAGAAACAAAATCAACATTAAATCCATTCAACCAACTCTTCAGATTATTATCGCATGCTATAACTATGTTGTCGTCGTTGTCGTTGTCGTTGTCGTCGTTGTAATCCTTGTAAAGATGAGAATAAAATTATCTATAGAGTTTCCATTATCATATTAAGAGAGAAAAATAAAATAAAAAAAAAAAAACAAAACAAAAAATAAAACAGAAAACTGTTCTTTAATGGAAACACGTGCCCACCATATTCTAGTTAATTTTTGTCCTTTCATTTTCTTATTCTCTTTCAAAGCGATATTGTGTTATACAACTGCTTTCATACATGCATTTTCTAAAATATTTTCCTTGCTTACTTTACCATTTTTGTTTCTCATAAAATTGTGTCATTATATGAATGTATATAGTATGTATATGTGTGTATGGATAGGCAACATTTTCACTTTAACAGCAAACCGGTTACGTAGGAGTAACAAAACAAAAAAAAAAAATCATTTCAAAACGTGTAACATTTGTTAGGTTATTGTGAATGATTTTTTGGGGCAAAACAAAAATGGAGCAAAATAAAAAGACAAAAAATTCAAATATTTATAAAATTGCTTGTGGATATCAAAAATAAGCGAAGTAGAAAATAATTAAAATTAAAAATGTTGGCAATAATTGGGTCTAAAAACTCTAATATATGAATATTGGTAATAAGAGTGTATTACAAAACCACAATATTACAGGGTGTTTAAAAATCAGTACTCAGCATATTAATCTACTGGCGTTGGTTTTGTTATGTAAAATAATTTAATCTAACAATAGAACTCGCCATTTTATAACTATAATATTACAGGGTGCCCTTAAATCAATACTCAGTGCCAATTTAATGTTTGTTGTTACATTGAATAGTTTAATAAGTCTAAGTTTTAGTAAAATATCCATAGAAATTATTCTTTTATAATCACAATATTACAGGATGTTCAACAATCAATACTTAGGACTGATCTACCATAATGGTTGCTTTGTAGAGTATATTAACCTGAAAAAATTATAGGAAAATTTCAATAGATCATACAACATTAAGCTAATCACCTGACATTATCATTCCGCAATATAACATAGACGATCAATTGTGTATTTCTACCTCGGGCGATTTAAGACTATTACAGCCTTACATAGTATTACATTTTTATGCAATTTTTCATTGCTTACAAACTCGATTCCAAAACCCATTTTCTTTTTATACCGTGGTTACCTTTTAAGCGTGTTTTGTTTAAGTCTGTATCGTAGCTCAAGTGTCAATTGTTTATTTAAAGTTTTTTATTTTGTGGTTGTGATTTAAAATTTTTACTCACCCAAGTATAAGCGAATAAGAGCAAGTTTCTATGGTAATCCATTTGGAGTAGAACAGCAAACGTACGATGATTCGTCTGATGACATTCAAAAATCAACTGCAAATAAAAACAATCGTAAATGTACGATTAATATTTACAAGCGAGCATGCTCAAATTATTTCCATAAAAACATGGTTACACAAATAAATTGTACCCACCACCTCAACCTATAACTATATAGTTAGGAAGTTTGATATAGTTCATAAATTTTTGTTTTGAATCCAAATTCAATCTGTAGAACAATTAGCACTACTAATTGAATTATAACTACTAATTGCAATTATAACTAACAATTATAACTACTAATTGAACACCCTAAAATAATCCAAAAATTTCCACATTTTCTGAGTTGTATACCATTAATAAGTGGATTTAACCATTTATAATTTTGAATTTATTTTATAAAATAATTAATTATTCATTATGAGTGATGTGCTTTTTCTACATTTATTACTTTGACTGATTACATATCTTAAATCAAAATCAGAACTTTTTCTTATATCAAACAAATAACATTACAGCTAACATAGTACCTAATATTCATATTGTTTATTAAACTAACAGTAATGTCTGATTATTGTAATGTAATGTCATGAGTGATGTGTTTTTCTTACATTTGTAACTAATGATATTATCTTAAATCAGAAATTTGTCTTATATACAAATAACATTACAGCTAACATAGTACCAACATAACATAACAGTCATGTAACATTCATATTTTTTATCAAATTAACAGTAATGTCTGATTAATGTAATGTAATGTCATGAGTGATGTGCTTTTTTTACATTTTTAAATAATGATAATATCTTAAATTAGAAATTTTTCTTATATACAAATAACATTACAGCTAACATAGTACCTAATATAACATAACATTCATGTAACATTCATATTTTTTATTAAATTAACATCAGTAATGTCTGATATAACATCTTAATTATTTACATCACATTTGAAATATAATGACTGTGTGTTTACAATTAAAAATATATAAATCTGATCACAGATTCTTAGACACCCTATATATCAATATCATACATATTGTTAAATTACGGAAGTATTATGTATTTGGAATAAAATTAAATGAAGAAGTTTCGTAATAAAATTTTATTTACAGGATATAATTTATACGATATATAACCGTAATGATAGAAATATGTACTGATGTACAGATAATATTGGAAAACTGCTTAAAGTATCTAAATTTACATTAGATATTTTCATTTATGATTTAATTTATTCTATTTTCAGATTATAACACTGATGTTAAAATAAGCCGAAGAAATACTTTTGATAACTGCGGCTACTTCGGTTTGTCTAACTAACTTGATTCAAAACAAATTGCTTATCCTTCCCTTACTGCTATATGGGTTCCGGTACACTTTCAAAAATAAATGAACATGCAATTCATATTTGCGAAAGAAAAATTGTTGTCGAATTTATTGTCCTGTGTCTGAAGTGGTTTGGTGGTGAAGATATAATGTCGAATAAAAAATTAAACAAATTAAACAAAGGCGGCTTCACTGGCTAGACCATGTAGATCGAATGGAAACAAATGCTCCAGCTAAAAAAAGTCTTCTCATCGAAGACATTCACAGTTATAAAGATTAAACCGAGATATATGAATTTTAATTTGTATAAAGCCATGTCCACAATTTAATTTGAGCATATAGAACATTTATGGGCCATTTATTTATGAGCTATTCTTGAAATATTTCAAAGCTATATTTAAGGAAATTAATAGTTTTTTTTAAATTGTCGAAACATTATTTTAATTAACTCCTATAAAACGTGTCATTGTTGGAGACCTTACCATCGTTGGGAAGATGAAGTATTAGGGATATTGTAAAATTTAATATTTCCAATTGGACAGAATCTGTTTGTAACAGCAGTCATTAAAGGACGATATTGCGCCAGGCTCTGGACCTACAAGGTCTGTAGGATTCACAAAGTAAGAAAGTTGTTTACACTGAGTTAAGTGGATCTAATAATTAGGCCAAATAAAATACCGTTCTAGTATAAAACTGCAAATTTGAATATTTTGGATATGTGTTGTGGGGCCAAAAATGCGAACTACTTTATTAATTGCGCAAAAAAAAATCGTAGGTAGAAAAGCAGTTGACAGAAAATAAATATCACATATATCAAATATCAGTGGACTAAAATATATGGGTACAGCCGAATTTTAGCCAGTATATAAGTATATAACATCTGAGACCGCTGACATCGAATGGTGCATAGATACCGGATAGAGAGAGAAAGAGAGAGATAAAATGCCGTTCTTTTTCGAAAACACATACGTTAATTGGTATTAGAGACTAATAATTGAAATGCCCAACTGTTTTTAAATATTTTTTTTAAAGCTTAGTTAGTGATATACCATAAAAAGAAAAGCTATTAGCGACAGCTTAATACGCAATTGTGTATTCTAAATCCGTCTAAAATCAGTTAGGATGTTCATCCCATAGACTTGGAATTATATAAAAGAACACAAGAACTTAATTTTAACTATGAATTAATAATAAGAGTAAATTTTAATCATCTTCTAAGAAATATTCTCAACTCTAACCTCTTCAAGGTTTCCAATTAAATCTATAGGTATGAAGTGTTTTCATATTTCAAGATTAACCTTTGTTAAATAAAATTTTTGTTATAATTTTATATCTTTACATACACTATCATGTAATATGTATTATTTACAAGTGCTTCTTGTAAATATTATATTATCTACTTCAAAAATAAGTTGAAATTCTGTAGTGGATTTTTCCTTTAATTAACATAAAATTACAATGAGGTCATCATACAATAATAAATTCTTGTGAATAATAATGCGTATTACAAGCGTATTGTGAAAATTAATATAAGTTATTTTTAATTTAATTAAATTGAAAAATTATATTAAATTTTTTAAATGAGCGAGTAATATTCAATAATATCAGCACTTTAGTATATTGTCAGGCCAATGACATTTTTTCAATTTTACATTTTGATACAAGATTTGTTATTTAAATGGTAAAATAGTGGATGATAACATAAAGCCGGTTGACATAGCACAAAAATTTTATAATAATTATTGCAAAAGGATGTGACAGGAAACAAATGTCATAGTTATATAACATCAGAAACTGCATATCGATCATTTTGTGCAACCAACGAACCGAAATAGGTACAAAAAAGATTTAGCAATTTTTAGAATAGTCAAATTGGACTTTGTAATTGTTTTCTAATTGTTTTGAGTCATAAATTTTAAAATGCATTGGTGGTATTTTTTTAATTAACTATTCCGGCTAACTTATATGCAACATCTTTTTATCGATTTTAGATTAAATTATGACAAATTGGTTTACATTTATATCTTAGCCATCTATAATTATCTAGTCCATGACCTACTCCATCGTATTGCGGTACTTTTGTCAATTTATTGACTAATTTTTGTTAGGTAGTTGTTGAATGCTGTAAAATGTATGAATTAAATTAAATAACACTATTCTGTATAATTTTTGTTTGATATATGCAGTTTGCACATGATAACATATAATATTGTACCGCATATTCTAATTTGATTTAGTTCGATTTTTTTTCATAAATTATTTATTAAAGGGCTTATCACCGCATTAATATTTATCAAGTCACGATTTGGTTTGATTTATTTATTAAATTGTTTGAGATTGTAAAGACCTTACGTCATGTAGCATGTAGGCCGGCATTATCTGAAACTATAAAACATGATAAGTATGTAATGTGTATAAATAAAGCTGATCCAGTCTCTCAAAAATTACATTACAAAAAAAAGAAATCGGCATTGTGTTGATTGATAATAGTAACATTTGTAATTTATCTTGAACAGGGCCAGGGACATTTCAAAATACACTGTTTTTCGATTTTTCAATTTGATGTACTGAGCACATAATGTATCAGTCATTCCAGATTTGAAGTCGATACAGATTCAGTTGATTCTGATTATATTTTCTCGATCCAGAGCTAAATTACTAGCCATTGCACTATCTTGTGTTCGTTTAATCTATAATGATCTGGAGTAAATAGTTAAAGGTCTATATTTTAAAAATATATAACTTCTAACTTTTACTGACAAAATCAATATTATTGGAACATTACAACGAGCTTCATACAAATTTCTAACAAACTGAAGAATAATTGACAAAAAGTCTGCGTCTTCTTCTGCTATAGACATATAAAAAATCTTCAAACATCAAAATATAAAAAAAGCAAAATATCGGCTCAGCGTCGGGTCATTTCGTTTTGAGATATTTTAAATGTTTATGTTCCTAATAAACATTAACTCTACAAACAATTGTGATCATAAAAATATGGAAGAATAACATTTGTAAACACCAGAACATACACTGATAATTTTTGAAAGAAAAATTGTTCGTCGAATTAATTGTCCTGTGTCGGATGAAGGAGTTTGGAACCGAACGATGAATGCGACGGATTCAATTCGACGATATAACTAACTCGATATAACGACGAAATCTTTTCAAAAAGCTAAACAAAGAGGTCTTCCAACGTCTACCTTCAAACTCCGCCATATACAGCAAATGAAAGAAAATGCTTCAGCTAAGAAACTCTTCGAATACGATTTTTAATGACATGGACCATGGACATGAACCAAAACAAAAGTTGAATTAAAAATCAAGTAGAACGAATAAATAAAAATTGAAGGATCCATCACCATTCTGTGAAAAGGTGGATTATTTGTAAATATGTGAAAGCTTTATATCTTCAACTTAAATTTTTTTCAATCTTAACGTATTGAGAAAAAATGTTTGTTATATAATAATATTAAGCTTCCTTTTTCAATAACTGCATACGCTTGTATGATGTAATCAAAATTATTTCGATATAATATTTATAATAGGAAAAGTGTTATCGTGTATACAAACGATTGCATAAAGTTGAAAAAGAGTATATGTGAAGTACTAATTTACAAAACTAAACCATATTTTTAATTTATTCTTGGCACTATATAATGTTTTATTGTGTTATCTTGGACAACAACTGCATATATATTAATTTATTTAAAAAGAAATTAAATTTAAAATACATTATCTAAAATATAGGCCGATCATCCTATCTAAAAATAAATTTATGCTAATTATCTAAAAATTAATCCGATCATACTTAGAGCGTACATTATTTAAAATAAAATATGAAGTAAATTACTCTAGACCTACGTTCGTAACTGTGGTTATCTCTTTTACCCACCTAATTTTCTAATTTTCCTTACCCTCCCTAGCCAAATAATAATTAAAGGCTATTTTGGTTATGTATAAAAAAAAATTACAACACAGTACACATAAAGAGCTACCCTATGGGAACATTTAGGGTTCCATACCAAATTTATATTACAAAAGTGATATTGATTTTATTTATTTTTTTTTATTTTATTCATTTATTTACTCAAATGAGCTCAATTGC
The DNA here is from genome assembly GCA_963942445.1 of Argyra leucocephala. Classification (NCBI taxonomy): domain Eukaryota; kingdom Metazoa; phylum Arthropoda; class Insecta; order Diptera; family Dolichopodidae; genus Argyra; species Argyra leucocephala. The sequence continues at coordinate 138,275,581 of OZ012680.1, forward strand.
ACTCGTACAGAGTGTTTTTAGTTTTTACAATTTTACTTATAACTAATTAATTTTTAATTCCCAGTAGATAAGGATTTTTTTTTATTTTTTATAGAAGGTATTTAAATCTGATTTTTTATTCTAGAAAAAGAAGATGCAATTTATATACTTTTTCAGATCATACGACGGTAAATACAACTGTAAGAAAATCTGTAGTTAGAGTATAAGTTGAAGAAACAAATTAAATGAGCCATACACGGTCACATAACAAATAAACAATGTCATTATACCATTTGAAATTGCTATATGCAAGATTCGGATTGAAAAAGTGGGCCGGGGAAAAAAATAGATTGAATCCTAGATTGTAGTTAGATATAGTGTGTTAGTTAGACTAGAAGTATTGTACTAGAATAACAAATGAACTAAAATGTAATTAATTTACTAGTAGAGTGAACCTATAAATCTATAAAAATATGTAACGACCTGGGTATACGGTATTGAAATATTAGATTAGACTAAACTATAGATATTTAAACTTTCCAAATGTTTCAAGCCAGTTATTACAAAATACTATCAATGCTCCGTTGTTTAATGGCATTGCTTGTATTCTTGTATGGAGGTGTCAAGATCATATAGCAAAAGAACAAATATAGTTAAAGATGAAACAATTTTATCAGTTTTCATCTATACATTACCAACACCTTGTTTTCCAATCCATTGCCTATTAATCTAGTAATTTATTTATTTATTTAACAGTGGATCTACAGCTTTGGAATGTGGTCCTTTTCTACTCATCTATTTTATATATTTTTTCTTACTTTATTTTATTCTTTTCTATTCCAACCAAGTGGTACGGAGATGATATTTTAACAAAAATAAAACAAGAAAACAATAGAAAAAAATAATTTTAATCATTGTTTTGCCTATCTTAAATTATTCTGGCAATTACAGCTGCACTTTTTTGTCCCTACCATCTTCTATTGCTAAAACAAATTTGATATTATTTTCTGTAAAGATAATAGATATCCCAACGCTTTGGCGGATACTAAAAAAAATTTAATTTTGGTACTTGACAATCAAATTGATTGTTAGATGACTTAAGCGAACGAGCCGAGTTTAGCTGTATTTGGCTAAAATACTTTATATACTCTCTTAAAGCCAACTTTAACAAAATGATATGAATTTTTAGTGCGTTAAAATTGACACAGTATTTCATTCCCAAATCTTCTTTGTAAAATAGAACGGGAACTGAAAATTTGATTTTCTTCTAATCTTATTTTATGCAATATATGAAATATACCAGATCATCTGCCGATTCATATTCTCTAAGGACATTGAGATATTTTTGTTTTTAAACAAATCTACCAGGCTTAGCATTTCTTTTTGAATTTGTAACAAGTTTTTTTGGTACAAGATTTTGTTAAAAACATTTGAGAAGGTTAAAATTATGTTTTAAAAACTCTACAGAATATACATTTATATATATATATATATACGTATATAATATATGTATACATATGAAATATGCATAAATATAAAATTATAAATGTAAATAGAAAAAAAATTTGATAATAACCCAGATGTCTCTAATCTAAAAATTTTTTGGGTAAATTTTTCTAGGATTTTGAATATCATGTCAGGATCAATCAAAAAATTTCATTTTTAGAATGAAAAAAGATAAACATTTTTGAAACAAAAAAAAATAAATATTTTTGTTTTGTTTTTTTTTTCGTATGTTCGCAATTCAAATTTTCAAAATGGTCATGTGTTTTTTTGTTATTACAAATAATAGAATTGAATTGGTATAGGTGAAAAGAGGACAAGCAGGACAATATGTAGAAAACTTTTGTTAAAGATAAACCGGACCTTGGAGAAATTATTTGGGGTCTTGTGCGCTGTTAGGCAAGTTATATAAACTTGTTGTGGTTAAACATGTATAAGAGTGAGTATTAAAAAAAATATATTTTCAATTTTTTTGTTTTTAAAAACAAAAAACAAAAACGCACAAAACATAGTTATAAATTCTTAGAAATAATTTAAAAATAATCTTTATGTTCTTGAATTTTTTCTAAACTTTGTAAATAATAATATTATATAGAACGTATAATATTTTAAAGTCACCAATAAACAAAAACAAGTGATTAGAAATCCAATTATTGTATTAAAATATAGTCACGAGTTCACCAAGTATATAGATAATATCCATCATGATTGATATTGTTTAGAATAACAAGATATAAAAATAAATTCAAAATATCCTTGAATTGAATCTATTTTGTTTACTTATTGAAATCTATTGAAAATTATGTAATAACAAAAAAATTCAAAATTTATAGAAATATCCTTTAAAATATTGTTAGCCTTATTGAATTGCTGTGATAAGTATAATATTAAAAATTTCTGCAGATTAAATCAAATTATTTTTATTTTTAATATTTTGTATTTTTCATATTTAATAAAACTGATGTTATATGTTGTTTTTCTAAATTATTTCCTAATATAAAAGCCTAACTGGCGGATATATTTAAAAAAAAAAAACTGAAATTTTAGATGCAATACAATTAAAATGTTATAGACTATATATTACTGACATTGTAAAGTGGAAATTGTGAAAATAATTGACGGAAGTAACATGGGAGTTTTAAAGATGTTTTTATTCCCAAATTCGATTTCCGATGGTATAATAAAAATGGATTTGTTAACTTGAACTAGTACAGCTTGTCATTGGTATCAAATAAACGACAAAAAATAATTGACAGTATAATTTTGTATCAAATTAAAGTATAACGTAATTAAAGCAATATCATCTTAAAACTAAGTAATTTAAGATGGCTTAGTTAATGACAATAGTAGTATTATTCCACATTCAATTAGTTAATATGCCAGACATTTTTTATTTTATTACAACTTAGTCAGCCACTACTACCTACCTACATATCATGCCAGAAAAATCTCGAAAAAACATATAGACACCCATTGTGTAGTAAAAATTGGAATACCGTTGTTAACCTACATAAAGGTAATTAATCCTACCTAAGTTTCTGTCAAAAAATAATAATAATAATAATAATAATAAAATTTAATACTAGGGGCCCCTGTTGGTTAACTAAAAATTCAAGTTCAACTTATGTATATATTTTTCAAATGCTGAAGTAATTTTCAACCACATAGGTTCTAATATAATGTTATAATAATTAATAAACATATAATAATTAAAAAAAATAAATAAATATAATATTTATTAATATAAAATAAACCATGACTTCCATATTTCATATTTTAACAAAAAAATAATTTAGTTTATTCAATATTGTTTAATATAAGTTTCAAATGAGCAAAAAAAAGCAGAGTAGGTATAAATTTCGATGCTTTTTATAAACTTTTGGTACACAGTATTGCAAGGTTATATTTATTAGAACTTTTATTTTATTTTTAGTTATATTTTTGACATTTTTCGGTAAATTCTGGACTTTTTCTGCTGAAATTTTTATAACTTTGATGATAACCAAAAGTTTAAAATTGTGTTGTAACATAATGTAAAAATATAGCAAATTATTTTTTACTATATTACAGTTTAAAGGCGGTTTAAGAAATGTTTTTTTTTTTTACAATATGGAAGTCATGAACATAAAATATATACCTATATACCTATAAAATAATTACTATGTATAAAAAGGGATATACCACACTTCGGAAGCGAAAAGTATATGTTGCAAACTTATCTGCAAAGGCCACTGTTATAAATAAATAAATAAATAAAAATGAGTCAAAACTTTCAAATCTATAGATCTTGAAGGTTTAAACATATACCAAAGATTACAGGAATTAACATCAACGCAGTAAAACCAAAGTGTATTATGATGAGTAGAAATTCACATCTAAATAATAACATTTCTATTACAATTTACATTATACAAATACAATACACACCCACAATGAATTGTAATTTGGATGTTGATTTTAATTAAAACTGCAACTTGTTGAAACTAGATGAAATTTACAATAGCAACAGCAAGATCAACACCATTCTTTGAACAAAAAAAAAATCTTTGTAAATGTAATATGGCCATAAAAATCCGATTATATTACTTAAAATGCTATCTGACTTGCATTTTTGTCCGGCATTGAAACTTGGGCATTAAAAATAATAACTTTACTAAATAAATCAAAAGCCTTCTAAATATAGTGTCTTGCAGAAACGCTGAAAATTTCACAGGTTAGCAAGTGATAGAATTACAAATATTCAAATCTACCGAACGCTAAGAAAATATAACTAATACACTCTTACCGCGATACGAACAGCTACTAAGCTGCAAAGGTAGCTTAAGTGAAATCATATTATATAATTGTCACAATAATATGGTTCATATCATGACAATGTAATTGATATGTATCATATTATGCGATTATATGATAATATCGTCTTCTCCAACTTATCATTGAGAAGAAAATTGCAAGCAGAAAGAAGATGTCATGCCGGCGTAACATAAGATATATTAGTAGTGTTATGATGAACGAAACAATTCCTAAAAATAATTTTGTTTGTTAACACAAATAATAATAATATTTATAGATACAATGGTGATATAAAATATCAATGTACCAAGATTGAATATTAATTAATAAATCGAACTTGTTCTTTTTATTAAAATTAAAATGATTTAAAGGTTTTAAAAAATTTATATTTATATAAATTTATTTTGGAATAAAATTGAGTTAAAAACTAATACAATCATTTATAATACCACATTTCTTATACTGCGATGTTATTTTTTCTGGCATGAGTGTAGTCGAGAGTTCAATACTCTAAAACTTTTATTTAATGCATGTATACGTTTTGTAACTAATAGACGTAAAGATGAGAGTATTAGAGATGTGTCGAAAATTATACTTAGCTTAACATTCGATAGCTTTCTAAAAGTTCCGTTATCTTTGTTTTATGAAAAAAATTATGCTCAATTTACTGCCTGAATACTTAAATGATTAGCTAGTGTTTGGTAGATCACTTCGTAATTCAAACTTACTCAGTTCACGTCACAAAGGTCGCATCAGACATTTATCGTATTTTGTTCGAGTTGCTACTATGTGGAATATGATGCCGAAGTATATTCGTTGTGTTAGTCGGTACAAAAATATTGTTGAGCTCTGCAGAGAATAGTTTAAAAATCAGGCGTAACATAATTGAATCGATAATTAATGAATTTAATTTAAATTAAATCTAACATTCCTAATTTTTACTTTTTATTTTAAATTTTATTTTTAATTATTTTTTTTCTTTCTATTATTTTTAATTTTTACTTTTAATTTAATTTTTTTTCTATTTTAAATTCTTCAATTGTTTAAATTTTTTTTCATTTATGTTTTTCTAATTTTAGTTTTAATTATGAAAGTTTTTTCTAATTTTAAAATTTTCATTTAAATTTGGTTTTTTCGGTTTTTTTTTCTTTTTTTTTTTTTTTTTACATTTATATAATATTTAATTTTTTTTTTGTTTTTTTTTGTTTTTCTTGTTCACTATAATTTTATATGTGCGTAAACTAAATTAAACTAAATCAAACTGAATTGAATATTGTAACTGTATAGTAAAAAGCTTATTAGACTTAAATCGTCTTATGTAAAATTTATATAAGTTAAATAAACAAATAAACAAATATGTGAATTGTTATAAAGGGTCACAATGTGGACGGAATCTACCAACCGAATTACATGTATTTAACAAAATGATCGCTAAGTTGAATGATACTCAATTTTATTATCATAATAGACCTCACTGTTGATCAAAAAGTGTGTCGGCGTATTCCCACCACATACAACTTCTAAATTTCATATAGTATGATTTATAATATTTATAACACTGTCTATAAAATAAATAACTTTTTTTCAAAAATAATGACTTTAGAATTCGGTTCCAAATATACTTAAATTAACTAGTAATTTATTCTTATCCATCACATTTCATCCCAATTCGTGATTACTAATAAATAAAATGAATATACATAATATATTTTTTTTTTATCACAAAATCATCATCTCCCATGTCATTCGTTTTGTTTATTTTGATATATTTTTCCATTTGTTTAATTTTCTAAATTGATGATATGTAAAAAAAAAAAATTTTGTGGTTTCATTTTAGCACCTAATCTCATCGACACCATAATAAATAAAACTCATTTTTGTTAGTTATTTTTACCATAACAAATTCGTAAAAAAAAAAAATAAGTAAAATTGAAAACCAGAACATTTAGGAAAATATCTTAGTTATTTTGTGTGTTTCAGAATGAAACAAATGTTAACAAATTTGTGTTTTTTAAAAAATATAAAACCAAAACATAAAAAAAAAAAAAAATTCAATTTATTTATCCATAACATGTCAGTTGACCATTTATCATAGTAAATTTTTATATAATGGAATTTCCACGTGAAAAATTGAAACTCCCAAAATATAAAAAAAATAAGAAAAATTAATAAATATATTTTAATTGAAAATAACTGCGCAGAAACGTAGGTACTATGAGGGTATACAATTTTTAACAGATTACATATCTACAATCTATATTATGTTATAGAAATTTGGTATACGGAAATAATTCAATAATTTTGACCTCAAGATTAACTTATTTTTTTTTTTTGTTGGTTTTTTAATAATTTATAAAAATTTTAATATTTAAAACGTGTGTTTTTTGAATTAATAACAGAAAATTTGTTTTATATATGATGTGTATGTGTAGTATTGTTTAATTAGAGTGAAAATAAATAAATTAGGCAACCAGGCAGACAACAAATACTACCATACTTTGCAAATAAAAATCCATTGTAATTTAAAATACAGTTAAGATGATCTAACCTAATATTGGTTGGTTGCTTAGATGGGTGGGATATAATTCGTTATCTCTTGTACTTTCATGATTTAACTTTTTAAAATGTTCCAGCTTCGTTGTTAAGCCAGCTAACACTTTTCATAAAACGAACGCTGGATAGACGAAAAGTGAATGAAAGTTTATTTATATTTTTTCTCGGCATACCCTACCTAGAATAACCCCTGAATAGCAACCTCAGTATGCACAGGACACTCCACTGTATTGGGTCATAAGTTTTTTCTGTACCTGGGCTACCACAAACATTTTTTGCGTGTATATTTCCCTCACAGTTTTTTCATAGTCTTCCACTCCTGTATGTCTCCTTTCTCTGCCTTAAGTGTTATTTCTACGGATAGCGATCTAATATTTTACTTATATTTGGTAACAATTTCCTATAATAACACGTTGTGCGGCAATTCAGACAATACTCTATACAGTTGATTTCTGTGTAGATTAATTTAGTATAAGTCATAAAATAGATTTACTTTCAGGACAACAGCGACTTTTTGCATTGCTGATTACAGAGCTGATTACGATTGGTGTTAATTATGTATGATCGTGGGGTATTCATTAATTATTCAATTCTACTCCACAGACTTAGATCACGGATCCAAACAGCACTTCATATTGACTTCGCCTAATGTATTTGTGCCTCTTGTTGTAATTTTTACGTTGTTTATCTCTTAGGGTATTAAGTATCTTTTAAAATTTGATTTTCAATGTTCGTTTTTGTTAATTGTAGCCAACCCAACCCTTATACAATAACTATTTTCACTTAACTGAATCACGAAGTTATATTCAAGCGTATGAGCTTTTTTATACGGACAGACATTTCTAGTAACAAAACAATGATACGACCAGTAATAACACAATAATGGCTGTTAAATTTGGTTGTCGATGTTAAATGTGAAAGTCACAATCCGTACCCGAAAAAAATTGATACGAAAAGCACGAAAGCTATAAATTCATATTAGAATAGTGAAAAGATAGTTCGGTTTCTTTTTTTTACTTCACTACACGTTTCTGTGTATTCTGATGTGTTCGGACATCCCAAAACAAAATTCGTAAAAACAAAATACCTAAACAAAAAAATCTACAAAAGATAAAAATCATTGGACACTCTGTTGGACACAAAAAAATTAAATATCTCTGTTGCCATTTCGTTTTTGGCAATTCGGTCTTTGCAGGTTTGCATCTTTGCGCATTTTATTGTTGGGATTTTCCCTTTTGAACATTTGGGATTGGGATTTCCTTCCCAGCTTATTAGTAAGATTTTCTACGCTTTTCAATAGTTTAATAAAGAAGTACGAAACTTTAAACGCTGTGCGGCGCAGTAGGTAAGCACGCAGGGTTTGTTCAGTATAGGTAAGGGCCTATCTTTAAATCAAAATGTTCCAGACTCGATTCCCGATGAAGCAAAATAATAATTTATTGGTTTGTCAACCTGGTCCAATACCCTTTGTCATTGGGATAAAATAGCAAAAGGTCCCAGGCTCAATTCCCGATGAAGCAAAATAATGCTTTATTGATTTTCCGACCTGGTCTACTAACCTTTGTCATTGGGATAAAATAAATGACAAAAAATGGTTGATAGTATTAATCTGATAGAAACTTAAGTAAAATAGACTTGGCATTGCTATTTAAGAAGGCTTAGTTCCTGACAATTGTAATGTAGTAGTTGATAAATAAATTCTATAGAAAAACGTTGTAGTAAAAAATATGTAATAAAAACTAATTAAGCACGAACATGTAATTCTACAAAACCTAATCTACTGTCAAGAATATATAACAAAACAAAAACATGATTATCTACGTTAAGTTGAAGCAAGATAGGATCACAGATAAATAACAAAACTTAAAATACTTCTCTGACAAAATTAAAATTAATAATTTAAATTGTTTAAATTAAATTGCGAAATTCTTAAGAAAATCATGGGTAATATAAAATACGATTATCTTTTGAGTTGAATTAAAATTTCTTGCTTCTAAAAAAAAAAAAAAAATAACAAAAAAACAAAAAAAACAAACTGTCACCTTCTTTTTAATATTATTCAAATATTCTCACACTCGTTAAAATTTCGAAAAATTTTTTATCTTAGCTTCTACTTCTAGGATATTTTAAAATTTTATTCATAATTTCAATTAATTTGAATATGGGGAAAAAAGTGACTTTTCTGAAAATTTAATTTTATTTAAGAACTCATTCTGTACATAACATCGTAAGTTTATCTTTGTTTTTATACCATAGAGACCCTATTTTTTTTTTTTTTTGTTGTCTTTCGTTTTTCATTTTTTTTATAAGTTGCCTAAGATTCTATTTTACTTGATAAGAAATTTTTAATAATTTTTTTTCAAATTTTCTGTTTAAATGTTTTATAAAAAAAAAAAAAAAAAAAAAAAAAAATGAATTTTGTTTTTGACTATAGATAAAAAAAAAATTATAATTTGCATATTTATCCATTTTTTAGTTGTTTTTATTTTTTTATTTTGTAAGCTTTTATTCTTAACGTAAAATTTACATTTTATGAGTGTAATGTAAAAAAATGGTGACGGAATTTTCTAATATGGAAATTTTGTTTATGTTATTGTTCAAATTCACTGCGATTCGGTTCTAAATTTTGTGACTAGCAAATTTTTTATTATGAATTTAATAATTTTTTTTTGAATTCCCTGAAACGATGAGAAGAAAGAGAGGTGAATGGAAAATTTCAAAATTTATTATTTTTCTTTAGAATTTCTACCCCCAAAAAATGTTAACTGAATAAAAATTTAATTTTTTTTTGTTCCTTTATGTGCGTATTTATGTACATTTTTAAATAACAGAATTATATAAGTGACATGTAATTCATGAAAAAGTCATTGTTTTAAAATAATATATTAGAATATTTTAATAAATTTAGCTAGGTCATGATTTGTTTACTTCTTTCCATCTTCTACTGTGTGTGATTTTCACCCATAATGTAATCGATTAAAAAATTTATTTATTTCAAACTGTTTGGTTAAGAAATTATTTAAAATATAATAAATCAAAATTAAATAATTTTTTTATAATTATTTAAATTGACATTATGTTTGTTACATCCTGGAAAAGTAGATATTCCTAAATCTGGCAATAATTTAATCATTTTTATAAATTTTTTATGTTAATTTATTTTGAAAACAATTTTGGGTACTTAATTTATCGCAAACACTAGATAATTGTTTTTTATTGATTTGTCTGAAACAACAACCATATCATAGGTAATAATTTATTTAAAAAAAAAATTGTATTTAAATTTAATTCGGGCGATGGTTAAATTGTGGCTTATTTGATAACTTAAAATTGTACGCTAAAATAACTTTGGCAGGAGTGAAATTTTAATTCGAAATTTTTAATTGAAAATGAAAATACCTTTGGTAAAAAAATTTTAATTTCGCTACGTCTCTTTTCAATATAAAAATCGATTTTGAAATGATGCAGATCTTTGTACCGTACTTTGTTTTTAATTTACAGATTAAATATAATGATGATGATATAATGATAATGATACAGATTAAATATAATGATAATTTATAATAATTTCAAAATAATAATTTTTAACGTTAACAAAAAATTTAAGCTTTGGTGAATGTACAGTAATGTACACAACACGCAAATAATGTGTTTTACTGTTTTTTTTTATCGTATGAATTATTTTACTTTAGCATTTGATGCACAACCATACTAATTTATCTCTTTTTGTTTCATCAAATTTTTTATTATATTGTTTACCACAATTTTAAATTACAAATTAAATAATTATTTCCACTTAATTTACAATTTTCATTACACTTATTACACAGTGATAGTTGATTATTCTGCGCCTTTATTTTTATTTTTTGCAATATATCTAAATGCGCACGATGTTCACTCTACCGATACCAAAATATATTTATACTAGTGAATCCCCTATGCAATTGCACAGAAGCAGTTCTTTCCGGTACCATTTTATATAAGAAGAAATATTTGTTTTGGTATAATTGTAGTTGTTTTCTGAATCACTTGATTCTTGAATATATATGCTTTACAATTAATACCTAATACTTTATGACGAAGTTAATAATAATTTCAATATAACATAAACATTAAAATCCCATTACTCTCAACGTTGTAGATCGATATATTTTAATTAGTTTATAGTCAAAAACGTTTGTAGTCACAATTCTGTTATAGCAATGGTCAACAATTTGTTTGAAACAAAGTAATAAACTTCATAAGTTCATACATGCGATGTCGTTTATAGTAACATTAAAATATAACGCCAATTTTTTCAATAAAATAAAAAAATAGGTCAAAAGTGAATAATTTTATTTAAAAACTGATTTATGTATTGTTTTTTTTGTTCTTTATTTAAAAAATATGTATATTTTGTGATTAAATAACAGAATTGCTATTTATGAATAAAATAAAGTTTAAAATTGTTATACGAAAGATATTTTATTGAATTTGATTTTGTTTATAAAGATGCAATTTTTGACTACGCCTATAGTCACAATACGGCTATAGGCAGAAATATTACTGAAATTTAGCGAATGACTATAACCGTGTTTTAATGTATATATTTTTTTTTTAAATAGCAGAAGCGAATTAACATTTATTATATAATTTATAAAGAATATGATCTGATCTGATTTTTGTTTTTCTGTTTTGTTTTCAATTTTTGTTTGTGTTTTTGTTTTTGTACTTTTTTCTATAAGTTTGTGTGTTTATTTAAAATGTCAGATTTTTTATGAATCATTTTTAAAAATTTCCTGTAATTGAAATTTCTTTTGATCGCGCTATATTTGGAAATAACCGTCATTTACTTGGTGTAAATATTTGAAATGTTTTAAGTATTCAGGACCAAAAACTTGCTAAAATTTTAATATTTTTGTGGTGTAAATAATTTACTATTCAATTATTCTTGCTTTTTTACTCAATACGTCGTTTATGTTGTGTATTATATATAAGATATATACAATATATATTTTGAAAATTTATATTCCAATTTTAAATGTTAACAAGCTAATATTTTGTTAATTTGTTATTTATTTATATATATTTGTATTTATAAAATAGTTTGCGTATTATGGAACCTCAAGGTTTAATTCAACTTTTTTATTGGTCTAAGATTATTTGTATGTTCACATTGTTTATTGCGACAATTTGTGGCTCGTCAATGTAAACGAGTATAGCATTTATGGTAAATCATTTTATCATAATTGTATTTTTGTGGTAAAATACGTAATAATGGCTCAATGATACAACCACGTAAAGAAAGCGAAATTAAAGTAGAAAAATCTATAATTATAATTGACAAGCATTTAAGGACCTGCGCAGTAGACATCTTTTCATTTTATTTCGCTTATCTTTAATGAACTTCTAATATATAAATAAGTTGTATATAAAACAATAATGCGCACATAGTTGAACATTTTTTACTCATATGATTTTATTATTCAGCAAATACATTATGCATATGTGAGATCGTATTAAAATAATAAACAAAAGCAAACAAATCAGTTATTATAATTTAAATATGTACTTGCAAATGAATCTATCTACATATGCCAAATAAAAACAAAAAAACAAATTCATGAAATTATGTATATAAAAACAAAAAAAAAAAAACAAATACATACAACTAAAATAAAAAATATAAAAACAACAAAAAAACAAATCATTTGAGTTCTTCATTTTTTATCTTTTTAAGTAACTGTTCCTAAATTTTAGTTATTTGTAGTAATAATATAGCTTTTATTAAAATTATGTATTATGTAGGTATATATTATATACATACCTCTTTAATGACAAAATTTTTTATTTTTAATAATTTTATCCACTAAATGCCACTTACTATAGGGAATATATCGGAAACGAAACCGTATATGAGGGACGTGTATTTATGTGTCCTAAATAAAACTTACTACCCACAAAACTTTTTATTAAACACAAGTGGTTTCTGATATATCGTGCGAAATCTATGTCAGTACGTAAATTACTGTTTTTTTGAAAACTTTAAATTTGAATTCAACTTGAAATATAATTACTCAACAGTGGCCCCTAGTTATTTTATATTTAAATATAAAATAAATATATAATATATAAATATATTAATTTTAAATTAAAACAATTTTAAATTATAATTTACATAAAATTAAACACCTACCATATTTCCAAAAATTATTTAAAATGTGTGTGGTAGCTCTCACCCTGTAAAATTATTTTTTTCTAAGTTCTAAGAAATTTTATTAAAGTTATTTTTAATTATTTAATTTAAATTTATTTTATTTTAAAGAACTCTAACAATTTGTTCGCTATATATATACAATATAAATATACAAAATATCAATATAATATGCAGGACATTTTTTCAAGAGTGTAAAGATCTGGTCCTATGTACATATATACCAGTGACGGGGCGTGGAATTTTCAACTGGGGAAGCCGTATAATAGGAAACATCAGTTTGCTTTGGCTTTTCTTTTCTATTGAAATTTTTGCTAAATTCGACAGTTAAAACTGTTCACATCTATTTCTCAAAGTAGTTTTAATTCTGTTTAGGTAGGAAAACGATCGCTCAACTGAAGTAGTTGTTATAGAGGAAGTGCTATTATCAATTTCCAAAGTTTAGACTATTCATTAAAAGAGTTGCTTAATTCTGTTTCAATTAAAAATGTTAATATTTCCCAAATACTGTTTTTGTTATTAAAATCTTCATCTGAAAATATTACTCTGACTTTAAGAAAACAATGTAAAAAAAGTGTGAATATGAATTTTCTATATATTAATGTTGGAAAATACCTCGTATACGAATTATAAGATTTTATTGAAAAATGTTATTTACACCGTTTTATTGTTGTTGTTATTAGTAGAGCAAGCATTGTTTTACCATCTTTAACAATTAATAATTTTTTCTCAAAACTTCTAGCAGAAAAAGATTTTTTATTTAATATAAATATTATAATAAAGATTATTTATATAAATATTAATTCTCATTTAAGTCAACAACCACAATAATGCACAAAATTAATTCATTCCTTGCTACTTTTTTTCTTTGTAAATTCATTTTGTGTCATGTTACAAAACATATTTTGTTGTTGTTTCCCTAGATAATTTATTTTCTATCAGATATATTCTAATTATAGCAGGTAGATTTGGATTTTATTGTCGCTTCATTTATTATTTTGTTGCTGTTGCTAAACAGAGACAGTGTGTTTTTTGAGTGTATGTATATTGTAAATGAGGAGAATGATATTTAATTTGTTATTATAATTATGCAATGTATAATTGTTACAGCTGATTTTTAATATGCATTATTTTCAAATATTTTAAATTTGTGGTTGTTGAACCTCTCTTGTTGGCTTGCATGATTGAAAGAATAATAGTAATAGAAAATAATGATGTTTATATAAGCATTATTTGCTAAACATACATATAATATCATTCTATGCATATAATTTTTGCGTGAAATTTTTTTTCATTCGATTTGAATTTTTGTACTTTTTATATTAAATTCAATATATATTTTATATTAAGTTGTAAAAAATATAAAATAATATTTCATTTTGGGAAGCACTCATTCAATTCAATATATTGACGCTTCGTGCCTGATATATACATACAATTTTAAATATTATTACAAAACAGAATTCTAAAAATCATGACATATTTTTTTCGAATACATTAATACCTCATAATAATTCAAAGGGCAAACAAAAAAAAAAAAAAAAAAAAATTAAAAATAAACCTGGAACCTTACTTAATTTTTATTATTCTCTTTAAAAAACAAAAAAAAAACATTCATTTTTTTATTATTATTTTTATCAAATAATTATTATTTATATGGAATTTTTAAAATTCTACTGGAAAATGTAAAATATCGATTCCATCTTGCCTTTTTGTATGCCAAAAACTTAAATCATTTGTGTATTTTCATCGCCTACTCAAAATTATTTAGAAAGCAAAAACATAAAAAGAAAATGAAAAATGGAAAGCAGACGTTGATTTGTTTTTTTTTTTTTTATTTAAGTTACCAAAATATCACCTAAAAACTTTCTGTGTCCTTCTTATTTAATTTCTAAGTATGCCACAATTTATTCTTTAAAAAGTTTTTTTTTTCGATAATTATTTTTTAAAGGCTCAAAAAATATTGGTTTTTTGTTTTTTTATTATTTTTTGTGCCTTCATAGGGAAAAAAGAGTTGATTTTTAAATAAATTGTAAAAATATTTTTATTTTTTATTTGAATTTGAAATTTTCTCTTTAAGAATAATTGAATTTTAAAATAATCCAGAAATATTTTTTTTTTTTCTCATGTTTTTATTATGATGATTTTTAGACCTTTTGGGATAATAAATTTTTTCGAATCTTTGAATTCAATTTCAATATACTTTTTCTTTAACATTTTTTTTTTTTTTGGACCTTTTAAATAAAGAAAAGGGTATTTTTAAGTTTATTTATTTATTTATTTTATTTTTTTTTTAATTTTTTATTTTTTATATAGTCAGCAATTGGGACTAAATAAATTATAAATTCTAGATTCAACACTGAATATTCGAAATATACAATCAAAATAAACAGACATCGAGTTCGAATTTAAATAGTATTTCTGGCATAAAGTTATTTTCAATTTCAATTTTTTAAGAATATCATCAGTGTTGTGAATTCGAGGTTATTTTTGTGGACATTTCTTTTTATTCTATTTTAATGTCCTTGTTTTTTTTTTTTTTGCTTTTTTTTACGATTTCATATAAAAAAATTTAGATTTAAAACTATTTGCACATTTTTTTTTTCTTTTTGTATTATTTGTTTGTATTATTATTGTTATTTTTATTATTATTTATGACATATTCCATTTTGAGCATTAAATTCATATATTTTACTACAACTTCAATATTCATTGATGACCGTCAGTAATTGGAAAATTTAACAAACAAAGCTGATTTAGCTTCACACAAATGCTATTAAATTAGATTAAATAAATCTTCTATTTAACAATTAAATTTTTCATTTAAAATGATTAGAAATGTCTCAATAAAATCACTTTAAACACCTTGGAAAAGTCAAATTAACTAAAAATGCTATTTAAGTAATTAAAAATATATATTCTGTACTATTAAATTAAATTTGCATGGCTTTTCTAAATTTAGAAAAAGCATCCGATACGACCCGCAAAATAGATTTGGGAATTTATTTCGCATATATACATAAAACAGGTCTCACAGCTCTGTACATAAGTCTTATCTGTGAAATGTGAAATTATATATCACTGCTGGACTTTACCAAAGCACAATAATATTTAAGACCGCTGATATTTTTTTTTTAATATAAATTATTCAATAGCAGATGTACAAGATAAAAGATCAACGAAATTTAATATGATCCTATGGTATCACAATTTTTGTTAAAATTGATTAAATGAGCATAAGTTAATTGAACCGAAATGGATTGACAGAATATATATATATATATATTATACAATCAAATAATGAACTTAATTTATTTATTTATTTATTTATACTATTTAGCTCAAACAGTTTACAATTTAGTATTACATTTCATATATTAATTAATAATACTATATTAATATGTTAGGTTCAATTAGTTTTAATATATTTTTCTAAATATGTATAACATAATTTTCAATTCATA
Source organism: Argyra leucocephala (assembly GCA_963942445.1). Taxonomy (NCBI): domain Eukaryota; kingdom Metazoa; phylum Arthropoda; class Insecta; order Diptera; family Dolichopodidae; genus Argyra; species Argyra leucocephala. The sequence goes on from OZ012680.1 coordinate 138,292,066, forward strand.
GTAATACGTTTTATAAAAATAGAATATAATACTATTTAACAATGATGGATAGATAGTTCGTTTATTTCCAAATTTTGTTAATACATAATTCATAATGACAGAGTCTTCTTATACTTAAGTTAGAGTTAAGATTATTAGTATCTTAACAGCTGCGATTTTATTCTAATTTTTATTTTGCATTACATTTGCTGTTTGATTTACAATTTATTTTTATTGATACAAAGCAAAATGGTGGAAAATTACAGAAACCTTGTGACTACAGGCGTGTTCGTAGTGGTGGCGCCTGCGCAACAAAAAAGATTTTTTGTTCGTGGTTGCATATCATCAAAAATTTTGCGCAGATAAAAAGTAGGCGCTTGTATTCATAGTAATCGGTGTCGCGTCAGTGTCGAGCAGATTGCGCAGATATTTTAGTGCGCCTGCTTTAGAATGATTTTTAAAGTTGATGTCATTTAACATGTAATAAATAAGAATGTCGTGAGAAAATATTTAAGTAAAAAATAAAAATTAATTATTAAAATAAATTAAATGTGTTTATAATAATAATATATAAATATAAATATAATAAAATAAATATATTGAAAAAAATATATTATAATTTTAATATATTTTAATATATAAGTAACATATATATTAAAACATATTAAATATTTAAAAGAAAATATATTTAAAAAAAATATTTATAAAATATATTAAAATATTAAATATATATAAAAACATATAATAATATAATTATAAATAATATAATATTACTATATAAACCAATTGCGCATGTGCTGCTTCTATGAACAAGAATGACTGCTAAACAATTTTCTGCACAAGTTTTTTTGTTCATAGTGACATAGAAAAACATCTGCAAGACACCGATGCATATTTTAATACAACTGCGAACATGCCTTTCTTGTATTTTTAAAAATTTTACTTAAAAACTTATGACTAGACTTAAACTAATTTATGGCTAAACAAAGACATCGCAAAAAAAAAAAAAAATAGATAAAAAAGAAATAATTAAAGCAAACAATCACAATTTATTTACATTTAGTACTTATCGACCAATTGCTTAATTAAAATGTTTTCGGAGCTGGAGCAGTTGGCAATAAATTTGTAAATCGTCGTACTTTTGGATTTGAAATTGATATCTAATGTACTGTGATACAAAGGGAGGTTTTTTAACATTTTTAGCAGAGATGCAAACCAAAAATTTTTGGTTTTGGTTTTTTGTTTTGGTTCTAAAAATTTCAAAATTTGGTTTTGGTTTGGTTCTGGTTCAATAAATATTTTTATTTATGGTTTTCGGTTCGGTTCGGTTTTGGTTCAATTTTGCTAAAAATAAAATTATTTATATACATTTCAGATTACATACACTATATACAATCAGGGAAATTTAAAACGCTATCTATGAATCAGTATTACAAATAGAATTTAAATTGTGAAATAAAAATAATATTGTATGATTTGTAAACAATATTGACATTGACAAGTTTAATAAACTAAAACTATAAATATTATTATTTTTATTAGAAAATTACATTGCTTACATATTTTATAAAATTAAAAATATAAAAAAATGTACTATTATTTTGTAATTGCCGCTGCTGGTCATAATATTAATCTAATATTTGAAAGGAAATATATATTTTAAGTAAGCAAATTAAATATATATAAAAAAAACATGAAAAAATAATTAAATATATATATTTGATTTTCTATTGAGGAAAAGGACAATCGATATTTAAATCAATTTATTGCGCATGCTGGAAAACAAGCAGTAGTCATTTAAAAACTATAGATCAATTTAATCAATCGTTTGTAACTGCATTTGTTACATGTTTGTTTTGTACACATTGTTTTTTTTTTTATTAGTTATGTTAAAATTTGAAATGTTAAAAAATAGATTAAAACATGAACCAAACCGTAAACCACCATATATTTTGTTTGTGGTTTGTGGTTCGGTTTCAGAATTATTTTAAACAATGGTTAGGTTTTGGTTTGGTTCCCCCAATTCATTATAAAAGTGGTTTGGTTTTGGTTATGGTTTTGGTTCGGAAAATATCAATGGTTTTTTGGTTCGGTTCAAAAACCGGTTTGCATCACTGATTTTTAGTAGTTTATTTTTCGTAATTTGCAGTCTTTTTTTATGACTGTATGCGCAGTTTGAACAGACCGGAGTACCATAATAATAACCAGAAAAATAATATAGTTGTAACAATTTATGTTTTGTTGTTAATTTTTATTTTATTTTATTTCAATTTATTTAATACATATAAAATTACATATTGTTAGAAAAATATACGCGTGTACAATATTTACTTCACAGTCCCCGAAATAGCTTTAAAGACAGAATAATGTTTCTACATCAATAAGAAATTTAAATAAATTATGCTTATGCAAGTATAATGCAAAATAATATTTCAAATTTCAACAAACAAACCAATAATTATAATGTTTATATGTTTACCTTTGATATATGAGAAATATGTGTTTATGCTCTCATATTATGGCCTATTGAACTTGTGGTGATTCTAATTATAAATATTAAAATATTCTATCCCTCTATTTATCTTTACAGAGTTCAATAAATAGACCCGTATTAATTTTAAATTTAAATATCAATATAAATATAATAGATCAATACTGTATACACTGAAATAAGGGTAACTACGAGTATGTAGCAATATATACATTTTTTTTAATTCAAATTCAACATTTTTCAAACAAATTAAACAATTTTTCATTCAAATTCAACACTTTGTCGAACAATTTGTTTGAAGAAATGTTGATTTTGATTAAAACGATGTTGAATTTATTTGAAAAAATGTTGAATTTGAATTAAAAAATGTTGAATTTGGATGAAAAAAAGTATAAGTAGATGTAAGTGGAAATACGAAAATTGTGCTAAGTAACAGTGTTACAGTGTAAGTAATGAAGAAATAGACAAGTCATATAAGCAATGATTCAAGCAATTTATTTTTCTACACTATAATTTAATCCTTAAAACATTTTAGTCACCCTTTACCATTGATTACATAAACATTAAAGTTCTTAATTTTAAAAATGTTTCACCTAGAGAGCCCACAGCATATTCTATAAAATATATATTCAAAATTTCTATTATTCCAAATGTTTATTGTCTAACCCATATATCCTTTTTTCTTAAAAGATTGTTATTATATTTTATATACATAATATGATGTAACAGTATCTTAATTGTATCTATATATTATTATAAATATAATGAAAACAAACCAATTTTACATTCATTTGTTTTTAACTCTGCCATTTTCATTCTAATTGATTTAAAAGAGAAAACATATTATTACAGAACTTTTGAACAAATATATTGTAATCCTCTCCACACAATCAAATAAAGATCAGTACCATATAAGTAAATATAAATTAAAAACCAGAAAAAGAAATAAAACTATAGCTAGTTTGTTGTAGTTGAATATCAAATAATACCAAAATTCAACATTTCAACAAATCCTTTACAAAAAAAAAAAAATCTGTTCTGGATGCTCATCTTTTCAATTTTTTGAATAAAATTTATTTCTTTGGTTTGATTGAAAAATCGATTCGAATACACGTGTTAGGTAGTTACAAATGAAAACTATATTTTTAACAAAAACCAAAACACAAAAAAAAAGGATATTAGTAAAAATGTGTACATACACCCAAACATACATAGATAATGAATAAAAAATCGATTTAATATTTCAAATTCTTTATAATTCTCGTGTATTCTTAAATTATTTCAAATGAAAATTTTTAAGAAAAGCATAAAAAAAAAAGGAAAATCGAAAACTAAAAACTTAAAATGAGAAAAATATAAATGTGGAAAATCATATAAAAATGTTTGTGGGAACAATTTTTTTTTTTTTTCTACTTTTGTGAATTTTCATAAATTTTCAAAAGAAGAACACTGATGGCAAGAATGCCTAATAGGAAATTTTAAATTTATTTTGATTTAATTTCAAATATACTGAAATTATATTTAATATATTTTACTACTGTGAGGGTGTGTCTCAGTAAAATATCCTAAAGTATTTTCATTAAATTCAAATATTAAAAATAAAAAAATATAAAAAAAAACACAAAAAAAAAACCTGACCTGAAAATATTTTTTACATTCCTCAATTCAAGATATCCAAAAAATTTGTGTATTTTTAAATATGAATTTCAATGGTATTTAGGAAGTCTAAAACATAATACAGATTCATAATATATATATATAAATATACAATATAATTCTAAGACTTAGAATCTAACTTGTTATGTGTAGTTAATTTTTCGATTGTAAATTTACTTGCACAGCAATACATGGGTATTTTTAAGTTGAGTTCAAGGATCTTTTTTTTTCTCTAAATCTATTCTATGCAGTTTCTTTGTTTTTGAGAACTAAGGAAAATTAGTATTCTTATGTTTACTTATACTTTTTACTTCTATATGGAACCGATATTAATAAATTTATCATGCATATAGCTTGTATTTAGAAAGTGCTTCAGTTCAGTAATATTTTTTTATCTACTTGCACTATACTTTTATCTAATAAATCCCATCGGTATGAGATGTATTAATTTTGACAACGATCATCTGACAAGATATTCAGTTGTCATTCAGTGTGTGCAGGGTGTGTCAGAGCCGTGATATTATTTTATATGATGTAAAAAATATAAAGGATATTGAATTTTGGTATTATTTGATATTCAGCACTATTTTATTTATTTATTCATTTTATTTCGTACATATACATGAGACGGTAAGTCTCTACAGGAGTATATAAAGTATAATGTGTGGCAAATTCATAATAATTCTTAAATTAAATTAAATTAAATTAAACCTTAACCTAAAGAAATTAACAATAATGAAAATAAATTTATAAAGAAAAGAAATTTATAAAAGAAAATTTATAAAGCGAAAGAAAGAAGAAAAAAAAAGAAAAAAAAAAAGAACAATTTAAAGTTAAAACTATAAAATACGGAGATAAAGTAATAAAATAACAAAAGTCCAAAAACAAAAAAAAACAAAAAAAAAAAAATCTCTCCTCCAAACAAAACTATTTTTCAGACGTCTCACACCTAACAAGCATTATTCTACAAAATTTTTATTCTTCTTAATTAATGACTACACTTTTTTCTTAAAATATACCCAACAAAGAATATGACCAATACAGCGGTTACCTCGCCGGTTCAACCAACAAATTTAAATGAGAGTAATCCTCAATTAGTTAGCCTATTTGAAGAACTTCAACAAATTGAACATATAGATTCACCTGTGCATCAATCTATATATAAATTTGGAACCCAATGGACGATGCAGCAATGGGAACAAAGGCTAGATCGTCTTAAATCAGTTAATGCTTTAGAATCAACCATTACTGAAAATGAAATGATCTTCGTTAAAGGAACACTGCCTTCACTAGGACAGGATTGGCTGCATAAATTCATCAACCGCAATTTTAAAGTAAATGTAGTCCAATGTGAATTCATTACCCCTCGATATTTAAATGTAAAAAAAAGGAAATATAGCTGCTTTAAAGTGACAATCCCGTCGCATATTTCTCAGAAGTAATTGGAAGAAAAGAGTAAACACTTATGGCAGAGAATTAACGCAACGGCTTCAGCTTGGAAGGAAAATACTGCAGAAAAGAGGTCAAGTAAAAGTAATTATAATAGTATTAAAACAAAACACACTAATAAAACTACCACTGTACAAAATAAAAATATAAATATTTCAGACAAATATTGTAATAATAGTAAAAAAAAAATAACACTATAAACACTTTAAGAAACAGTAATATTAATATTAATAATAATCAGAATTTTAAAAACAATAACGACAACACTAAAAACATTAGTAAATATAATAGAAGTAGTAACAATAAACATAATAACTCAAGGAAACATAAAACCACCACAAACACTGATCATAAAAAAACTTCAAAATCCACATATAAAGCTCCCAAAATCTCTAATAATACTAGAACTAGAACTAACCCAGCCCCTATTTCTAACCTCAATATCCACTGTGCCCCATTCAATCCTAATAAGTTAAATAACTCCACTAATAAATATAGTAACTTCGTTCGCTCTCACACTTTAAATCCTCTTATAAAAAAAAATGATGCAATTAGCATTCCAAATGAGAACACTTTATCTGTAACTCCTACGCGATCCTCTAATGCTGTACAACCTTGTTCAACAAACATTGTAGAAACGACAGCCTCCTCAATTACAGCTCCCGAAACTTCATCCCCTGTGCTTACTTCACCTCCCACCCCGCAGCCCCAGTCAATTCCTTCTCTATTTGACCCTTTGATTCCCCCTGTTGTAAAAATTACTACAAACTCCGTAGAAAGTGATAATGGTCGCTATGTTCTCGCGCGTCTTAGGAACACTTGATTACTAGAAAATGTGAGATTATATTTGGCTTATCTCCATGATAAACCGGACTCAATCTGCGTAGAAGGTAAGACTACCACTTCTCTTCGTATATTGATCCAACAAGAAGGGCTCCCAATCGAATTGGAAGCGTTAAAAAATATTTACATTAGTTTTCATGAAAGCTTTGGTGTACCACCTAATAAAGTTATATCGCATCTCACATCATATGAAACTCACGTATCTTCTAAAAGAATAAGTCACTTACGTTAACTTAACAAACTTTTCCATCTATTATCAAAACGTTCGAGGTCTAAGAACTAAAACAAGAAACACTTATATTAATGCTACTGTACTTGACTACGATATTTACGTCTTAACTGAAACTTGGCTTGCTCCATCCATTAATGATCTGGAAATTTTCGACTCGTCTTTTACAATTTTTAGAAAAGATAGGTACAGTCAAATAGATAGAAATACAACAAAATGAGGTGTGGTGTTTTAATTGCAATAAAAAAACATATCTGCGCAAGTAAAATTTCTTTTTTAGAGTTTGATGATCTTGAAATTGTCGTGGTTAAAGTAGTGTTTCAATTCAAAAATATCTATATAATTAATTGTTACATTCCTCCTAACTCCAATATTGATGTATATAACAGATTAAATAAGGCTTTTGATGCTGTGTCCAACAGTTATAATTCTGATGATGAAATACTTATTTTAGGTGATTTTAATCTACCCAATATAAGATGGATTTCCCACGACGAAGAATCATTTTTGATTCCAACTAATCTAGTTATTGAACTTGAATGTACATTTATTGACTCTCTCAATATTAATTGTGTAGAACAAGTTTCTCCTAATCGACATCCACAATCCGACAGTCCTTACAAAAAAGGATAGATGTCTTAATCTACCAGAGTGTCTAGGAATAGTTAAATTTGCACTTCTTAATGATTGTCCAGGGGTTATTTTCTTAAAAAGATATACCGGCGTATTTTTAGATAGGATTTTTTTCATAAAACAGATGTACTTATAATTTAGATAGTTTTCGAAAGTACAGTCAAGCAAAACTTTAGAAACATCTCTGATGCTATCGAATCTACGACGGTTAGTTACAAATCGAGTGCAAGCATTGAAAATAACCTTGAGCCTGGAAAACTCGCCCATACTCATCCCAGCATAAACTACTTCAAAATAAGTGAAATGTGGAAGGATTAAAGATCTAACTAATTTCTTTTTTACCCACTCGTTAATATTGTAAGAGAACTTCCAGAGTTTTCGTAACTTACAAAAAACATTTCTAGAAATAAAGTTAATGTGATCATTCCATGTTAGAGTTTTATTGAATACAACACCTAAGTTTTTTGCTTTACTTACAAAATTTAACACAGAATTATTTGATTTGATATTAGGGAGATTAGTTGTATCAATATTACGAACATAAATTAACTATAGCAAACTATTTTTATTTCTGTTTCTGGTTTTATTTATGTTTACTTGTATGTTACTGACCTTTATTTGATTGTGAAGAGAATTACAAATTGTAATATAATATATTAATTCTAATTCTAATTTACAATATTTGTTCAAAAATTCTATAATAATATATTTTCTCTTTTAAATCAATTACAATGAAAATACAGAGCTTATGCAATTGTACTGAATAGTATTCACATCACTCGGTACCAAAACCAACATAAGAAGCAGTACTGTATTAATAACAGAACAAAAACGGGAAATAGTTGTTGCAGACAGCAATTTGCTACAATCAAAGTTAATATCAAGAAAAGTGATAAATAAAACGATCTAATACGATCCCTAGTGACGTATGGATACGAGGTATGGAGCATATAAATGTATAAGAAGAATAGTGTTCTGCAAAATTTCTCCAAAAAATACTGGGTCCACAAATTTTGAAGAATGGAGAACATATAATTAAAAATAACAGCGAGATTAATAAATATAATACAAAAATGAAGACATAAGGTTAAAAAAGGCTCAAAGAATAATATGGGCTGGCCACATAATTAAAACACATAAACCTCGAAAACAGGCAGTGTTGAAATAAAAGTTATAATTAAAAATATAGGTATAGAAGCTTGCTTAAAAAACATATTAGTTATTCAATTTGTTTCATAAATAGAAAGTCCGATAGACCGAGGTGATAAATAGAAAGTCCGACACTAATCGTGGCAGAGAGCGACCAAGTAGTATATAAACAATCTTGGACAATGTTCAAAATGATGTTCAAATCCTATAAATCCAAAATTGGATATAAGTGGAGCAAGATTGACCATTTTGAAGGAGTATTATGATGAAGGTCAAAGTTCAACTAGAGTTGTAGAGGTACAAGATGATGATGATAATTGAATAACATTTTTTCTAGAGTTTCAGGTTTAGATTCTATAGTTTAGTAAGTGGGACTAGTTCTTTGAAAGGATTTATTGATTGACTTATTGCAATATCTTCACTATGGTTATACATCCATATTAAATGTGAAGGCTGAAATGAAACTTTTAAAATTAAAAAAATTTGATGATTGTTGTTTTGAATATTTGAAGCGATGATTGCAAATTTAAAAATTTTTGATTTTTGGTTCAACAAATTGTTAAACTTATAAGTTTTTTAAATTAAAAATACAATTGACATTCACACAAAAATCATTTTATTTACTAAGTTTAGACAGCACAAGCTGAAATCGTTCATTTGATGTTTTTTGAATAAAAATAAAAACGACATTTTATATACATTTTACATTTCTAAATATAACATCTTGTAAAACTAGTTAATCGCCGAAAATATGTTATAGAGCATAGTGTGTGAGCAGGATGTAGCCATTTTGTTTGTCCAGGTAATTGATTTTGTTTTTCATTCATTCATTTTGTCATGGTTTTGTTTCAATTTTAGTTATTTATTGTAAAAACAGTCTTTATTTTCTTGTACCTAATTTTCCGTTCCTCCACATATATATATATATATATATATATTTTTTTGTTTCAAAATTGAAATTATTAGCAACGATATACAATTTTTTTCCGGACAAAAATCCAAAAACTGAGACAAAAATATAATAACAGAGATGAAGATCTAGGATTGCACTGTTTAACTTTAAAAAGCATGCGATTATCTGCAATTTTGTTAAAAGACGAATCACTGTAAAAATTTCTTAAAACAAAATCAAAATTTTTAAATTTAAGTCTTGTAACAATTGTAAAAGTACAAAAACTGTAACATCAAGTTTTAGTGTATTTTAAAAATGAATTTGCCAGTGTGCAATGTATCGGTTTTATTGAATCAGAGCAGAGAGCTATTTGTGAATATGCAGGGTAGATTTAAAACATTGCTAAAGTCTTAAAAATTCAAAAATATTTTAAACAGGAAAGTGAATTGTCATGTTAATGGTGCTGTGCGTCATTTACCCATAACATATATAAATATATATAATATACATAATAAATGTTATATACAAATATGATATACATAATAAATATGGAAGTGAAGGTTCTGGAAGTGAAGTTGCTCCTAATAGTCGAAATTCTTGTATAAATAACATTGTTAATAGCAAGATGAGCGATGAAAGTGGCAATACAAATATAATTAGTAATAATAAAGAAAAAACTACTATTAATGATGGCAACAGAAATAATGATGATAATAATAATAATAATAACAATAATATTTATTCAAATTCGAATTGTATTGTTGAATCACCAATTTTGACTTCAATTGTAACACTTCTAATGAAACACCAGAGCCAATTCCGAGCCAAAACCCATTTCCCAAATGGGTTAAATAATCGTCGTTGAACATACTCTGCAGTATCATCCTCCAATATATTTCGATCAATTGACAATACAAATAGAACTATTTGCATGATTGATTCAGACGATAGTGATGATTCATCTGACGATAATGACTATTTTCGATTATATGTTCCAAAACAAAAATATCGACGTCTTGACATTGACTCACCTTTATTAGACCCATTGCTTGCAAAAAGGAGTAGTTAAACACTGATTCATCTACCTCAAATTTACAAAAAAAATGGAGAAGGTGTAATGATTACAGATGATAAAGTTGAAACTATTGATAGTGAAAATAAAAATCTGAACAATAACCATGGAGAATATCGAGAAAAAATAAGTCAGCAGCCACCAAAAATAATGGCAGATTGGATATATGATGCGAGTGATGACGATGATGATATCATTTTTGCTCACTCGTCTACAAAACCAATTACATCTATTGATTTAACAAAAGATGATGACTCAAATGATGCTACACCAATATGATCTGTTCTCTGTTATCTGTTGATAAGATCTATTTTTTTGTACATTTTAATTTTTTACATTTTAATAAAAAATTATTGAAGGATTGATTATTCAGTACAAATTTTCCTATCCTGCATTCATTGGAAATAATACTGCAGATGTAATACTGCACACCCTATATACATTTTTTCGCTCTCCATCTACATTACAAATTTAAATATCAACATTATAAAATGTTTAAAATGTTATGCGTTTAGAATAATATTGTTTATATATAATACCATAAAATATTAAAATTAAAATTCATAAATTGAGTGGAAAATTTTATTAGAAATTTGAAAAATTAAGGACATTCTAATAGATGGTATTACATTTTGAAAATTTTTAATATGAGTTTACTAACACCATTGTAAATTTCGTATAACCTACCCATCGTATAAGAATAATTTTGCAAAATTTAAAAAATCAAGACACTATCAAAGACACTATAAACGTGATAACTGCAATTCGTGAATATGATAGTTTTCTAGGGAAATTTATTTAAAGTAAAGTTAGAGTAAAATAATTTAAAAAAAATATATTTATTTATATTTGTAAAATTATTAAAAATAGTTAAATATTTTCTTTTATTTTGCTAAATATGCTTTTAATACAAATATGTGTATTTCATCTACTACTTTCAGACTTCGTCAGTATTTTGTATTAGACTAATATGATTTAACTACCGTAAATATATTTTTAAAATTATCATCGTATAAAAATTATAATCTTAACTTGTTATTTTTATCTACTATTTTCTTATTTTTCAAATATTTTAAAACAATTTATTTATCAAGAAGAAATTTGAAGGACCAGAACTAGAACTAGTTAAATAGTATCAAAAACGATTTACTTAAAAACTCAAATTTAATTTTTATTTTTGGGAAATATTTTTTATATCAAATTTTTCAAACAACCCCTGTTGTTTATATTTCTTTGTAAATTATATTAAAATTATAAATTCTTTAAATGTATATTATATAATATATATGTATATTATATAATATATATATATTAATTAAGAAATCTATAATAATATCTTGAAGTTATTACCTATGATAATAACTTCATTTAAATATGATAATTAGAATAAGGGTTATTATATTGAAAACATTTTCATTAAAAATTGATTATATAATTTAATATAAGGGTACCTCTTAGTATTTAATAAATACATAGAAATATTTTTTGCACACGTTCTCACCCGCATTTTATAATTAATTTTAATTTTAAATAGTTGTTATATATATATATATATTTTTTTTTTGTTTTTATAAAATGAAAATATATTTATTTAGATAGTTTGAATAGTAGTTAATGAATTTTATTTTAAATAAGTCGTATAAAATATCTTTGAAAAGATAATAACTTTATTAAAATTACAGTGATTTAGCCTTTACGATTTACCTTAAACGATTTTAATAGCATTTTATAATGAGATTTGTAATGAAATAAATGTAATTAAAAAAATGTTTCATTTACCAACTCAATAGAACTCATTAGTAGCTATTGTAGTTCACCAAAACTACAAATTGGAACTCATCAGTATATTGTACCTTAGCAAAACAGTTCTGGAACTCATTTCAAGGTATTATACTTTACCAAAACACTATATTGGAACTTACCAATATCTACTGTAATGTTGGCCTACTTAAACAGCTTTTACTTTGATTTTAGTTTGTTTCATAGTTATATTTACCATAAAAATAAATCTGCATGTGAGTTATAAAAACTAAACCAAATTTACATTTGGTAGAAAATTGGTAAAATGTATAAAACGTATGATTAACAATATTGCGAAATTAGTTATTATAATTTTTGAAATCATAATTTCAGTTAAACTAACAAGTCAGTTAAACATCAGTATACCGTACTTAATTAAGCACGACCAGATGATTCTACCTAAGCTACTGTCAATAGTGTAACAAAAACAAAACAATGAACATATTTTATAAAATTCATATCCAGTATGTATAGTTAATATTCAGCTGAAATATTTGATTCAATTCCATGCTATTCCATTGATGAATCCAGTATAGTTAATATTCAGTTGAAATATTTGATTCAATTCCATGCTATTTCATTGATAAATCATTCCATCAACACTATCAAATCGAAATAAAAAAAAAAAAATTGATTATTATTATTATATTTATTGGGTTAAGTCCGGTGTAAATATTGAAATATTTTATGTTTAAAGTACTCATATACAGGATGATAGTCTAATCAGTGTACTGCTACATATAGAACTGATATTCATTAGTATTGAGATATTTAGAAATTGTATAAGCACTTATACAATGTGATTTATTATTCGGGTCAAGTTCAAAGACAAAATTATTTATTGTTTATTAGAATCTGATTATCAATAATTAGATATTGTTAGATTAGATTGGATTATAGTTAGGGTTCGGTACTAGTCTACTATCAGCAATTTGATACTTATTGTGATTACCCTTAGCAATGCAGTTGTACATTCTGAATTCTGAAATCTACTACATTACGTTTACTTACACTACGCTTGATTAGTAGGTTAAAATGTTGTATGCGAAATTCTATTTTCATTGTTTCAGAGATATTAGAACTTAAGTACATATTTTGGAGGCATTTTTTATAACTGAAAATAAGAGTCATTTTGTTGGAATAGAAATAAAGACTTCAAATTATTTTTAGATCTTAGTATCTCTGAAATCGTATGGGAGTGGATATGATAATCACGCAAACAACTTTAATCTACTAATAAAAGTATGTACATCATCTACTGGTAATGATCTAGCAGTGCATAAGGCTAACACTCTGTATAGGCTTTATTCCTTTCCGAAGCAATCATAAAAACTATGCATTGTATGTGAGTATGTAGTTGTATGTAACGTGTTAATTTTGCAGATATTAATATGACCAACAAAACAATCTAGATGTAATTTTTTATAGCAGTTAAGAGCTAAAGGTTCCCAGAATCATGGAAATGAACGTAAGTTATACTACTCTGCTAACATAAAAATAAATTTTGATAAATATCGAATGACGCAGAAAAACACAATTGTGACCATTATACCCTACCCTAACTATAATCTAATCTAATCTATTTAAAAATAGCTAATGGACAATTTTTATATTTTCATAAACAAATCGGTAAAATGGCATAAAAATAAAATTTAATAAATATTTATCTCCTAAGAGATAAGACGATAGATATCCTAAACGACAATAAGTAGAATAAGAAACAGTAGACTAACCAACTATTTGATTAATCATTAGGTCTATCAATCTATTGCGAGCTTTCAATAAAATTGTAACATCTAACATGATCTCCGACTTTCTTTAATCGGATATAACATATAAAACCTTAACATTATATATTTAAAAAAAATTAATTCTGTACAAAATATTTATATTTATAAAAAGTACATTTATTATTCCATCCAGGTCAAAAGTATTCTTCTAAATTGAAAAACAAGAAATATCTAAGGAATTAAAATGAAAAAAAAAAAAACAAAAACAAAATAAAAACAAAAACAAAAGGAAATCAATTTGTTGTTTAATGTTAAAATTTTATTGTTATCCTTGCGGGATAACAATTTCAAATTAAAATGAACTAGTATATAGCCCTCATCAATTGTTTGCTATCATACTATTCAATTATTGACAGTGTTTAAATCTCAAAGGATTTTTTAAATTAAACCACATTTAAGAAAACAGAAAATGTTGTTGTTTTATTTTTTTTTTTTGCTTTTATTCTTGTAAGACAAGATTAAAAAGTGAAAAAAAAAAAAATTAAATTTTGCGAAATTATTGCAGGAAATAAAAAATAATAAAAAAGTTTTTACTTTTTTTTTTCTACTAATTTTTAATACTTCTTTTTCCTTCACTCAAGTTGAAATAAAATTTTTTTTTTTTATTTTATTTATTTTTATTATTGTTTTTTATTTGTATATCCTATATCTTGTTTTTAAGTTTTTATTTTTTTGTTTTATTGTTTTTGTTTTTTTTTTTTGTGCTTTTTCATTGTGATGAAATGTTTCCTTTGGGACTCCACACCATCATAAATAAGATGAAAGCGAAATTAAAATTTATGAAATTCAAAAATTATATCGTAAAACAAGTTGTCTATAACATGAAAAAAAAAAAATGGAAATATCAACGCGAAAAAATGTTTTGTTCTGTTAGAGTGAACCTTACAGGTACAGGTAACGTATTTAAATTGTGTAATCATAGTTATATTAAGTGCATGTGATTGAGTAAGATTAAATTTTTCATATTAAAATAAAATTAAAATGTTCCTAGCTGTAAAGACCTAATTTAGTGTCTATAACTCTTAGTTTTCAGTTAAACAGAAATGTAAAATTAAAATTTTACAAATAAAGCACAACTATACTATATTTTTATATTTATAATTCAATATGTTTATTACTTTTATTACTAGGGGCCCCTGTTGAGTAATTATATTTCAAGTTGAATTCAAATTTAAAGTTTTTAAAAAAACAGTAATTTAAGTACTGACATAGACTTTGCACGATATAGCAGAAACCAATCGTGTTTAATAAAAAGTTTTGTGGTTAGTAAGATTTATTTAGGACATATAAATACACGTCCCTCATATACTGCTTCGTTTCCGATATATTCCCTGTAGTAAGTGGCATTTAGTGGATAAAATTACTAAAAATAAAAAAATTTTGTCATTAAAGAGGTATGTATATATATACCTATATAATACATAATTTTAATAAAAACTATATTATTACTACAAATAACCAAACCAGAAACAGTTACTTAAAAAGATAAAAATGAAGAATTCAAGTGATTTGTTTTTTTGTTGTTTTTATATTTTTTTATTTTAGATGTATGTATTTTTTTTTTGTTTTTATTTGACATATATACAATGTACATTATATTCACTGCAAGTAATTATAATAACTTACTTGTTTGTTTCTGTTTTCTATTTTAATAAGAGCTCACATATGCATAATGTATTTGCTGAATAATAAAATCATATGAGTAAAAAATTTTCAACTGTGTGCGCATTATTGTTTTATATACAACTTATTTATTATATTAGAAGTTCAATAAAGATAAGCGAAATAAAATGAAAAGGTGTCTACTGCGCAGGTCTCTAAATGCTTGTCAACTATAATTATAGATTATTAATTTTATTAAATACAATTTAAAATAATCAATTTTAAGCATTACGTGTCCAGGCTTTGTAAGCTTAAAACTGTATTAAGTTATTACATTAATGTAATAATAACCTGATGCTCCATTTGAGATTGTTGGGTTCAGACCAATAAATTAAACAAAACTATATTTACTGAAATTTATTTAATAATTTTTTTCATAAATAATGTAAAGACCAGACATGAAGAAACCTATAATACGTTTAAAGGCCACTTAAATAAAGTTATTAAAAAACAAAATTGACACAATAGCGCTTCGGCACAGTTCACATGATATTATGGTTTTGTCTGATCATTACATATTCACAAGTAGTTGGTTAGTCTACCGTTTCTTATTCTCCTTATTGTCGTTTGAGACATCTATCGTTTTAATGAAGAGAATAATTTTATCTCTTAGGGGACTTGTCGTATATTTTTAAATTTCATTTTTATGCCATTCTACCGATTTGTTTAGGAAAATATAAAAATGCAAAAATAATATGTATATTAGCTGTTGTTAAATAGATTACATTAGATTATAGTTTCCTGACCTAACTTTTTCATTAAATCAACTAGGCTGGTTTTTATTTTTTATTTTACTATATTTAATATTTTTTGTTTTTATAACTTTTTAAGTTAAGTCTTAAATATTTAATGTAATTAACTTTTGGTTTTGATGAAATAAAGTCTTTTTTATTATTATTATTTATTAGTTAGGGTTGGGTATACTGGTCACAAATCAGTAAATGAACGTATCGTGATTACCCATAGCAATGTAATCAATACATCTGAAACCTTAAAAAGCTTGGTTCAATATACTGGATGACAACTTTCAGTGGTATATGTTGGGGATGAAAACTGAAAATATACTACCATTTTTATTTAGCTGATTAGAAATTGTTTGATATTTATAACAATTTTATTTTTGGATTAGTAATGAAATAAAAAAAATATATTTCTATTAAAATATTCAAAATGACTCTATTATCTGTTTAGTAGTTAGATGACACAACTTCTATTACATATAATATAAGTCAGCTTTACATTGTGAAATGCAGTAGGTTATAAGTTTAAATAAGTTTTATTCAGAATTAAAGCATAATGTTGTGAGAGTTTTATTTTGGTTTGTATTTTTTGCTATCATTTGTATAAAATAAAAATAAATAAAATAAAAAATTGCATCATATGCCAGCATATCCCGAAACTTAGAAAGATATGGAAGTTGAGCCCATATTAATATACATTAGTTACTCTAATATATACAAATAAATAAATAAATAAATGATGATGAAAAGTAAAATGGTAAGAACTGGCTTTTGAAAATCTGAGCTTCGCAAAATGTAGATTTACATCACTCCCGATTTAATTTCACAGCCAAATAATAACAGTTATTTTATTATTATTATTATTTTATTTATTGCCTTAATGTATTATTGTACAATGTGTTGTTTTCATATATTTTAATTCTATATTTCCAGAGCTTACATCCTTTCCGTCGCCTAATCGGTTAGAGCACAGAAATGTGTTTGAATTATAATGTAATAGTCAAGGGTTCGATTCCCGTGGGGGGCATAAAATATAACTAAAAAAAAAATAGCAAAAATATTATATATAAAATTAATAATAAATAAAAATAATTAATATAATTAATACTTTATATAACTAAAAAAATATTACCTATATCAATATCTATATCAATACTCATATATATCATACAACACAATGACCAAATAACATAATAAATAATATTGGACAAACACTAATAATAAATACACAATTGTTAAAAACTGACAAAAGTATGTGACATGACGTACCTAGTAAACATAGTAACGTTAGGCATCTTAACGTCAAAGATGGATAAAATCGCAACAACAACATGCAGAAAAATATGGCGTCGTCTTACCACGTAGGCGCAGATAAAGTTATCAAAGTGTTCTTCTACAGTAGGGCAATACCCTACTTAGACAGTGTAAACAGATTAGACATTGCCTCGGAATGAAATTAAATTAGACATTGCCTCGGAAATGAAGAGAAATGAAATTAGACATTGCCTCGGAAATACAAGAGAAAGTAGCAGCTAGAAATTGAGTACGATGGAAATGTCACGTGGAATACCTATTCTCCCAAGAGAAGTACGGAAAAAAAAAAAAAAAAATATTACTAGAATATTTACATCTTTGATTTGTTATTATTTAGACTAACCTGACTTAAATATTTAGAATAAATTTAATTTGCAAAACACAAAATGGCAAGTATAAAAACCTTTAATTAATTATTTTATGATAATATAAACCTAACCTAAACCATGTTATAATCTGCAGAAATTGAAAATAAACATGAAATGGGCTTTACTTTTACTCCTTTTTATTTACATCGATCATATTTTCCTTTTTCCCCTACCATCCTTATCCCAGCTTAGTGATATGTAAGTATTATATCCTAAAATCCCAAAGTAAAATCGTAAGTATATCTACCTATAATAAATCCCAAAGTAAATCGTAAAAAATCGTGAGTAAAAGAAAGTCCTAAATAAATAAATCAGACAGCTTAAATTTTAAATAATTCACTTTTTGTGAAGACACATTTTGACATTTAATCAAAAGCTTGATATTTAAGCTAAATCAATTAAAATTTAAAACTGAACTATTTTTTTTTCATAATCAGCCAAAGCTTATTACTTTTAGCACTTACATACCTGTTGTTGGAATATTTTATTTTCTTTCCTCCAATTGTAGGTCGAAAGTCTGACACAACTCTATCAATCTTTCCCCGTTGTTGTTTCTTTCTCTCCCTAATCCGTGTTTGCCCATTATCACCTCGAGTCCATTGTTGTTACATCCTATTTTCGCATTCCAGTCACCCATTAATATTATGATATATCCCCTATTTATGACTGCTAGCGTTGTCTCTATTTGTTCGTAGAAGTCATCCTTAATATGGTCTTCAGCGACCTCTGTTGGTGCATAGCATTGAATTATTGTTACATGTCTTGTCATATTTCGAAATCGCCCTATAATAATCCTACCCGAGACTGCATTCCAAGAAACCAATGTTTGTCTCAATTTCTTTGATATTAGTATTCCGACTCCACTCCACTTTCACCCCCTGTTTCCCTTCCACTATAAATTACCATGTTTCCATTCTCCGTGTTGATTTCTCCGGTGTTGTTTTATCGCATTTCACTTATACCTAGAATGTCTATGTTGTAAGCAGCCATTTGAGCTTCCAATTGCGAGAGTCTTGAAGCTTCTTTAAGTGTTCTTACGGGTCACTTTTTTGTGTGCCAAAGATCGTTATCAGGTAGTCATTCGTGTATCCGAGGCTTCTTCTTATATTATTTCGAATCCATTGATTTACCGATTATGCAGGTGATTGGCCTACAGTAACCGATCCTAGGAGATGGAATAACCATCTAACGCTGTCTAAAAACAACGTGGCGCTACCTTATTAGGGGTTCGATCTCAATTATTGATTTTCATTCGATTAATATCGATTTTCAGTTAACAAATTTAATGATGGATTTTTTTTTTATTAATCGCCACCAACCAGGTTCGAGCCCGGGTACCCTCGGTCATGGATCCTGTTACATAACCACTGCGCCACCGAGGGTTGGTATGTGTTGGAATATAATGGAATAAAAATAGGACTAGGAATATTTTTACATTTTTAATAATTTTATTTTTTTTAATAAAGACATTTCCGTCAACTATTGTAAATTGCATATTGGATGTAGAAACAAAATCGAGGGAATATGACTCCACGTTCCTGAAGTTTGAACTATGAACGAATTAATATTTAAACAGTTACCAAACTACTAAACAATATATTAAACTGAACTACTAAATATTTTAAAACTAAATTATTTACTTCTTCAAAAATTTCTCTCACTTCCACTCTCTGAATATTATTTAGATGAGCTCAAGATTGAAGTGATTTAATTACTGAGTCTTAATGTAAATTAAAATATTATAAAAGTGGTGATCACTAAAATCTTGGTTAAATAACTAATTATCTTTTATAATTCACTAAGTAGGTATGTATTTCGTAATCAATCTTGTATACATATATATTTTACTTTTAAAAAGTATACGATGTATCGTGGGTGGTTCTTAAATAACTTATGTATGATTTAACAAATAAATTAATTCATAAAAAGTGGGCTTTTTGCAAAAAATAAAAAGAAATTTCTTTAAAAAAATATTTTTTTATTATTTTTCTTTCTTATATACATTTATGACCTATTATGAGCAATAAAAGAAAACCTTTATAATATATTTAACATAATATACGAGTCTTTTTACATTATGTACATATATAATGTTGATTTATATATATGTATGTTAGTATATAGCTTAAAAAATATTTTCGTCGTTTTGAAATATTTCATTTTTATTCGTATAAAAAACAAATTTAATGAAAAATTAAATCAAAGTTTACGCATTCTAATGTTATAATTTTTTTGTTTTTGTTTTTGTTTTTTTTTTTTTTGTGTAAATACACATACATTTATATTCTTTTTAAGACTCGTAATTTTAAAAAAGAAAATAAAAAAAATTATTGTGTTTTTTTTTTTTTGTTTACTGTAAAAAGTCTACAGGAGTTTTCAAGTGTTTTTGTTTTTATTTTTTTTTTTTATAATTTTGTTTTGTTTTGTTTGTTTTTATTTTAGTTTCAATGTTCTGTGATGCTTGAGAGCATAAAAAGAAAATCATACATGAGTTGAAGGAGAATAGGAGGACACGTGAAATAAATTTGCGTTAATTTATCTTAATTATGTCGTATTAAATTATGGTTGAATAACATAAAAATTTTCTTATAAATTTTCCGATAATTTTCCCCATTTAATTTTGGATAGATTTTTATCTTTTAATGTCTGAATATTAAGAAAAACTAAAGAAATTTTTGTTAATGTTGTTTTTTTTTTGGTTATTGAACTCATATTAAAAAAAAAATGTTTTAAATAGAATTTATTTACATAGTAAAAATAGTAATTATTATTTTGACTGGGTGTATGTTAATTTGTTTGTAGTTAAGAAATAAAATGTTGTTGTAGTTATAATGTTAAATTAATGCTTAGAGCATTGCCTTGTATATTGTTTAACGGGCCAGTAGATTAAAAAATGTGAGTAAAAATAATCTCCAGTTTATGTGTAAATCAAATGGACATTTTTCTTTTCAAAAGATATTACTTCTGGCAAAGTTTGGACTAAATTTAATTTGCCAATATGGAAGGGGAGTGTTAAAACTATTAATATCTAGAGCCACATTAAAAATTTTTAATGCTTTTATTCATAATTTTACAAATTAAAAAATCCATAAGCAAAATTATTCTACATCTAGACTTTCAAAGTTTAGGCATCAAGTTTGAAAAAACCGACTAGTCAACTACAGTTTAATTATAGAACGTTACAAATAAAAATATTAAAATTCAAACCCGACAAACACATTTTTAATTTTTAAATGTAAAAAATTATCAAATAAAGCTAATTTTCTATGCACATTACCAACTTTTTCATTATTTTTTATGCTATTAAGCCGATAACGGTGACGTTTACTTCCTGTAATGAGTATTTTTTTGTTAATTTAAAAATTTTCTACAAAGTTTTAGAAACAATTCAAATTTAAGATTTAAAATTTTGATTCTATTTTAAATTTGTTTTTTTTTTTATTTTACTTTACACATTAATTCATAAATCAGAAACTACTCTTCGGGAACTATACATAGCAATTTTTAATTGAATAATTATAAGATTTTCCCGTTATTTTAATCCTTTAGGAATAATTATACTTTTATTTTTAAATTTTATTTTCATTTTTTATTTTTATGTTATTCAAAGGAATGGTTTTGAATATTTAAAATAAAATCCTGCTGCCATGTCATAACTTTCTAAGGAAAATGAAAGCAATAAACGTACACGCACACGTACATATTTTTTTTTTTTTTAATAAAAAGTTTTTTTTTTTTTTTCCCTAAAAAAGTTCCTAATATTAACATCTTTTAAAGTAAAAAAAAAAGTTTTTTTTTCGTGCATTAAAAATTTCCCTAAATAGAGGAAAACAAAAAGCATAAAAAAAAAAAAAACATCAAAAAGAATGGCATAAGAGAATAAAAGAAAATGTTTTCAATCATGCAAACGTTTTAGACTTTAGAATTATTTTTTTTTTTAACATTTGTTTTTTCTTCATCTGAGTCAAACATTATAAATATAAAGTTGGTATCAGATGTATTAAAAAATGTTTTTATATATTATATGTATGTATGTGTGTAGCTAATAGAATTTATATAAAATGTACATATATATTTTTGGAGAATTATTAAATTTAGTACTTTTAAACAACAATAATAAATAATATTTTGAGGTGTCTTGAGACTCATTTTGGGATTTAAAATACATGAAAAAGAATTTAACATAAAAACAGAAATTACTTTTGTTAAATTATCACAAAATGAAAATTGTTGAAAGATTTAAAAAAACAAAATAGGACCGTGTTTTGAATATAACTACTTTTTTTAGCTGAACATATTATGGTTTCTACGCGACCAACTTAAATAGTTTTTTTTTCTAATTAAAAAGCTATTTGATTTTTAAAAAGCTATACTAAAAATTCCTAATGATTTGAATGAAATATTTTAGAGGTCAATAAAATTACAAAAGAGCACAATCAATTGGTTATTAATGATTTTTGTTTTCAGATTTCTATACTTTGGTAATGATTCTGAAGTACTTGTTTTGTCAGCGCTGTATAATAAGCAAGTTAGAATAATTAGAGCAGCCCCAAACCTGCCTGCCCTTAAGTTTAGATTGGCTTAATTATCCTGTTGGATATTTGGAGCTTGTGGTATAGGGTTATATCAAAAATTGTGATATTTATCTTATATAATATGGAATTAGTAGGTAGTAGGCAGAATAAGTTGTCTAAAAACCGAATTGTTCAAAAAATATAATATTTAATTTTGGCTTATTTCTGAAAAGCTACTCAAAGCAGTTTCTAGACTTATAGTGCATAGGATAGATTTCAATCGTTGTTTTTAAAGATGCCAGAAACCAATAGGTTTCGAATAAAGCATATTAATACATTTTGCCTAATAGAACTGCAATTAATATTAGCAAACTTTTTAAGAAACTTAGTTGAAATATGTCATACCCTGTTGTTGAACTTGGTCTTAATCAGTTTTAAGTATTTAGAATTTTTCGTTTTTTCTACAGTGAATTTTCCGACTACATTTAAGGGAGTGTTATAAATATATATAAAATATAAATATATGTTTGTCTATAGCTTAAATTGGCAAAATATTATAAAATATATTTTTCATCAATAGAATATTCTGATAAATATTAATATATATACCGGGTGTTCCCGAGCATGCGGATCAGCTTTTTAAGAGGGAAAGAAGCAGTTATTTTCAAATTAAATAAACATTTTATTAACTAAATCGAGGGTGCTCTATCGATTGGTGATATTTTCAATTTTCGGGATAGATCAGAAAAAAGTTTTTTTAAGACCAAAATTCACCGAAATTGGCCGAAATCGAGATTTTCAAATGGAAAGGGGTACTTTTTTATGCAAATTTGGATTGTACGACAAAAAAGAAGAAACTTATTTTGGCGATTTTTGGTCTTAAAAACCCTTTCCCGGTCCTCCTTCCCGGAAGTTGAAAATATCGCCAATCAAAATTTTAATTTAATTAAAATTTTTTATAAACGCGGCTCCTTCCCCTCTTAAAAAGCTGATACGCATGCTCTGGTGCATCAGGTATAGATTATTTGTTACATGTGTAACAAATTTTTGTTTTTTTTTTTTTTTTTTTTTTTTATTTACATTTGTTACAAAAGTACTATTATTGCATTAACTATAGACAACTCTAAGTTTGAACTTTGATTGGTTAATTTTTACGTAAATTTCTTCTTAGCATAATAAAAATTAGCATAATTTTCAAGCCAGATCACTATACTTGTATCACTATACACCCAAATATCGTTTTTAATCTATGAAAATTCACTAAGAGTTTAAAATTACATTACTGAAATTTTGAATTCTTAGAAAATACTGTAGAAATGGATTAAAATAAATGTTTATGTTCTTCAACATAATTAAAACTGACTAAGATTTTTTTTATTTATTTCTTGTTTTGATTTTCAAATATGAAAAAAATATAGCTTATTATGGAAAACATAATTTCTTTATTTTAATTTTTAAAATTTGTTTGTAAGTGTGAACCAATTAAACCGAACCAAAACCTAGTGTTTTTAAGCACCAAAAACCCGAACTGAATCAAAACCATTTTCGTAAAACAGTAAAAATCTTCAGAAAACACTTAAAATAGCACCAAAAACCATTTTAATTTTTTTGGGAAACCATATTGAACAAAACCTGATGCCATGGATGGTCAAAGAGTATCTTCCTATTCAAAGATGGTCAAATCTTCCAATTCAAATTTGTCATAAATGGCCTATCGGAGTCCTTTCAACCAAAACGGTCATGGGAATAACCAATCCAGTGATGGCAACCTTGTTTCTTCAATGTTTTCCATCCCTGGTAATCACAGACCGATAACAAGATTTCATTTTCTCTCGTAATTATCTAAATTATTTTGGTACTTAATTACCTTCATTTGGCTGATACTCATATAATATCAAATATAATTTTCTTAATTCAAATATTTCTTAAATCTTAATTTCGATTTCATCATCATTAATGATAACTTTATTAACTAAAACAAAAACAGTTATAATATTTTTTATAATAATTATAAAGTTTCTCTATTTTCATCCAACATTCTTATTTTCCGACTTAAGAATTGATAAATAAAATAATGTCAAGTTATTAATATATTTTCAATAAAATAAAAACATATTATATAAATATATATATATACATAAACCGTTAACAAATCAACGATTTCGTTCAAAACAACATTAACATAACATACCCATCAGTAATTTACATATAGAAATTCTTATAAAATATTATATTTCTTCTTAAATACTTAAATTTATCTAAATAAACAAATATGTGTGTACACAATATGCATGTATATATATATACATAATAAAATATATTAAAAATCCAAAAAAATAAAACAAAAAAAAAATATTTAAATATCTTATAACGAAAATCCTTACCACATTAATTATTCTAACTAATCACTTTACTCATGTTATAAGCTTTTAAAAGTTACAGATGTGAATGTGATCCAATGAATATCTGGTTTGTACATTATTATGCATATACTAATAATATATATATATATATATATATGAAATAATATATAATATATATATATATATACATAAGTATAAATATGGTAAATTCGTTAATAATTTTAATATATTTAATATATAAAAAGTTTAAGCTTTACACATACACACACACAAATACATACATATATGTAACAAAAACCGAAAAAAAAACATAATACTATACTGAGGTCCTTTATTGTTAACAGTACCGTATATCCTTGTTTCTTCTCTGAAATTCAATAAAGAAACGGAAAAAAATCTATAAATAGATTTTAAAAACGGTTTTTCTTTTTTTTTTGCATAGGTACTTTTTTATTTCAGGCACATTTAATGTTTATATATATTTGTGTATGTGTTTGTGTTCGTATTTCACATACATTAATATAAATTCTTACTATACATTTTTATTATGAAAAAAAAGAACATTAAAATTTTGTAAACATACACTTTATAACTACATGTTTAGGAAAAGAAAAAACAAAAAAAAAAATTAAAAACAAAAACAATTTTTGTAAACATAACAAATTCTAACTAACCTTTATTTATCCTTATATTCAATTTTAAAGGTAGAGAATTTTATCCGTATATATATATATAATATAATAATAATAATAATAATAATACTCTTATACACATAGAATAATGCGGCCTATTTTGCTTTATTATAAAGCTACCTTGGCTGCCAGAATTTCTATCTACTTTGCTTTGAAATGCCTGAATGCCTGCTAACTGTGCGATAACATTTTTGTTTTTTGTTTTTCTTATTGCTTTTATTTTGTTTTTCTGTTTTTATTATGATTTTGTCTGTTACTATTATGCTAGTGTTTTTAGTGTGTTGTTTTTGCTCATTTATATCGTATTTATTTTACCGGTAAAATTTTGTCAGGCCTACAGGATATCTTTGATATCGAAAAAGGAAAAGACGTTATTAAAGTTTTGTTTTTGTTTTTTGTATTTATTTTATTATTTTTTTATAGTGTTTGTTATGTTGTTTTTCTTATCGAGAATATAAGTATTTGTGTTTAATTCTGGTTCCAAAAATTTATTCCATTTATTTTGTTGATTTTTATTTATTTTTTTTTTTTTGTTTAGTTTTTGTTGTTGTTATTTTTCGTTTATTTAATTTACAACTGTTTTTTTTTTTTTTGTATATATAGAGAAACAAAAATAGGAAAAGTCAAAATTATTAGATGGAAATGTGTTGAAGTTAAAATTTTACTGGCTGTCTATGTATAATGATGTTGTTATATAAAATGCTCAAAATTATAACTGCAGGTGTTGTTGAGTTTATATATTTTATACAATTTTTTTTTACATAACTATGTGGGATTCTAATATTTTTAATAAATAGAACGGTTAAACAAATGAAAACTGTAAACACGGAGAAAGTAATTTCTGGCTATAAAATTAATGCAAAGCAAATCAAAGTAGAGCTAAACTAACATTTTTCACTGTTTTCTAATCTATTAATCATACTCCTCAGAATACATTTGGAATTGTCTTGAACTTTTATTGTCTTGTGTGCTATTTTAAGTTAATATTTTGATTATTACATGTATGTGTTATCACAATATTTAGGTTCATTAGGACAGTTATAAACTGAAACTGATGCTTCTGCTGGGACTGGGACATGATGAGAGTGAGAACTTCAACATAACATTGCATCTAATAAATATTATTGGAGGACTTATTCATCCATCTAACATTATTAGAACTCATCAATAAGTAAACTATTTAGACAACTACTGGGTTTTAAACTTTGATAAATTCTATAACTTCTATCAACATATTATTGAAAAACAATATGTGAGTTATAAAAATCAAATTAAATTCATTATTTGAAAATATATCAAATTCAATTGTATCCATTATTTCAGTTCTTACTCTTGTATAGTTGAGGATTGTACGACTTGGTTAAAAGTAATGAGGTGCACTCAATCCAATTATGTGGTCCCTCCATATTCATTTTTTAACTCTCCACCATCGAGCTAATATACATCTTGAATATTACATTTTTCATGAACCTAAAATTTTGGTTAACAATTTTTTTAATTACAGTTATTTTAATTTTTTATTCTATCTGCACTTTACCTGGCACTGTATTTGGTCCTGATGCATTCTTATTAGATTTTTACATTTATTTTATAAATATTAATACAAAGTTGATATGGTATAGTCTTGTTCCAAATTGCAGTAAAAATATAGAAATTTAAATTGTTGTTTTTACTTCTGACTCTGTCGGATTAATTCGGTTGTGAGATTTTCATATTTCTCTTTTATAAGACTTTCATCAGAGCTTTTTTTCATGGCTTAAATTCTCTATACTGAAATTTTTTACTTATTTATCTAAAAATAAAATAAAATTATTAAATTTAATTTAATTTAACTTAACAATTTACATTACGTTTGCATTTTTGTATTTTATTTCAAGCTTTTCATGACAAGAAGCCATTTTTCTAGATACATTATAATATATATAAGTATTACAAAATAATATATTATATATATATATATTATATTTATATATATATGTTTATCTGTAAAACAGAAAAAAATTGTTATTATTATGTTTGTATGTTTGTTTGTAAACAAGTTTTTTTTCCCATTGATTATAATTTCGAATTTTTGTTTTTCATATTTACGTTGATATGTGCATGTGTGTGTGTATGTTTCATATTTTTAATGTTTATTTTTTGTTGTTTTTATTTTATTATTTGCTTCTTATTTTGCAGATTCATAAAAATAAAAACAGTGTTTTATTTTTTTCTTCTTTTTTTTTGTTTTGTTACCGCTCTTGTGGGTTTTTTTTATGTTTTGTGTTTTAGGACACACATTTTTTTATCCTTGAATATAACAACTAACAAAAAAAAAAAAAAAAACGAAAAACAATACAAACGACTTCAGTAATGTTTTGTTCTTTATTTATTTATTTTATTTTTATTTTTTTTTTTTTATTTTGCAGGTTCGTTATCAATTCTCATGCCGCCAATAAACAATTTATATGTAAACGACCTTGAACGTGAATTTTCCGATTATAAAGTAAAAAAATGAAAAAAAAATAAATGTAAAAATCTAAAATTTTCTGGGTTTAGTATGCGGAGGTGTTGTTATACACAGTATACTGCTGAAGTGTGTACTATTATAAGTATAGTTGACAATGAGATGAGAATATGACTTAGAATTTAATTTATATTTTATAATAATCATAACCGATAATTGAGCTTTCTGGAAATGTGGTATTCTAGAATTTAGAAATTTTCTATTAAAAAAGTGGATAATAAAATATTTGAGAATTTTTTTAATTTATTGCTATTGCTTAGATTCCGCGGGGAAAAATTAACGGTTTTATGATATTACTGGGAAACATAAAAAATTAACTATACATTTTCATCTGGTGAGGTTTAGAGTGATTTTAATTTCGGTTCAAAAATTTTTTCACATTATTGTTCCATTTTCATGTGTTCCATTTCTTGTGAGTGTTAGTGATTAAGCTGAAGTCAAGCTTACAATTTTCTGATCGATTCATATTTATTCAAAAATTATTTGGTATTACAAAAAATTGATATCTCTCAGTTTAAGTTACGATAATGCTGGATTTAGAAAAACCTAATGGAGAGTTTTGGGACAGACATAATTAAAATGTCCACGTTTATTATAGAGCTTTTAGTATTTGTAGAGCTACTACCAGTTTTTAATACCGAATATTACCGTGCCAGTATAAATTATCTTTTGTTTGAAGAGAAAAATAGTCTGGAAAAAATTTACAAAACAATAAGTATTAAATTTTTTTTCGACAAGGATTTTCACTCTCACCACTTCTATTCACGCTTATAACAGATGAAATTATGCAACAACCAGGCTATGCTGGCAGATGTGTAAGGTGGGATTTCTAACAGAAGCTTGACGACTTTGACTATGTTAATGATATATCACTGCTTTTGCATAGATTCAACACGAAGCAGTCCGTAGAATCGGTCTAAGAATTAACATAGGCAAAACCAAGGCCATAAAAATAAATAACACCAATACAAACACCATCAAAATAGAAAGTAAAGCAGTGGAATATGTTGAAAGTTTCTTCAAACTACGTAAGGCCAAAGCTTTGGTGAACTAAGTCCAATATAGAAGAATGATGAAATAACCAGAAAAGCCAAGTTTATTATAATATTCAAGGCTTATCTAATCTCAACAGCTCTGTATGAGTTAAATGACGACAGATATGGTACATCAACAGTTTCAAGTATTCCCGAACAAATGACAAAGGAGAATTTGCAGAATATTCAAGTCCAACACCATCAGTGATAGGAATTTATGACAACTAACAGGTAATGAACCGGCAGTGAACCAAATTAAGCGAAATGGAAATGGATAGGACACATTCTAAGAAAACAACAAAAACATATGACCAAAATGGCCTTAAAATGGAACTCCCAAAGCAGTAGAAGAAGAGAAGGAGCCAAAAATACCTGACGTCAAACCTTAACAGCTGAATTAATAAATTAAGGGCGAGCTTTGGAGAAAATCAATATCACTGCAAAAAAACGAGAGAAGAACAAAGAACAGTAAGTCTGACATCCTTCCAATAAGTAGCGTTAGTTATGTACATACATTTTAAAAAAAGTTCTGAAGAAGACATTGTTCCAACTTTTATCTTCGGAGCTTTGGTTTGAAAATAGCAATTTTCTTTAATCTCCTGTTGTTCAAGTTTTATTTTAAAATAAACCCTTTGAACAGTTTTCTTTTTCTGTAAAATACTGCAATGAATTGATTTTTGAGCCAGAGCTTACCGAGCTGCTGTATAATAAATTTCAATAGAATGCTTGTTAATGTGTACGAAAAGGTATGCTTTTCCTATGCTAATGAAATACAATGCTATGTTATTGTACGAAATCTACCGATGTTATTAACAATAAAATAAAAATAAAAAAGAGAGAGTGGGAGAAAAAGGAAGGATCACCCCATTATCTGGAAAAAAAAATCTCGAAAGAACAAAAATCTGGGTAAAAAAAAAAATCTCGAAAAAAAATTCTCGAACAAAAAAAATCTGAAAAAAAAATATCTCGAATGCAAAAATCTTGAAAAAAAATATATTGAAAAAAAAAATCACGAATTTCAAATCTCGAATTCGAGATTTTTTAATAACATTTATTTACATAATAAAATCGTTTTCCAATTATAATATAAGCAAATTGAAAAGAAAATCCAAATAAATATATTGGAAAAAGTAATTATTTAAAAGTTAAATATAAAAATAATTAGAAGGAATTAAAGATAAGGATTCAAAATAAGCCAATCAAAATATTACAGGGTATTTCTTTCACTAGAATATTTATGCAAATGTATATGCTAGATCCTGAACTAGAAAAGACTTTAGAGTGGGACTCAAAATAAGGATATTCTCTATTTTCAGAATATTTATCTTAATTATTTTTATGCTTAGCCGCTGTTGGATGCAAAAAAGGGGATATATCCCTTTTTCCAGAATATCTACCATAATTATTTTGGAAGTTTAGAAATTGAAAGTTTGGATTTTAATATTTGGATTTTGAGAAAGTTGGATTTTAAAATTTGGCTTTTCATACAGATCTAGAAATTTCATAATTTCTGTCAGTAATAACGGAAAGTAGCTTTGTATAATTTTTTAAACAAAACAAAAATTATTTTAAATTAATATACGATTATATTTTACCTTATTCGACATTTTTTTATTCAACATTTTGTTTTTCAATATTAAAAATTGACTTTATTTACTTATGACTGAATTTAGATGCCAAATTGTCAAAGTGACGTAATGAGTTCTTAATGCCATAATCGCTAACCGATACTTTGCAGAACTTAATTGGACGTCATGACGAGCCTTTTTGCAAAATTTCAAAAAATTCGGTGAACATAGTTTTTCATATGTATACCCTATGTATACCCAATATTTTTTATTCGAGATTTTTTTAGATTTAAGTTAATTCGAGACTTTTTTATTCGAGATTTTTTTTTTTTTTAGATTTAAGTTAATTCGAGATTTTTTTTTTCGAGGTTTATTTTTTTCCAGATTTTTGTTAGTTTGAGATTTTTTTTTTCAAGATATCGGGGGTGACCGAAGGTTTGATATTTTTTTATACAATCACTATAAATAGCCTGAAAGTTGTTTTGAGCCAGAAATTATTGTTTTATTTTTATTTTTATTTTAAAAGTAAAATATATATTTTTAAAACATAACAACACATGGCTACAATTAAAAATTTCAAAATAATTAAATATAAGCGTTCTTTTTAATAATCGTAAAATTTCATATAGTCACTCTTAAACGGAAGCAAGTATAAAAATATTAAATAAAAATTAATTAAAAAAATTATTAACCTTGAATTTATGTAATTCTAATCCAGCTGTACTTTAAATTTGTTTAGTACAGTCTCATTTTTTAACTTATTAACCCATATAGTCCCGGACATAGATCCAGTTCACCCAGAGTCATAAAAATTTATACATAAAGTACTTTTAACTTAAAAAAGAAAAAAAAAATAACGTATTTGAATCACATCCTGGAAGGGAGATATTACATGATTCGAAAACGAAACTTCAGGATCAAATGGTAAAACTTTTTCAAAAAAATATTTCTTCAAAAATTTACTACAATAAATTCCTGAAGTGAAGAAATTCCTTACCAAAAAAGAATAACAATTTATTTTATAAAACAAATTTTGTTTTATTGTTTTAACAAATTTGAATCTTAAAAAATTATCAGACCTTAGACAAGCTGTGCATATGGCAAAGAACATTTATTTAACGCCACATTTGGTGCATGAAAAAACAGTTTGATTTTTGCAGTGACGGGATCGAACTCGTTTCTCACTATCGATTATATTGTGATCCACACGGTCATATCTAATTAAAGTACCTGAGCTTTGTCCGCTTTCTCTTAGTGATAATACTTTTCTTAAAGATATTTTCGCGGATTTCAGCAAGAACTCAACAAAAAAAATCTCGGAATTCAAGTTGGTTTATAATGCATAATTTTTCAACTTTTCATAGTAAACAATGAAGTTTCCATTCGTTGACAGCAGCAGCATCTAAAGCATTAGTAAGCAGAGGCCAATACCATTAGATCAAATAGATCAACTCCACCCATTGTGCGGTTATATTAAAAAATCGGATTTGGCATGCTTATCTTTATAAATTTTTTTGCTTTTGCGGTCGAACCATTTAGCAACTTGCATTGGCTCATGTTTTAAAAAATTTGACAAAACAGCTACAACAGAATTATCATTCCATTGCAAATCAAGAATCTGATTTGAAGGATCAAAACACAAGTCGCTGCTTCCACGTTCTTTTCTCTTCATTTCTTTTACATCAAAAAGTTTTGCTTTATTTGTACGGTTATCTCGAACAGTTCCTTTTAGAAATAACAAGAAACAATGTTATATGTAACATAGTATTTATAACTATTTTATGAAAGCAAAAACCTTACCAGTTGCAAAATAACCAAGTGATCAAAAGGCAGCACATAAGCTTGTGTAATGTAAAGAATATATCGAACGTAACGGTGTGTTGGTTTCGATTTTATATAATCGCTAATAAGCGCAAAACTACGTTTTCTCCTCCATATAGGCTATCATTAGGTCCATATAGGCTATCATTTTCCTCTGAACCTCCTCCATAAGGAATAAATGAGAACAAGTAGCTTTCGGCAGAATAAAAAGACCAGTACTTGGAGCCAAATCAAATAAGCTTAGATTTGTTGAACATTTGCAGGAATGGTATCCAAAATAAGCAATCATTTTAGATAAATTGTGAGAAAATATTCCAAATTGCATAAACCGTTTGTTCATAAATTCGTTCAAAGATGTTTTTGCTATTATATTTCCAAGAATTTAAAAACAGGTATTAAATTCTTGGCTACCTACTGACGTCGATTTTAGCGTGTCTTGCTGTTGTTTTTCCAACAATTAAAACTCAGGTATCTCTTATCATCAAGCTATTGACGCCGATTTAGCATAATTTGTTATTTGATTTCCAAGTAGAATATCGCAGAATACGTGGTCCGTTATAAAAAAGACAGTATTGGTATAATTATAGCTCGGAAAACAACAAAAAAGAATATGGCATTTTTTTTTATATGAAATTTTTTAGATATCGTTTAAACCTGATGTTTCGTTTTCGATACACTGCTTGAAAAAGTCACCCTGTAACTACAGATTTAGTTGGATTAGTTTTATATAGTGATTAAATTATTGCTATGGATTTGAATTAGTTTATTTAAAAGATTTTTTTTTTTTTTTTTTTAACATGAATGCAAAAAAAAACTCGAAATTCGGACTTTTCAAGCCATCGACCAACATGCTTTTTGTCACATTTCAAAAAAAAAAAAAGGTAAATTAGATATTTGTTTTAATTTAAATAATAAATTTTAGTTTAATTTAAATTACACACCGGGTGACCACTATGCTGGAAAACGTCATATGTTTCGTTTTCGACACTCTGGGTTTATATGGGTTAAAACTAACAACATAAATAAGTCAACAAATAATTTGAATATAAAATTTTAAAGTTAAAATGGTTCTAATGTAACATAGGGTTTGAGTTGGATAATAGGAATTCAAAATTTAGTCAAATACAAATAGTAACAAATTTGACATATTCAAAGAGCATATAAATTGGCAGTTCTTGAAAGTATAGATAAATATCGAAAAATAATTAACAACTGCGGTTGTCGAATTAAAACATTCAATAAAAAATTTATAACAAGCAAGACATTTATTGCAAATAATTTCTAATGTGTAAGAGAGGTCAGTAATTTGATTATATTAGATTTAATATTTAGATGAATTAAATGTCAACGAAACGCCGTTTCCAACTGATATTTATTGGCTACCCCAATATTTTAAATCAAATTCATTTACCTACATTTGTATAATTTATTCATCAACATATTCTAGAACTTCTAGATGTTCTATATACACAAAAATACTTTATAATCCCAAAATACTGGAACCTGATATTAAAAATAATCTTAACTTATAGCTTTATAATATTTCCAGTTATACCATCATGGTTTGATAGTATTTGCCAACTTTCTAATCTGCGACATTTTTAAATATATCAAATGTATGACGTCATTTATCAAACTTCTATTCTATATATACCAACAGACAAAATTCATTGGAATAGAATAATGTAGGTATGTATTGACATAACCTGTTACAATTTCTTAGATTTTCTTTTCTCTGTTTTTGTTTTCAAATAATTTTTTGTTCTTAAATCAATTTTACAGGACATTTTGAAATTTGTAATTGTTTTCTGAAGCGTTTTAAATTCAAACACAATTTTAATCGCTTTAAAAGTATTATATTTATTTTTCTGGAACAAGTTGAGGTTTTTTAATCTATAAATAAATAAATTCTTAGAATTGATATTTGAATAGATTAGGGTTGTTTTAAAAATTATGAAACGCAATTCTTTCCATTATTTTAAACCATTTCTAATTTAAGATTTCCATATTGCCTATGATGAAGTGTGTACTGTGGTGTGTACCATAATTATAAAACGTACAATTTTAAAATTTCTCCCTTAAAACCCATAAACAAAAAATGAAATTAAATCAATAAATTTAATAGAAAGGAAAAAATTAAAAAAATTTTGAAATTTAATATGAAGGAAGGTTTTTTTTTACAGGGACCATTGTTCTATTCAATAATAAGAACTTGGATTTATTACTGACAACACTATGAATGAATGATAGTGGTTCTCTATGTTTTTTAAATGGCATAATATTTAAACGATCAATGCGCTGGTTTTCATAAACTCTCTGGTGTTCTGCTTTATACATTATTTTTTTTATTTTATTAGAATAGAAAATTAGGAAAAAATTTGATACAGGGTGGGCAGAAAATGATATTGCAACTGTGAACATGAAAATTTAATTTTTTTTTTCATATAAAATCCATATAATATTCAAATTACAAGCTAGTCGATTCGAGAAAATCCAACAATTCGACTAGAGATTTACCAAAAGTTGTTAAATTTTGATGAGAGCGATATAAACTTAATGAATTGTTTATTTATGTCTGATAAGTCTCACTTTAATTTAATCGGAAATATAAATTAGCAAAGCTGTCGCATTGTCCTATACTCAATTATGTGGAACAAGTACCCTACAGAAGTTATAAATGTAATTGGTAACAATGAAAATTGGTTTGACCAAATCCAGGGATTGCACTAATCAACTGGAAGATAAATAAAATAAATAATTTTAAAAAATAACTCCTATGTTAACAATTGTTTTTTTTTTTATTATTATTTATATTTGCAATCTGTCCTAATTAGGACAATAAACAAATAGATTTGATTGCAAAATTACAAGACATGCAGGTGAGCATCCAATGATGATCCAAATTAACATTTAAGATTTTTAACATAATATATTAGCCCCAAAATTGTATCCCATAAGTCCGAATGGGCTTGATAATTACCTTGTATAGAAGCAACTGGTTTACTTGTTAACAATTTAATAAAATTATTGATTTAACTTAATAAAGAAAGCATTAAAAATAACAAAAATAATTACAATTGTTTTTGAAATAGCATTCATGCCCACCCTGTATAGGTGCAAGGATTTTGTTTACTTGTTAACAATTTAATAAAATAATTGATTTAACTTAATAAAGAAAGCATTGAAAATAACAGAAATAACTACATTCGTTTTTGTAATAGCATTCATACCCCATCCTGTATTTCATAGCTTAGAAAGATATCAGTTACTGCTATAGATTTGTTCTATTTTTTGTCACCCAATTATACTTTGTATCCAGAAAGTGACCATACGTCCCGGATTATGCGGGACTTTCCCGGATTTAAATCGTATGTCCTGCATTGAAAATTGTCCCGGAAAGTGTCCCGTATTATACATCTGGTAACCCCCCCCAAATGTTCGCCCCGATTGAATATAAAGGATTCGAACCCATTAATATGGACAAATAAAAATAAGATAAAAAAAAATTAAATTAAAAAAAAAAATTAAAAAAAATATAATATAATAAATATAATATAATAAAAAAATAAAATAATATTTATAATAATAAAATACTATTTAATCTATACTGAAAAACAGTTGTAACATAAATTTTAAATTAGCATAAAAATTTCCACTGAGATAAATTCTCTTGAACATAAATAATTTAAGATGACTATCTATATTCTGCATTCCACACCGCGTAATGATGATTTTAAAGACCTCCATGCTCGTTTTATATTATTAGTATATACAGATCTGTTATCAGGATCCACAAAATAATATTTGTGTATATCACTATTAACAATTATGCTCCTGGGCTATTAGTGAGTATCCTCCCCATCCATCACCATAAACTATGGTTCCTGGTAAAACATGATGTGCAAAGACATTATATAAAGTTCTAGCATCTCTACTATCAACACGTCTTTTCATCTCTACAATCAACAATATTTCACAATACAGTGAAGAGTATTGAAGGTAATAAAATTACAATTATGGAAGTTTTTACAGAAATAGACAATTTAAAATTGAAGTTAAAAGAAATAATGGAAACGCAGTATCTACCTCTAAATGTACGTAGTTAGCTAAGAAATTTAGAAGAAAATGGTTGGTTCAAAACAAATTCCTTCAAATCTAATACGAATAATTTTTATAAAAAATGTATTCAATATTTAGAAGTTCGTGTATCACAATTTGAACATTATTATTGTTTCAAATGGATTATTAATCTAAAAACTATTGTTGATTGGCAAAAAGTACAAGAAAGTTTTGAAATTATTTCAAAATTTAATCATAAATTGGAAATGTTTGATGCTGATAAAGAAGAAAGAGAACTTTTTGATGAGATTACGTATGTAAAAAAATATGTTGATGCAGCAAAAGTATGATGAAAAGAATGATGAAAAAATTTCAACCGATGTAAGGTGATTAGAAATATTTAATCATTTTCATACAAATAATATACTGTTCAAAATATTAACAAAATAGTTGGTTTTGCATTATGCTTACCAGGCACTAATACTACCACCGAACGAGTATTTTCAGTGGTCAATAATTATTGGACCACTAAAAAAACGCAATTAAGCGTGGATACATTAAAAGCGATACTGCAAGTGAAATGTAATTGTTCCTATTCATGTGAAAAATTTTATAAGTTTATTTCTAGTAATGAAGATTTATTCAAAAAAATTCACTCAGCAAAAAAAATACGCTTAATTACTGTGTACTTTAAATATTTACACTTATTTATGAAATATTATTATTAGTTTATTTTAATTAAGTTTATTTCTTGTAATAAAAAATTAAAAGAATAATAATTTTATTTTATTGTTATTTGTTTTATTTTTATATTAATTAAATGAATAAAATGAAAAATCTATGATATTTTAATTCCGAACAATTAAATAAACTAAGAAAATTATGTCCTGAGGAATGCGTTAAGCTTTTTTTTATATTTATTTGAACTGGTCCCGGATTTCAGCATAAAATATATGGTCACTTTAAAAAATACAGTTCAAATTACTTTTTCTTTGAAGTGCAACCTATAAAAAAAAAAACCTAACAATGATTAGTCACCCTATACTACTACTTGAAATTATTTAATATAATAAAAATATAATATTAGAGAGGACAATAAAATAAATAAATATTATGAAGAAAAAAAGCAGCAAATTGTTTTAAGGACATAATAAAATATCAATAGTCGACATTAATACATTTTCGTCACGCTTTTGACCAAAAACCAATATCTGTTTTTTTTTATTGCGATTTTTAATATTTTATAATAGATTAATGCGCAAAAGAAGGTGTAGCTTGTAATAGAATTAGTTTTTTTATTATTTTTTTTTTTTTTTATTTATTAGGATATTATATTCATATCCTTGAATTTTTCTTGAAAATCCTAATTTAATTGAGAATGTATCACATTTTTTATTCGTTATCTTAACTATATATACAATAGTACTATACTAACTATATTGTGTGTATAGTGATGAAAAATTGTATAAAATAATTAAAAAATATAGAAGCAGTAAAGTCCTTAATAAAATATTATATAATTATATACAAAAATTTTAAGTATCTATTTTAAAGATGGAATTCAGTGATTCTTAAGTTTTTTTTTTAATTGTTTTTGTTATATTTAAAATTAAAACACTGTTGTTGTTTTATAAATTAAATGTTGTACGCCTATTATAATATTACTTTAAGAAATTTGAGTTTTTTAATTTGTTAGAAATTTTCTCAACACTAGTTTTACTCATATTTCTAACGAAAAATCAAAAAAGAAAAATTCTGTTAAAAATATAAATTTTCTAAGAATAAACAAAGTATCACAGTTACAGCTGATTATTATATTTTAATAGCATTTACATTTTAATCAAATATTTTTTGGGACCAAAATTCAATTTCATTAAAATTAACTAAAATCTTTACACAAATCATTTTTGGTAATTAGAGAATTTATTAACTGCTTTCATGGAATATTTTAATACGTTCAGGTATGTACAAAAATAATTTAATTTAAGTTGAAGTAATTCGACATACCTGGTTTAGTATAATTATGCCATTTGAGTACTAATCAGATCTGTAGGTCTTGGATTATAATTTTTAAATTCTAATTTGCTATAATAACTTAACCAAAATAGAACTATACTATTTAGGTAGATCTAGTTTTTGACAATAACCTACCTGGTGTAGTAATTATTTTATATAACTACTAATCAAGTCGACATTATTATTGTTAAGTTTTAATTTGGTAATAACTTAACGCTATTTAAGTAGGTATAGTTTTTGACAATAGCATTGCGAAATAATTATACTAAATATCATAATATTATACTTAAAACAGAACTTTGCTATTTAAGTAAGCCTAATTTTTACCAATAACCTTCATGGTGTGATAATAATAATGTCATTTTACTATTGATCAGGTCCCACATTATAACTGTTAGATTATAATTTGGTAACAACTTAATTAAACTAGAACTTTGCTATTTAAGTAAGCTTAGACAAAAACCTTCAGGGTGTAATAGTCATGTCATTTTACCACTGATCAGGTCCCACATTATAACTGTTAGATTATAATTTGGTAACAACTTAATTAAACTAGAACTTTGCTATTTAAGTAAGCCTAGTTCTTGATAACAAAAAAACGTGGCGTAGCATTTATATCATCACTAATCAGTCCCAATTTATAATTGTTAGACTATAATTTGGTAATAACTAATTTAAATGGAATTATGCTATTTAGAAAGGCCTAATATCTGACAATAGTATAGTGTTCCACTTGAAATTAGTTGATATACCCATCAGAACGTTAATAAATAAATACTTGAAAAACATTACACAATCCAATACTATATGTATTAACACTACGTAATGTATCAAAATGTTATCATTCCATTTCTTTAGTTTAGATCGATGCAGTACTTCTATAGATCGGATCAATATTCCGTGAAATGATTACATTTTAAGTCTTTTCACAAAGCATAATGCAATACACTAATCTGGTAGTGTGTTCATACAAAATTTATATATTTGTTTA
Source organism: Argyra leucocephala (assembly GCA_963942445.1). Taxonomy (NCBI): domain Eukaryota; kingdom Metazoa; phylum Arthropoda; class Insecta; order Diptera; family Dolichopodidae; genus Argyra; species Argyra leucocephala. Next base: position 138,331,697 of record OZ012680.1, read on the forward strand.
CAGTTATATATGTACATAAACTACATTCATATGATACAAAATTCATTGGCAAAACATAGTCAGCTACGCATTATGAAATTTCAAAACTGCACAAAAATTTTACTCTTGAGAGTTTTGTTTTTTAGAGCTTTGTTTTTTTTACAGATAGATTTGTTTAAATTTTTTAAATGGCTGAGGGTGAAGGACAAGGTATTAGCAATATAAATTGCTCCATTTTTATTGTAGGAAGGTATTATTTATTTTATTTTAAATTTGGAATAAAATTTATTTGAAATTGTAAAAACAAAGTAAAAATAATGAAAATTAAACTTTAAAATGTGTGTCCATAAACGTCAATAAACTTAATATTATATAACGTCAATGTTAGTTATAAGTTTTTGAATTTTGTAACTTAATAATATTAATATGTAAAAACAATGATTTTTTTAAGAAAATAAAGACAAAAGATATAATATAAAAAAAAAACACTGTTGTAGTGTCACAAACTAAAATCATATGATTACAAGTCACCCATGTTTAATGCAATTGTCACGTCATACTGCGTGTGAGTCTTAATGTAGTATATTATTTGTTATATATTTTTGGGGGATTCTGAGAGAGATGTTTTATCGACGTACGACCTAATGACGATACCCCAAAGTCAGCTGAAATTCCTAGCTTTCCAAAAATATATATATCTTTAGTGTCGCATCTTATCCTTTAAGGACGAAAATGACATTTGACAGTATCCTTTGTTGTTTTGATGCTTTTGCTTTTAAATATATATATATATATACATTCAGGTTATACATTCTAGAGACCGTTATGTTTTGGAGTAAATTTTGACATTTAATTGATGATGGTTGGTGCTGCCGTTATTGAGATATTTTTGTTCAAACTAGAAAATTTTGGTGGAAAAAAACCATCTTTATTTTCTTTCTTGAAAAACCAAATACTTCAAGATTATACAATAAAAAAAAACCCCCCAATATTTATATACTGTTGGAAAGGTCTCTATTTTTTCTATAATTCATACATACATACTTTATGTCTACGTCGAGTAGTTTAGAAGATATACTTAAGCATTTATTAAAAAAAATGTTTTTTCTTTATCCTTTGCCTATAGAATATTAGGAAAATTTTTCTTTATCACTAAAAATAAAATGGAACTATGCTATTATGAAGGCGAAGTACTCTACAATAGATATAGTTTTCCACAATTAAATTAGTAGATATACCACAAAAAATTCTACAGAAAAAAAGCTATTGTATGTGATTGTGTATTCCAAATCTCTGTGTAAAAAGCAGTTAGGGTGTTCATCCCATAGACTTGGAAATATAAAAAAAAAAAAAAAAAAAATGTGCCTTTTACGAAATAACAATCATCAAAGTAAATGTAACACAAGCTTGTGACCAAATCCCTGCATCTCGAAAATAATTGATGCTGCCGACTTTTATGTCCTTAATAGTGAATTTAGTATTTTAAGTGTAAAAAGGACATTTGGTGACATTTGGTTTATACAAAAACATCAAAACAACAAGAATACTTTCAAATGTCCTTTTCGTCCTTAAAAGATAAGATGCCGCACTAAAGATATATATTTTTGGAAAGCTAGCAATTCCTTGCTTGGAATATGGTCATTAGGTCCGATACAACATCTCCCTCCCTGAAGAGTCTATTTTTGTACAATGTATATTATTTTTATTGGGTTTTAATTACTTTATATGTTGTTAAAAATTATTATATTAGAGATTTTCATAAACACATACTGCAAAAGCAAAATATTGCAGAATTATTAAAATTTGGAATTTTCCACATTTGCAGTTTGGCGTTATAACAAATAAAAAAGTCACACAACTCTGATTCTCATGCTGTAATTAATATTTGCAGTGTTTCTGCTAAGTTAGAAATGTTTATGAACAAACTTAGTTTGCAACATTTTGTTTATGAACAAAATACTCGTCAATGCCTATATTGTCGATATTGCTTGTTTATGGAAACCACTATTTTATTAGAACCGGTGTGGTTGGATTGAAAATAACTTTTCAGTAATTCGTCGGCTGAGTTCTATCTTGCTCCATACGCCATTTTTGGATTTTTTAACCTAAAAGTTGATTTATGGGCTTTAAATGGCGCTCTTTTCAATGTGCTTATCCGTTTTATCGTATCTATTTTCAGTGTTGAGATACTCAGTGTCGCGTTTGCTCCATAATCCTCATTTTTCAAGTTTAGTCGTTCATCCTTGCTCCATACGCCAGTTTTTTGTAATTTTTTGGCGTATGGAGCAAATTTTGTATGAAGTTATTTTTGGTTTTTTTATAATTTTACAATGCTCCATGTGAATTGTCTTACGACATAGAGCAAAATAGAAATTTTTTTTGCTCCATGTATATTAACTAATTGGATTTACTGTGTATAATAGTAATGGTAGTGAGGCAAATATACCTACAAAATAAAAAAATTCTTGTTGCCTCATGAACACATATTTTTCTACTTGCTAATTTTTACATTGTAATTTTCTATGCCCACAGAGTACAACTGAACATTTTTTTTAACTCTCTTTTGCTCTATATACATTAAAAAACGAATTAAGTGCCAAAAAGATCATAGTAAAGGTCCAATCATAATGAACTTAAGTTGGCTTAAGCTAATGTCAAAACTAAACGAAAAGCCAGCTAAAGTTTTGTAATTTGCTTAAGTTACCCATAATAGACTTTAGCTAACTTAAGTAATATTGACTATAATTGTTAAATTATAAATGTAAAAAAAAATGCGTAGATAAACAGAAGTTTTGTTAAATATAAATTATATTTTGTTTGTTATTTTAATTTTGTTTTTCATTTTGTATATTTTAAATTTTATTATTAATTGAATTTGGCTTTCAGTGTTATTTTAAATATAATTTTATTTAATGTTTTTTTATTTTTTTTTCCTTTTATTATTATTATGTATAATTAATTTGTTATGAAGTATGTAAATTATTAAAAAAAAAATAATTATTTTATTATATATCACAAGTTTCAATAAGTAATAACAGCTCCTACATCAAACGTCAAATTTCCGTACAGAATGTGCGAATGAAATCGCACTTTCCTTAAGCCAGCTAAAGTTAACGAAAACTTGACGAAATTCTCTGATATTCCTATTATGGTTGCACAATACAGCTTACATGTAATCATACAGTTCCTTAAGTTGGCTTAAGTCAGCTAAAGTTCATTATGGTTGGGCCTTAAAATTGATCAGTTTGTGTTCTGATTTTGTAAGTGTAAGATGCTTCGCAGATAATTTAATAAAACAAAATGTCATCACCAATTCCCTTTGTTCCACAAAATATTTTAGATTAAGAAAGTCATATTTGAGTTGTTATTAAATAGTTTAAGTTTTTAAATAAATTTAATTATTTAGAATGGAAGAAGAAATTTTTTCAAATTGTGGAAGCTTAAAAAAAATTGATTTTTTTTTGTAAGTACCTACCTATTATTTTTATATTTTTTGTTATGCAAATGACTGTGAATAAAGATTTTAAGTTTTAAAATAATTCTTAAATTTTCAGCATAGGAAACTAAATTTTTTTTAAATATCTTACGAATTAAAAAAATTAACATGAAAGAAAATTACTAATTTGCTCCATATAGAACAAATTTTGCTCCAAGTGGAACAAAATTTTCAAAGTTGGTATGATGCAATGGATATGGAGCAAAAATTAAAATTGACCTACTTCATAGAAAATCAGATATCTCATGAAATTTAAACGTACAGCACATGAAATTTTGCATTTATTTTTAGAAATACCCTAAAAACTTCGCGGTAAAATTTAATAAAAATCGCTTTGCCAGATTTTATTTTATATACGTTTAAATTTTGTTTTTCGTTTTTCTGAACTTTAGGCTTTTGGCGTATGGAGCAAGATAGAACTCAACCGACGAATTTTCATTATTCGAAAAAATGTTCGGTTCTAACAGGGTATAAATACATGCTACCTTGGTAGGTACATTACTATAATTGAGTGATTTACCACTCAGCTACACTGAAAAAATTTTTCCTAGTAAGATTGACAAAATAATTTTGTAAACTGTTAACAAAAATTTTTTATTCATACAACAATTTTTTTTCGATTTTATCAATAATTTTTGTTTGCTCAACAATTTTTTGTTAATTTGTGAATATTTTTTTATAATTTGTCCAAAATTTATAATTTGTAAAATGGAAAATAAGTTTTGTAAAATTGACTAAGAAAAATTAGTAATTTTTATCAAAGTGAATAATATTTTGTTATTTTGACAAAAAACCGTTTTAAATCAATATTTGTATATTTGACAAAATTTATCTTAATTTGACAAAAAATTTTACTATGCAGTTCATTGCAATTAATAAATTTTTGTTATTTCCACAAAATCTATTTTGTCAATAAGAAAATTATTATTATAATTTTTGGTGCTGTCATAGTCAAATTAACAAAATAATTTTGTAAACAGTTCACAAACAATTTTTTTTCAATTTTTGTTGAAAATATAAAAGTAAAGATGCGATTTTTTGTGAAGTTGCGTTTTTGAATTTGCTTATTAAAGAGTTCAATTAAAAAAACAGTGATGAGTTAAATAAAAAAAGGCAGTTGAAAAATTAAATTACCCTTAAAAAAATAAAAATCCCTTCAAAAACAAAATGAAAAATGAAATAAAAAAGATTTTTTGAAGAATTAAATTAAAAAAAGATAACTTAATTCTAAGTTAAAAAACTAAATACATAATGTGAAATATTTAAAGCTAAAATTTATTTACTTATGTATTTTAACAGAACTAGTGAATTATTTAATTTGCGATGTTAATAAATTTGGTTAGTTTTAGTTGAATCTTGCAAGTAAAACATTTTTTAAAAATAGTAAATAATTTGAAGAAGGAAAAAAATAAATTTTTGTATTTTATTAAATAAATAACTTGAAGAAACAGTATGAACCAAAGAGCTGGAACAGTCATGAAATATTTTGAACTTTATTTTTTTAACTTTGTTTTAAATTTTTGACTGTAATAATGATAGATTTAATTTTTTTTTTGTTTTCAAATAATAGAAATGCTATCAAATAAATTAATTGTTAATTAACAAGACTCTTATTGTTTTATTTCTAACTGTAATAATATCATGTATATTTATTTTTCAGACCCACATATATTATGTATTGCTAGTGCTTATAAGGACTGCCTTATTTTGCTAATATAAGATATGGTTCCACATTTAACTTGTAGAGTACGGTATGCATACAAATAAATAATTTACAGATTAGTTTATAATCAAAATATGTTAAAACAAAAACAAAGCTATTTATTTGTATATGCATACACTACCCTATTAACAAAATAATTCTGTTAAATCGACAACTAAATAGATGTTATTTTGACAAAACAAAATTGTTGATTTAATAAAAACTTTATTTAAATTGATATATTTTCAATATTACTTAGTGTTTTTTTTCAGTGTACCAATAGCATGGCTATACCCACAAACTCTATTAATTTATAGTTTTAACTTCTGTTCAAATTTTTACTTCTGAGTAATACTTACCCGAGCAATACCCTCTCTAACTACTTCATTCCAAATTTTTTACTATAAGTAATTTTTCCTATATAAACACTATATTTCAACACTCTGTTTCCATGTTTATTTTGGATATTATCAGAGCATTTATTCAACAGATATTTAATAGTAAAAATGTTTCCTATTCCTACTATTCCAATGTAACTTAATAATATAAAATTTGAAATAACATCTCCATCATTAATTATTATTCTAATGACTTAGTTTTGTACTTTGTCTAAATACACGATTTATACAATATTTATAATTTTGTTCTCTATGAAACATATAAATATGTTTTTTTCTTTTCAAGGACAATAAACAGCAATTTTTCTGAAGTATCTTGAACCCATCATCATACTAAAATATCGTTATTAATTTATAAAATTGAACAACTTATTCTTTTGTATATAATATTAATGATAATAATAAAATAAAATTTCTCTAACACTCTTTTCATTATTTTTCTTCTTCTTAATTTCAAATCTAATTTTTTAATCCCTTTCTATATATAGTACAGTGTAGTTATAAAAACAAAATTTGAAAAATTTAATTTAACAAAAAAACCATTATCCTTAAAATATGATAAAACATTAAATAAAATAATTCTCTGTTTTTTTCTTTTATTATTATTATTATTATTATTATTACTTTGGCATTCATACAAACACAAAACCGAATTACTGTTATTAATAATTTATATTTTTATACTAAAGAAAAAAGCAAAAAAATACAAAAAAAAAAAAAATAAAAGAAAATGGAAGGAAAAAAAGACAAAAATGTCAAAATTAATTGCTTAGCTCTTGCCTATATCCATGATATAATTTAATTTTTCAAGAGCATCAAATGACCCAGTGTATACACTATATTAAGTTTACTTTGTTTTGGTGGGAAAAATTTATTTATTTTGGTAAAATTTTTCCTTCCTTTTTCTATCTATACAATACATATAAAATATATATATATATATATATACTGATAGATTTGGATAATACCCATCCCAATAATATATCTACTCTATATTTGTTGTATATTATATTCTGCTGAAAAGATATTTAACTATATACGGAAGCAACTCAATACATAATTTTTGTCTACTCTATGATTGTAGCTTATCCCCACCAAAAAAAAAAAAACAAAAAATATATAACAAAAATACTTATGAAAGTTTTTGGTGTTCTTAGCCTTGACATTTATTGTACATTTACACTTTTCGGTTTACTTTTATAATATGCCTTAATATTTTTTTTCAATATTAAATTGTTTTTTTTTTTTTTTTTTGGCAACACCAACGTCATACAAATTGAAAAAAAAAATGTTCTATCAGAAAATTAAAAAAAATACAGACAATTTCGACATTCTTCCTTTACGAAACGAAAACGAAATTATTAAGAAGGACTCTTATATATATTAATATGTGAATATGGACTTAGGCGTTTAAATATACAAAAAAAAAAAAAAAAAAAAAAAAAAACAAAACCAAAAAAAAACCAAAAAAATGAAAAGAAAATATTTTTATATCCTTAAAATCCTATCTATTGTTAGTCATTGAAATTCGAAATCGTTTTATGCCCTAAACATTCAACTCATTCCAAAATTTGTCAATAGGACTTTGAAGTGTTTTTCTCTTTTTTTTCTTCTTCTTATTTTTCTATTTGTTAAAAATCTTTATAAAATTCGTACATATAAAATTGTATACACATTATGACGACAAGTAGAAAGAAAGTATTATCGGATATACGATGTCCTTTTTCAATTGGAAAATAATAAAAAAAAAAAAAATAGTATAGTTTATTTGTAGAATAATTCGTCCTTATATCGTTTATTGCTACGGAAAGAAAATGACAAGACATTTACATAATTCTAAGTTTAATCAAAATATATTGACTTAAAAGTAGGCATGTGTGATGAAATTAGAGAGAGAGAGAGAATACTAGCTCTTGTCTTTCTAGATTAATTTACGCAATCAAGGGGTTGAGAAATTAATAAAACAGTATTTAACCTTAAATACTACTAGTACATAAAGCTAATATAATTTTGGCCACATATAATAGTTCGACAAATAAAGATGCAACAGTAATGTGGATTTTGGTAAGGATAGTGTACTAGTAATGGGTTGCTTTGAAATAATTTCTCTTAAGAAAATAATTTTAGCCATACCATACTATTGAAACCAATCAATTAGCAGATAATATCTATACATTTCAGTCCAATATCCCACGCATGAGGTTACAGGAAAATCAAGATATATATATATATAATTAAGAGTAAATTAGAGTAAATCATTCCAATTTATATTATAGATATCCTGTAGAGGGTGACTAATGCTCGGAAGAATTAAACTTCCACGTTTTAAGCAATTCTGCGGAGGATTGCTATACATTGAAAAAGCTCTTCATTATAGTTTTAAAATATAAAAATGGTTAGAGAGTGGTTATCGAAATTCGTTTATAGTTATTTAAATCTAGAATATAAAATTGTAATTAACTTCTGGCATTTCTAAGAAGAGACAGATGTTTACATGTGCAGTAATAAGCAAAATGACCATTAATGACCATAATGAACATTTATTCTACTTCTTTCGGATTTGCTATAACTATATTTCGTTTCGGGTATACCCCACCCCTTTTTATAAAAAAAGCACAATTAATATATTTATACCAATATATTTTCTAGAAGCAATTCGAATAGCCACTTCTTCTTGTACCTCACTAATGCGGTCAAAGGACAGTAATTTTGATATCTAATCTATCCGTGTTTCTTGGCAAACGCTACGCGGAAATATAGTTCTAACCTACAGTTTACTGCATTCCGCATTAACATAATATTTTTGTACAATTTTGTCTTCAGTATCTTAAATACTAAAACTAATAGTGCCGAATTATACCAGTTGTTCAACGACATGGACCTATCTAAAAAAATTAGAATAAGACATCTTCATTGGCTAGGCATGTAGAACGTATGAATGAAAATGTACCAGTTAGGAAACTCTTCGAATCTAAGCCTCGGGGAACACGTCGTCGAGTGAGGCTACACTTATGTTGGAGAGATGAAGCATCGCGGCAGATATGAAAAAACTTCAAATCACCAACTGGAGAGATTTTGCTCGTTATCGAAATCAGTGGAGAACAATTTTGCGACAGGCCCAGGACGTTCACAGTCTTGATAAGTAAGTAATATGTAATAGTGTTATCAAATAGAAATCCCGAGAGTAGGAGAACAGAGTAGGGTTATAGTAATAGTGGTAGGGGTAGATTAAGCAAAAAATGGGAAGACAATGTTCAAAATTATACCCAAACAATTTCCAAATCGAAGATAAGCGGCGCAATATCGACCCTTTTGAAGAAGTATGAAGGGCAAAGCTCACTTAGAGCCGTAGTACTATAAAATAATGATGAATAAATTTAATAAAAATTTTAAAACTATTTTATTGGCAACTCTAATTTAGTTCGAAATACTTTCTTAAATTTATTCCCGGGTGACGGTTGTAAGAACAATTTTCAGGAATATAAATGTAATATTGTAAAATATATATATGTATATATTTTTTTAAAAGATAAATTTTAACTTTACATTATATATAATATATACATGTATATCCTCTTAGGGGAAAACTAAAAAATTTCATTTTTATTGTGTTGATTTTAGTTTCATTTTTAAAAATCAACGAGGAGATTTAAGGACATTTTATAATGGCTATAATATACACAGCGGGAATTATTTTTTGATTATTAGAGAACACTGACGAATATTAAGCTTGAAGAAAATAAATTGTGAGTGAATTTAAAGTAATAAAATATAATTAAAAATTCGATTTTGATGTGAATCTTTTGAAATTTTATCATTTACGTAATAGTTTTTTTGGTTTTTTTTTTTGTAAATATAAAATAAGTATCTATGTATATAAGATTTTTTAGTCACTTTTCAGATTAATTGTCAAAAATTTTTAATTTATATTTATTTTTGGTTTATTTTTTATTAATTGTTTGTTTTTTAAAAATTGTCCAAAATAAACCAATACTATTTTCAATCCAGGCAGCTTTTTAGGCTGAATAAAGAAGTCTAACCTACTATTTGTACATCAATATCATACATCACGAGTGCACACCGATAAAATTCAATTGAAGATATTCACAGAGGTCTGAAAGTAAAAGCTATTACTGACATCATTCGGAGTTATATACCTTGGTATCAGATTAATTCAATCCAAGCAATTTAAAGTCAATGGACCTGCTTAGCATAACAGATGATATAAGAAGTCTGAAAAGGACCCTAAGTCTTTCATTAGATCTGTTTTTTATTTCTATAATTTATTTGCGATTTCGTTTCAGTTGGGTATTCGAAATTATTTTACATATGATACTGATATTTTATTCTGCAACAACTGTTCATTCTGCTCCAGCATCTTTAATATTTGGATCTGGATTCGAAAAGTGGCAAACGAATATAATCAATAGGAGCAAATTAAATATCCAACTGACTAGACAATGCTATAAATCAATAACAAGAAAAATATTATTGACAAAAAAAACTAGCTCTGAACTGTCAGTGTATTGGACAAAGCATTACTGTCCATACTCGGTAGATAATTATTCGTAAATAGATTATCTTGTTGAAGCAATTAGAGTCGGTTTTGATTTGCAGGACTATACCTAAACGTAATTGTTTAAAAATCGTTGGATAAGAAAGCAAATTTAAATTATCCCAGTACAGCATCTGGTATATGGTGTACAAACAGTGCCAATCAAGTAAGCGATCAGCAACTCTAGTTTAATTATAATAACTATAAATAATAACTATTTATATTTAATAAAATTTCTATAAATAATTAAAATGTTTATTTTTTTTTAATTTTAAATTTTTTATCAAAAAAAAAATTTAAATTAAAAAAAATTGGAATTTAAAAGAAAAAATGTAAATTAATTTGAAAAAAAACTAAATTAAACTTACTTCAAATTAATTCGAAAAATTTTTAAATTGACTTGAAAAATATATACGGTTCTATATACAATGTTACTATATGTAGATATATAAATATAAAATTGGTATTAAGATATTTTTAATGAGTTTCTTGTTTAAGAGATTTAAATTTTCTTCTTATTTTTTGTTTTTGTTTTTTTTTTTTTTAACTATAATTCCAGCATTAATTATTTTTTGTAACAAAATATCTTTAATTTTGAAAATAATAAATTACTTAGATATATATTCGAATTTAATTTGAATGATATAATTAATAAATTAATGAAAAATAAAATAAGAGAAATTATTCTACATCCAAAAACAATTCGTTATTTTATTTATCGTGGATTTAGTTGTAGAGAATGTGAAAATGATAGCTTTATATTTTCTAAATATTTATTTTTACAATAATTATTTGTGTTAAACTAATTTTTATATTAATTATGGCTAATATTTTTTTTGTGTCAAGTAATTAAAAATTAATTCCAGTTTTGTTGGATGGATAAATCACTCCTTCAATTAAAATATAAAATTTATATTTTTAAGTACAATACAATTTTGGTATATTAAATACATATGTGTAGTCAAAAAATTATATAGTTCAACATGTTATAACCTTCAGGAATTACCTTAACAGTTTTTTGCTTCAATTTCTATTTAACTTTAATATTTCTTTTCTTAGCCAGCCATCCAAGGGGTACGTAAGTATCAATAGCTGGTAAGTATTAATGGTTCGTAAGCATTAATGGATCTACCCCAAACAGTCAGATTTAATATTTAGAGCAAGCACACCAGATGTCTATTAAAAACTAAAGCTTGCTACATTTTTGTTTAATATTTAATCATCCAATGGGATTGGGATGTAATATATGACTATATACCAATATGACTATATGGGATGTAATATAGAATCATCCATGGTTAGTATAAACATGCTGTTATTAGACAATAGTTATATCGCACTAGTAGATAAAACGTATGTTATTTAATTACAAAAATTAAAAATTATTAATAAATAAAGTTAATACTATAATTATTGTAAAGTTAAAAATAAAAAAAATAGCTTACGTATATTATTAGCTTTACGTATATTATTACGCAATCTATATGCTTTTAACAGTCAACAGTCAAGAGTTTGAATTAGAATTGACTTTGCGAAGTGACTTCTAAAACTTTGTTTTAAATCTGTCATATTATTTAGGGTTATATAGAATGTGGTGATATGGAAAACATTTTTCAAACAAATATTACTAAGAAATAGCATGGACGACGGTCCTGAGACTGTTGCAATTTTATTTTTATTTAATTTTATTTTTTTTTGTAATTTTCTAAACTCATAAGAGCTATACAGCACGCATAAAGTGTTTTATAATTAACAAATTATTCATCAGTGTTAAACCAAAACAAATTATATTATATGTACATATTATTTTAATAATACTTAATACTATAGTAACAAATAGATTTTTCAACCAGAAAATTTCAAATTTCAGGGACTAATATTTTACCCGACAGTATCTAGTAGACAAAATAGACATCTGCAATTATCAGACCATCAGATAATGTAATTCAATAAGTTTAAGACAGTCTAAATAAGGTGGAAAGTGTAAGTGAATATCATTCCACAGTCAAAATCAAATCTAATCTGATAAGATTTCAACCGATTAATATCAATCATGGAATCATGTAAAAATAAAACAAAAAAAAATAGTCATAGAGTAGGCCACTATAAGAAAATGGTATAATAGAAATATTTCAGGATGTTTATTTTGAATCAGACCATAATTGTGGAAATATGTTACAATTTAATTGTTTTATTTTGAATTATGCAACTCACTGATGGTCTGATCTATTCCACACAGTTACTTAAATTAAATTTTTTAAATCTGGTATTGCACGCTTAACCAAAAATTTCATATTAAAATAAATGTCTATTATTTTATTTATTGTAAATTTAATTTGGTATGAGAAAATAATATATTATATTACATTTTTTTATATATGTATGTGTGTGTGTAGATTGAATACAAAATTGAATTCATGTAGAATTAATTAATTAATTAACATTAGAACATAAATATTAAAGAAAATCTCATAAAATATCACTGTAAAACATTTTTGAATTGTTTTATAGGCAATGTGATGATTAATTGTTCTATACGCCAAACTGTAATTTTTGTGTAAGTCGATAATAAATTATTGTTCGGAAAAATTAAATTTGTTTCACAAAATTTTTGTTTTTGATACAAGGAAGAAATTTTATTTATCTATAGTTATTATAATATTGAAAATTAGTTAGGGGGCTCTTAGATTGCAGTTATATAGGGATTTGTGAAATGAATACATACAATATTTGTGTTAAATTTTTCTGCAGCTTTGAATACAAGATTTGAATATAAAACGGTGGGAATAAATGATGTTCTAAAAAACAAATTTATTTTCAAATTTTGAAAGTAGCCTTTGTTTTTTGTTAATACATTTTAAATGATGATTTATGGCGGCATTTTAAAGTTTTATTGTTCCAAATGATCTTCTTAGGATTATATTAAAATTTTAAAATCGATTAGACTTACCACTGCAAAAAAATTGTTTTTGACAAAATTACTGAGGTTATTGTACTTACTGAAGCTTAGAATATGTATCTGTAAAATGGCAAGATTAAGATGAAAGTCTATATATGGTAAATAAAGAGGATGGTTTAACGCACAAAAAAAATTAATACATTTTTTTTTGGCCAATTTTCCCGATAAAATCAATATTTTTCACAAAGCTATCAGTTTTTTACACAAAAATTTCGGATTTGGCAAAGTATTATTTAAATAGTCTGATACCCACTTATAATATACTGTTAATTAGTTTAATTAATTTAAACAAATAAAATAAGACCGTTTTGCTTCATCTTGCATATCTTGGAAGCTATAGTGGATTTGTTCGAAGATATTTTAAATTTGATATATCACTATTTCACTACATAAAAATGGACCTACTGTCTAGAACAATTTTTTAAATATAATTTTTAAAATTCACTGTTCTTAATAAAAAACTTCAAAAAATATCCCTTTAATGGAGTTTTAGATCTGAGCAGACCCACATAATATACAAGTTGTACTTGGATATACAGGTTGTACAGATCAACAATATACACGTTGTACTAATATCAATTTTGACGTTTCAATTTTTTATTTACTCTCTGTATTTAATATTATTGATGTATATTAGACTCTGACTAGGCAAGAACTTACTTCATAGGATTTTGCAATATATCTTTATCTAGTAGGGTTGGTAAAACAACTCTACCTTTGATTAGAAAAAACTAAAGATAAACTAAACCAGATACATGTTATTATTGGAAAAGTAAAAGTGATGACCTAATACCTAATATGTATCAATATATTATACATTAATTAATTAAAAATACTTCTAAAAGTTAGCCCTAGTAAGTATCAAAAATAAAAAGAACAAGAGTTGTTTGTTAGTCTCAGTTGTATGTGCATTAAAAGTAATCGTTTTTTACAGTTCAACACTACCTGTAACAATACGAAATTACACCGAATATTTGATTCATATCAATTATAGAATATTATGCGAACCTAATAAAATGGACCAGTAATATTTTCTTGAATATAATTTTTAGTACATGCTATTTCTTAGTAATATTTGATTGGAAAATTTTATTCTATATTTTAAAATAAATTTCAAAATCAAATAAAATGTACTTAATTAAGCACGAAAAGGTAATTTTACCTTAATATTACAGTCAAAAACATAAAAACAAAAAAAAATAAAAATTAAAAAATTAATACAAATCAAACTCAAATGAAAGTATCACAGTAACAATTAGAGATATTACAAATTGGATAACAAATACTAAAAGTGTATGCCGACAAACCATTAAAACTAGTATCAAGTGAAAAAAGACAAAAATGGTGTATAGAACAAATAAATTCTGGATAGGCAACAAAATAAAATGTTCAGATTTTTTTTTAGAATATTGTCTTGTTTTAGTCCTCTCTTTCACATATATACACATACATAAGTACACATCCTTTTGATTTACATTCTGACATGTAAAATTTGTAACATATATCTATCTGGAGAAATTCAAGTAATTACTTTGTCACCTGAAGGTTTTACCTGTTGAAATATGTATATAAATTCTGAATATTATATCTGATGTGTATTATGTTAGAAGTCAAAAAATTTATTTAATTTTAGGTAAAAATTACATATTAGAACCTTAGAAGTAAATTCAAAAAATAAAATATACGATTAATTATTAAAAACAAATATATATATATACATACATATACATATTTTGTCAAGGAACTAAACTTAAATGTCATAAGTAGGAATTTTGAAGGAATAATAAATTATTTTATTAGAAAAAAATAATAATAATTGTCTATTTGATTAAATTTAAAAATTTTTGTTACAACAAAAAAAAATAATATGTAGGTAGGTCCCTATTTATATTACTTGAAAGTGGTTACTATAGATTTCTAAATCAAATTACAAAAACTTCGAAATTCATGTTTTCTTCTTAGAATTTTTTTTTGAAGGAAAAATTTACTTAAACTTGAATTTAAAATAAAAAAAAAAATTTTTTTTATTTATTTCAAAGAAAACTGTAAGTTGAGAACTACGCGTTGAATTTAAGTTTTTTTTTTTTTATGTATTTTTATCATTATGGTATTAACTCAGTATTTTACTCTATTTCTTTGAATATCCTTGATACACCCATGTTCAAGTAAATTGTTTGAGAAAAAAAAGATTTTTTTTCAAAATAAATTCTGAATATAACAAATTAATAAATTATTTTGTTGTTTAAATGACATCATGACGTAGAATTACAATGCTTGATGTATTCTTTCAATTGTTTCATTCACTTACAGTCGTTTTTCAATTTACTATTTTTGAATTTCATATGTTTTATTCAATATTATTTTTTCATTTATTTCCAGGTCTGCTTACACTTCATAATTGATTTATTTATGTATTTTACATAATGTTACATAATGTTTGATACACAAAATATTTTAACGAAAATAATTATAATATAAGCTAAAAACAACGAATTAAAATGGCTTAAGGATTTTGTAATACACTGAGCAAAAAAATATGTTTGGCTCAACAAAAAAAATTAAATTAAAGAACAATAATATGGTTGGAAAATATAGTTGAATCAACCATATTACATCATGTAACTATGGGTTTTATATGAAGCTAAAATGTTTCTTATATGGTTGAATGAATTATAATATGGTTGGAACAAAAATAATTTATAGTCAACACAACAATATTATTATATTCACAAACATAATTATGTTAGCAGTAATATTATTTATAATTGAAACAAAAATAATTATGTTTGGAATAAACATATTATACTTACTTTCTATACAACACGATAATTTGTTCTCAACTATAATATTGTTGCTTTAAATATAATTCACTAATATATTATGTTAAAAATTAATATAATATGGTTGAATGAAAAATATTTATGTTTACATCAAACATAATTATTTATAGTAGGTTCAATAAAAATATTATTCTCACAAATTTGAATTATGGTTGCAGCAACATTATTTGCAATTGAAACAAAAATAAATATAATTAAGGTCAATTTATACTTAAAATAATAACACAACACAATATATATTTAAGTTCTATATAGGATTATATTTTTCTGTCAATTATAAAATGGTGATTTAAGATAAATATTTGCAACGAATGAATTCCAATGAGTTCCAATAAGTATTTGGTTAAATTGTTGCTTCTTTCTTTAATTCAGAATTGATAATTTTTATTTTTAACTATAAGAAACAAAAAAAAACATATTTAATAGTTAAGATTATCCTTCAAATTAAAAAGTACTTATATTATATCATTTGACAAGAGACTCTAAAGAAAGCCTCAACTTTCATAATACATTTTCATAAAAATAAGTAAGTTTTTGATTTAAACAAATTATTAAATAATCATTATTTAACCAACCTGTTCCTTTACTTCGTCTTAATTTTGGTTATTAATTAATTTTTTAAAAAAATTTATCCAGTTTCTCCTAAGATACCTTCTTCATTGTCTATAAAAATCAAGAGAAAAATTAATGGTTAGTTTATAAAATGTTATACAAAAATTTATGCAAACACTTACCAATCTAGATAGTTATATATCAATTAACTGAGCATTTTTATATTACGCTTACATTTAGAAACACGTTTTAACTTCGCAAAGAGCAACAGTAGACTGAAAATTGCAGTGAATTTATATTTTTGAAGAATTTTATTTTAATGTCAAATATAATATGATTACTTCAACCATTGTTATGATTACTTTAATCATAAGGCAACTATAATAATATGATTAATTCAAATATTTGTAAAACGACTATAATATGATTAATTTAATCAAAATATGGTTACAACTATACTGGATTATGAGCTTCTTAACCATATTATGATATCCACAACCATAATATTTTTGTAAGCAATATGATTTATAGTTGGTTTATATTTTTTTTAAATATAGTTGTAGCAACAATAATTTATTACAACGTAGGTATATATATCGATTATTTATAATATTTTTAAGACAAATATAATATGTTTCTATCAACCATAGTTATATTCATCATTAACATATCAAATGTTTGTTACAACTATATCTAACATAATAAGTTTAAAGTAACCATAATATATTTCTCGCAATCATTGGATAAACATATTATTTCTCTTAGTGTAGGAATAACACAACGGACTAAAATTAACAACACTCTGTCAAGTGCAAAAATAGGTGCAATTAGGAGTCCAACAAGGTGGGTGAAACCAAATTATAGCCAATGAATTACTTCCACATTTTCCAAAAATAGTAGCAGCATCGTACAGTTGAAATTTCGTAACTTAGGTTTTTACAGACAATCAACTTACATGTGCATCTAATTTGTTCAAGGTTTCTGATATTATATACTTATGAAATTTAAAATTAGTCTTTGAACGTCATCTTCATTCTTCCAAATCACAGCAGCAACTTCCGCAGATCAGATTATTTTTATTTTACTATTATACCCATAGTATATACATAACAATGCCTCAATATCTTCTAGCCAAGTTACACGTTGATTTTTCCGGAATATATCGAATTAAATTTTTTTTTTAAATTTTGTTTTTGTTTTGTGTATAAATTTTTGTTGATAAAAATAAAATTTGAGAAAAACACAACTAACACAAACTAGGAATATTCTGAAAAATTTAATACCAAACAATTAAGTACTAAAACCATCAAAGGTTTTGCTCAGTTAAAAAAAAATAAACAACAACAATTTACATGCTATTTTAGATTCGTCTCAAAAATTTTACTGTATCCACCAGTTTTATTTTCAGTGTTCATTAGAACACGATTGAAGTAGGTTCCACATCAGATAATAAATTTTTTTTTTTTTTAAATTTAAAATTATGAATAAAAATTTTTTTGTATTTATGGTAAATTTTACCAATTTAAATAAAAAATAACACTATATCATAATAAAAGGTTATTCATATAGTAAAATAAGATTCCTAACAAAAGACAAAATTTATATTTGGAAATAAGATCCCATTTTTAAAGTTGCCCTTCCAGAGGCCAGGCTAGAAGATATAGAGGCATTGTACATATCAAACTTCGACTTTGTTTGTCTTTTTACTATCTCATATATTATTAGATTGAATAAAGCGGGGTTCAGCATGCCTACTGGTTTTATTCTATTTTAGATATTGAATATAATATATCGGATATAAGTTACGTAAATTCCCATAAATAAGCAATAATAAACAATATTATTGTTATACTAATAATATTGTTTATTATAATTAAGGCCTGTTTTCATGATAAATTTTTAGCTGATAAATTGGAGTTTAGAAAGAGAAAAGTATAGTATACCGTTAATGTGTATGAGGGAGTAAAATTATATTATTTTTATAGTAACTTTTATAGATGATTTGAAATCTAAAATCTATATACATAACTTTAAAATATTCCAAATGTAAACAAAATAAAGGTTATTTAATTTAAGCAATCTTCCTTAGAATTGTTTAAAATTTCGCGAAAGTATATAAACAAAGTAAAAAAAGTGAAGAAAAGTTCAATATGATATAATTTTCATCTGTGGAATTTTTATTTAGTTTTTTTAAATTTTAAATTTACTTGTATTTATTATGTTTTTCATTTTTACATAAGTATTAATTAGAATTAAAATATTATTTTTTTATATTATACTAAAAAATGAATTAAGAAAAAAAATGTATACATACATACATTCTAAAATTCATTCAACAAAATTTAAAATATTCATTCAGATAAAAAAAATTAAAGTTACAATTGTAATTAAAAGTAAATTTTTTAAATGTTTTAAATAGTTAGTTTATGTATAAGATAAATAGAATATATATGATTTTAGTTTAAATATATTATATGTACCTAAAAGCTAAAATATTATTTTTTATTTACACGCATTCAAATATTCAATGCAAAAAATTAATTTTTGTTATTGTTTTCACTCAAATTCAAAAATTGCAATGTCGTTCCGTATCCATAAAATGTGTTGGTAGTGTGTAATGTATAATGTTTTTTGTGTAATTACACATTTTTTTATGTTAGTATTAAAAATATCGGCGATAATTATAGGAAACATATCTTTGCGAAGATATGTTTTTTTCAATATTCTCCGATATTTATGGCGATTCTCCGATATTTATGGCGACTCTCTCGATATTTCTCCCGATATTATTGTCATTCTCCCGATATTTTATCAATGTTTCTCTATCGCACTTATGAATTTTTTGTATCTTCTGCCTATGCTCTAACCATTCGCCGATATATCGGCTACATGAAAACCGGGCATTAAGCATATAACAGTAATTACCGCACATAGCGGACGATAGTGGAAGCAATTAAAAGATTATAATATGCAAAGAATCCACTATCGTGCCTGTTGGCTGGTAAATATAAAAACCAAGTTTTTCAGTGATATCCGGAATAGCGTTGGGCATAATCAAAAAGCTATAAAAGTGATATCCAAAGAAAAAGGTGCCCTCCTTCTTTTTCGTGACGTATCGTAGGATAGTCACACTGTAAGTAAAGAAAATAATTCATTATAAAAATAATAAAATAAAATATTAGAAATAAGTATTAAAATAAAATATATTTAAATTGTGTAAATAAAATAAATTAAAATTAAATAAAATAATTATTAAAATAAATAAAATTAAATAAAAAAATAAATAGTAATATTAATAAAATATAAAACATTAAAATATTACTTATATAAGTATATTGAAATTAAATCTATTACATATGTAATCAATCATGTACTCTCTTATATCACAGATCTATATAGTTCTATTAACGGGTTTTTTTTAATTATTAATTATTACTAACATAAGTGATATTTAATATATTTTATAGAATATGCTGTAGGCTTTTGGTCCATCAGTCTTCTGATAATACTGAAATAACCGAAATCGATTATAATATTTAATTAAATTTGTGAAACATACCTAGAGTTTTAAATATTTATTTAATATATTATTTAACTTCTGAACGCTATATACTAATTATTATATATGAAAGAAAGCGATATTTACATTTCACACTCCTCTTACATCATAGAGAATATGTTGTGTTTTTTTTAATCACTTTATCATTTTACAAGAAATATAATTTATTTTACAAAACATAATATAATATGGATTAAAATTAATAATTTAGATTATATTTTAAGTTTTGTATAATGAACCTGACTAAAAAAAGACTAATATAACCAAAAAAAAAATAATATATATATGTAAGTTATATTTAATATTATATAACTTACATAAATTTACTAAATGTTGCAAAGTGAATTTTAACTATGCCGATTTAAAATTATGTATTCATACAATAATAATAATAATATATAAACTCTTTTTGTATATAAATTTCAACTAAATTTATAAAAAAAAAGGAAATCTTCATTATTTACAATTTTCACTGGGGAATAAGGCTGAAAAAAATAAACAAAATAAGAAAACTCCAAATAAATATTTAATTTTTTTTTTTTTTTACAAAATAATATTCGAATTTTTTTTTTTTTTTTATTTATCAAGAAATTTCTATTCTCATGATTCAATTTATTATTATTTTTGTTTTTTTTTTTTGTAATTTAAATAAAAATAAGAAAACGTGCTTCTAAATCATAATTCAAATTCTTTGTACAATGATGTATATAAAAAATTTCAAAAACAAGGTCGAATCCTCAAAATAATAAATATATGTATAGTACATATGATACACATATAGAGCATAGGAAAACATTAAAAATAAAACTTATACGCAACTTAACAAATTACATTATAATGTATCCTTTTTTTTGTTTTTTTTTTGTAAGTCTAAGGAAAACACAAGTTACTATAAAATAAAAATGATTTTTATAATTCAATTTAATCATATAGAGAATATGAGTTTCTGTTAAAACAGCTAACCTTGAAAACAGAGTTTAGAGAATGAGACTGAAAAAATTTAAATTAAATTATATACAAAACTATATTATTTTATGTAGGTAGGTACTATAGCTACTTTTTCTTTGTCTCTATAAATATTTTTAGGATTCTTCTATACTTAATATTAGCCTAGATATACAAATTTTGTTCATATATCCTTCAATTTGAAACAATATCTAAATATCAATTTCAATATGAAATATTTTTTTTTAACTTAGATTGGTTGTAGTGTAGTATTATAAAAATGTAGTGACCATTTGTTCATTTTTTTTTTAGAGGAATATAATCAGACCTAAACCAAGCAAATATTTGATGCATAATAATAAACGAACTAACCAGTAGAAAGGTGTGTTGTAATTTACATTTTAAATTTACAATGTTTCAAAAAAATAGATGGTCCGTGATATCGCAAATGCACTGAAAAAAAAATTTTCGCTGCGGTTTTAATACTGTATCGAAACATTGTTTAGATACATAACCACTGTAATGTAAAAAAAAAAAGAAAGTCCAGTCATGGGACTGGCTGTAGTAAGTGAAACAACATTTAAATGCATACGATTAAGATTTAGATTGAGGCCTGAGGGTCAACTAAATTAGACAATTTTCATTATATTCTAAAAAAAATACAATAGGCTTATGGTAACTGAAGTGGGAAACAAAAACTTTTGATTGGAATCTATGTAAATATCGTGTAAAAACCGCATCAATCGTTGTTTTATAAACAATATAGAAAATATTTAAATATAATATATAATATGCATGTAATAAATAATTTTTAATTACATTTTTTAATTAAAGCTTTAATTATTAACTAAATTGATTAATTCTTATCTTTTATTATTCCAATATTTACGTTTTAAACATTATTATTTTCTTATATACCTATTAAAAAGATTAAATTATAATTACATTACAATAACATAAAATATTATTAAGATTTTTGTCAGTAATAATTTGGAGTTACAAACATTATTATTTTTTATTAATTAAATATTAAATTATAGTAAACCTAAATATTTATTATATTGGTATACGATTATAAAATAATACTGAAGACAACATCTATTTACAAATCATAGAATTTAAAGAATATGATAACGCTGTTTTAGTTAGGTCTCCTAAAACTCTTATGAATAGTTGATATAATTATATTTTTAAATATTTCAACGAAATTTTTGTCGAAAATTTTTTTTCCCAAATCAATATATTAATCAACAACTTTTTTTAAAAATTATAAACTTTTTTTCGTATTTAATTTCAGCCAACTTTTTTTGTTACTCTCTTTTGTTTACTAAATTTTTTCTTGCACGTTAAACTCTTATTATCGTCTAATTTGTTACAATTTTAGCAAATTTGCATATGGATTTTTATGCAAACAAATGAATACATACATGAGTGCAGGCATACTGCATATTCTAATTGCGATGGATATTTTTTGATGAGAACTATGAGAAGAGAACTTCAAATTTTGTTTTTTGTTTTTTTGTTCCTATTTAACTGAGAAAAAAAGATTGTTTTTTGTTTTATTTTATTTCTGATCTTTTTATTTTATTTATTATTCTTATTATTCTCTACGTGTATATTGTCTCTACGTAGCATGTAGGTATCTGAAAAACAAAAGAAAAACAACAACAAAAATTTTTATTTGTACCTATATTTAGAATGTATATGAATGTATATATCAATAACATTAGTGACTCATAATTTAACGTGACGCGAGTTTATTACATTTTCCTCTACCAAATCGATCAACGTGTTAATAGTAAGTTTCACTTACAAAAAATACAGAGTATAATTTTGACATTTTTGATCATAATTTTGACTGCATTAACGTTTTGTGTTTAAAAAGATTGTGTGAATTAAAAAATTAATTTAAATGTTTTTTCTTAAATTTATTTTAAATGATAAATTTTGATGATAAAAATGTAAAAAAAAGATAATGAATATGAAATTTTTTTACTTTAATTTTGTTTACTTTCTCACTAAATTATGCTTAGGCTACTGAATTTTATTAACATATGAAATTGTTACCAAAATATAATAAAAACGAATTTTCATCAAAATTTTAACTAAAAATTATAAAAATTTCCTTAATTATAGGTACACTTTTTGACATTATATTTTAATTTCGCTGTATTGGGAAACACCGATTGCAGTAGATTTTAAAAAATGTTTACTCAAAATTTCCACTGCATACTCTACTGTTTCAGTGCTGTATCAAAACCGATTTAAAACATTTCTGATCTGAAGACATTGTCAGTTTTTAAAAAAACTTTTTTGATCACAGTACATTGTAATTTTGACATTTCCACTGTATGTTTGATATCATGGCGCCTTGTACAACCCTATCAATATTGAATACATTTTTTTTTGCTCAGATAGAAAAAAACATCAAAAGAGCCTTAAACTTCTGTTCTATGGGGCCAGTGAAGAACAAAGTGAAGGACTGTGCTGACATTAACGCATTAAAAATCTCCCATCCTTTTGACTAACCATTAATATAATTTTGGCTCTTTTCTTCAGATATCTTTGATCAAACAATTGCTAAATACATAAAGAAGAAAATGTGTACCGCATAGATATTTACAAAGAGTAAATATCTTTGTTTTCTTATATATAAATGAATATAGATCAAAGCACGGTTAAAGAAGTATTGATACTTTAATACCATTGGCTAACAAAAAATTAAGGTTTAATTTCAGAGAAACGGGAGAGAAGGGGAAGAAAGATTCAACTAAAAATTTCGAATATAGTAATTGTGTTGATGTTAGTTTTGATATTTTGCAAATCAATCTGACTATGAGAATAAAACTTCATAAGCATTATTGAACAATTTCGATATTTTTATGGTGCAGAAATTAGCATTTTTTGTAAGACTAATAATGTTCCATAAGAGCTAAAATACGATCACTTATATTGGATATTTTTTTGGCAGCTATTTGGACGCTTTCGTCATTCTATTCACGTTTTGATCTACAATTAAATATATTAATTCCAGTCTGATGGACATACATTACTCAAATATGGGGTTGTGCTATAAACAACTTTATATTTAAAATATTCAAATGTACTTCAACAAAGTGTTTCGAAACATTGTCAATGCTCTATGGTATGACAACAACAGAATAAGAGTTTTTATTATGTTGAAATTGGTACAATCATATTTAATTCGTTTTTCTCTGGAAGAAACGAACGATAAAACAAAAAATGTACCATAACAAAAACTGTGATGCTGATTTTTCGAACAACTTCCAGGTGTTACAAGATATTCATACAATACAGTTAGTATACTCCTACAATTGAACATGTTGATGCAATATTTATTAATAAGCAAGTTTTAATGTAATATTTATAACATCTGTGAGCCGAATGGTTCATTTTTGTGGTAACAAAAACTAAGATCAGTGTCTAAAGCCAATAAATGAAAATTATAGTAGGTTTTTCGTCATAGTAGGCTTTATAAGTTTATATTTGAAAATACACTGTAGAGCAGCTTAAAAATCAAAACTTTTACACAGGTTTTTTAAAATATCGAAAATATCATCATTCCCATACCAAATTTTGATTTATTCGCATTTACGATAATGTTTTAATTTTATGTTGCCAGTTTTCACTTTCAAACATTAAATAGCTTCAGGTTGTTATGTAAAAAGACTTCTATGAATGAAAAATGTTAAACTCGAGTCTGTTTACTCAATCAAATCAAAAATTTTGCCTGAGTTATTGTTTAAGACATAGATCACCATTGTTTAGTTTTTAACATTTCTAGTGGTAATTAAATGAAAATATTTAACGTAATATAACCTTGTTATATCGAGTAGAGTGTCATAAGAAAAGCATAATAAAACAGTTATACAAAAACTAGACATAGATTAATTTTTTTTTCAATTCAATTTCAATTATTCATCATTATATTATAACATTAAATTAACTATAATTCATTAAGCAGAGGCAAGTCATAAGATCTACTGGCGAGGGGTGATTACCAAAACTGTATTGTTAATCAGGAACAACACTTATGATGGTCAGCTACTAAAACATGTCAATAAATTTAAATTAAAATAAAGTATTCAATAGTATAAAATATATATGGCAAAATAATGTTAAATTGTTATTCTAAGCGGAAATTACAACATAATTAAAATTAAAGCTAAGTATGACCTATACATACAAAAATTTTTTTTTATTCAATACATTTATATCAGTTTTATAACCTTATTTATAAGTATGCATATCTTACTAATTAATTTGTTCTATTTTTTTCATTATTTACAATGGTCACCATATTTATAGAGGGCGTCTTTCTTATTAATATTATATAAAAAAAATTTAAATTATAGAAACTTTTATATAAAAAAAAAAAAAAAAATTTATATAATTTTGTAATAATAGACTAATAATTTTATTGAGTATATATCAAAACTGAAATAATAAATAATGTATTTACATATACATATACGAGTATATTTTATATGTTCTGTCAGAATAATTTTTATTTTAAAAGTTTGTCCTGTTCAATACCACATAATTGCGTATTTCTTTTAAATAGAAATAAAATCAAGAAATTATATGGAAAAATAAAAGTTTATTTTCTTTTCATATTATTTGTGTCCTATTCTGTTCTAAGTGTATGTTGCAAGTTTAAATAATCAATAATAATATACTTACATAATGTCTCTAAAATAAAATATAAATACGAATACTACAAAATATAATTTGCATACAATTTGCTTCACTTGATAAAGGCATCATATCAAAACATTTTTCTTTTATATCTTAATATGTAATATTGTAGTAATTCATCATAATTTGCCATAATTTCGTATGTTTGAACGAAAAAAATGGCGGACGTTGGTCATTCAAACCCACAGACTACATGATCTGTTGGTCAGCTAAATGTAAGTGTCATATTATAGTAATTAAAATTTTGTTTTAATTTTTGTTTTTTTTTTTTTTCTGTACAAAACATCAACCTTTGTGAATGGTTGCGTATGTTATCATGGATGATTTGTATGTATTTTTACACTAGTATATATACATTTTATATTCTTTTCTATTATGTTATCATATCACCAATAATTAATCCAAAATATTAAATTTAATGAATCATATTTACTTTGTTCCGAATTACTAGTCAGAATTAGTTCAAAAAGAGGTTTAAACGCATAACTATCTATCGCGTTCATAACACTGGGCCATATCTAGACCAATAGTAATCCTTTGCAGTACAAATTAAACCGTTATTTACTTATAGATTAAGTCCATATCGGAAAAAAATTCATATAGATATCAAACATATACTACCTAGATTATGATGGACATTATTTTATTGGTGACATTTAGCAGTGTGATACCACGCCTGTTTTGTCAAACAGTGAGATCTCCTTTTTTAGATATTTTATTGACTAAACCATCTTTACAATTTTCCGGAATATTTTGAATGGTTCAAATGTTCAAATCGTTTACAATACTATATATTTTATCTACCGATATCCATTTTTGATCTATACATGTAGATAGAGAGAGCTTATCGTTGTTAATTGCCAAGTCTAACAATATATATCCTAATTATACTTAACTTTTTTTAACTTATAAATATTTACCAGCCATGGCCAATATATAGATCGCAATCAAGTTTGAATTCTTAAAATACACTGATTAATATTATCAACCATATATTACAACCATTTACTAAACATATTATAAACAATTTTCTATTCAGTTGTATATCTTTTTTTGTATTTAGTTGTATCTACTACAACATATTTTATTGACAACACATACATTTTTCTGAAAAAAACTAAAAACCAATTTGGATTTAATCAAGTGAAAGATGATTACAATCAACTAGACAAATTTAGTTTTTCTTATTTATAACAGTCCTCTGAGAATCTGAATATAAATTTCAGTTTATACAACTTACAACTTGTGTTCTTATATTATTAAAACTATGTAGGTATGTATACAAAAAAAAAAATTTTAAAATAAATGTCACGAATTGTTTCTTCAGACAAACGAAAATTTTTTAATACAATTATTAAGGACATTGAATTTTTTTTTTTTTTTTTCTAAAATTTAAAGCATGATTTTGACAGGATGTTGTTTTCATCATAAAAATATATACAAGAAATAACCTTTATCCATATTAAAAAAAAAAAAAGTAAAAAAAACGGATAAATTTGTGTATTCTAAAATGTATAGAATTTCAATTTTTAAATTTTTGTTTTTGGATAATTCCAAAAAATTTATTATTTATAAATTTATTGTAAAAATTTCTTATATTGAACATTTTTATATAAATGAGATTTTTCCTAACATTTTTATTCTATTTAAATTGTCTTTAGTCGGGCTTGGATAAACTCTAATGAGGTGATAAGCCCTTTATAAAGAAATTTATAAATAAAATAAATTAAATTGTCTTTATTCAATATACACCTACATACAAATATGTATTAATGTCTAAAGGTAATATTATACTGTTCTATTTTAACTTATTAAGATTATAAAGAAATCGTATTGAATACTACACAAATAAAAAACATTGTAATTGAAGTGTTGCCACAATTAATTTTCATATCAAATATTTTTATTAGATTTTGATGTTAAATTTTGATGAGTTTTATACAATTTAATGAACAATATGGCACAAAAAATAATTACAAAATTGTCCATTTTTTTTTTTTTTTTATTAACAGTAAATTAATAATAGACACGCCTATTTTAAATAATCATTTTATACAATCAGCATTCAGCATTGAATTTTTATATATGTACGCCATTTTTAAACAAAAAATGTTAGCATAAAAGTAATGACTGTTAGGTGACATTTTACTGTAAATTATGTATTTGTTATTCGCAGTTCTGTGAATCATTATTTTCTAATTTCGTAAAACTCAAATTGAAAAATCAATAAATTCAACACAAAGATTTTAAGGCTTAGCATTTAAACATCAGATTTTGTTTTTGTATCCTTTGATCTGATGAAAGTTTAATAAAAATCTGACATGTAAAGTACCTATTACGTTAAGCTTTGTGGAATATCCGTGACATCGAAAATACCGCATTAGAGTTTTTACTGCAATGTAGTATATTCCATAACGTACTATATACAACATAATTAATTCTAAGATGTTTATATTCTGTTTTTTCTTCATAGTTTAGTTAAAGCAGTATGTAAGCATTATTAAATAATTTATATTGTGTATAGTTTGTTATGGAACGTACTAGATTGCAGCCAAAATTTTAATACTGCATTTTTGATTTCACACTATGTCCTATTCTAATCAAATATTTTTAAAATTAAAATTTTTTTAATTACATCAAAATTGACTATTGTTGAATTTATTTTTATAATTATAGTTTTTGCTTAATTTTTCATTTTTAAATAACTGAATTTCTTTGTAATTTTATTTAGACTCTTGTTTAGACCCTTAACATAAAATGTAATATTAAAAGTTTGGAAATAAAATTTGATGTATTAAGGTAATGTTTAATCATCAACCAACATATTGAAAAATATTAAAATTAATTAATTCAAATGTTCTAGCAATTGGTTAAATTAATATATTTTTTTTAGCAGAGCTCATGTAAACTTATATCAACGATTTTATATAATTACTCATGTAAACAGATATCAAATATTTGTTGAAGTTCAATAAAAACGTCACAACACTGCCGTCTTAGATTGTCGACATAGAATGTCACATAGAAAATCCAATAAATTTGACATTTTGAATTTCATTTTATAACAAATCAAAAACAACAACAAAAACATTTTTATTTTAATGCTTTAGAACTGTCAAAATGAAATGTCATAGTGCAAAAACGACACATTTTGAATTTTAATTAAATTCTTGTCGCCGGCATTGTCACTTCGTACTATTGGCTATAATGCCATTATGTATTTTTGTATTATGAAATCTACCAAAATTTATAGGTGAGGGGACATTTCAGTAATGGGTAAGTAAATCTACCAAAATTTAAAATTTCTGTTAGATTTTTTACGTTTAAATTTTTTTTCTGGGAATATGTCAGTGTCAAAATATTTTTATTACTTTTTATTCACAAAAAATAAGGAAATTGTTGTTGACAACGTAGTTTTCGGATCGAATAATAATCAAATGAAAAAAATATAAATTATACAAATAATAATAAAGTTGAATTGACATTAGAATAATAATAAAAATTTATTTATTTATTTCTTTGCCAAAAATTTCAATTGCGGCCATCTTGATATTTCAACAATCTGACAGCTACAATGACAGAAATCTACAATTTTTATTTTACGTATGAACATGATGGTAGATTTCTGCGGCAGATTTCTGCCTCGTATAAACATGGGCATTTAAACACATTTGTTCAAAACATAATTTGACATAATATTTATTGACATACAATGTCGTGTCATTTTCATTGAACACTTCAGGCTGAATTAAAAATAGCTGATATGTGTTTACATGAGTAATTATATAAAATTGTTGATATCAGTTTACATGAGCTCTCCAAAAAAAAAGTGTATTAATTTCACCAATTGTTATAATATTTTAATTAATTAATTTTTTAAATGAATTACACATACAGGTACTTACAATACAATTTTTAAGACGTTTTTAGTTTTATAGAAATCATAATAACAAAAATTTGATAGCTTATCTTTTGTATTTGAAAGCCAAAGTGTTTTGGATAATAAAAAATTCATATACACAATAAAACGGATTGACAATTAAAAAATTAAAATATCTTATTACAAAACTCTCCTATAACACTATCTGTCAAAAACTAATTTAGAAGTAATTGAATAATTTTTATATACATTTCCTTATTTGCATACATTTTTGTTTTTAAATAATTTTTTGTTTTTTATTCACTTTCTTATTCATTTATTTTGTTATATTTATTATACTTCTAAAAGCAATTGCACAGGGGATCCCCTAGTTTTTTTCTTAAATTTATGTAAGGTACTACTTATATTTTAAATATTAATTTAATTAATTACGAAATTTATCATTCAATGTATCAATTGTATTCAATTATATTATATTAATAAGTAGTACAAGTCTAAGAGTCGATCATTGACAATAAATAAATCATGTAGGTATATATATTATATTTCTTATTAATTCTGTGATCTCATCAACTTGCGTAATAATTCAAATAAATCATTATACTTCTTAATTCAATATAATAATAACTATTAATAGTCGTTTATGAATATTTTTAGAATTGAAGTACATTATTTTTATTCTCTTAAGAATCATTATTATATTTTTAGCTTCAATTGAAGCAGTCAAAATATATCCTTCTCCTCCTACCATTTTTGCAATCTATATTTAGAAAAACATTTTATATTTTATAATAATTGTTTCATATTATAAATTTAGATAAAGGACATTTTTTGAAATATAATCAAATACGTAAAAATATTTGAATGAAAAAAAATTTAATTGTAAAATTGAAGAAATTAATAAAAAAATATTATTTTCCATTTTCAAATGTATATACATATGTATGTATTATGTAATTTAAAGAAAATTATATCACAAATTTTGACAATTTATTTTTTGCTTATAAAATTTGAATTGGTAGGGGTTATTTTTAAATTTAAGGTGAAAACATAACACAGAGAAATATTTAAATTCAATTAGATTGCATGAATTTGAATAAAGGACTATTTTTAGCCAATATATTTTTAATATCTGAAAAATGTTCAACCGACCTAATTGGTTGAAAATTTTAATTTGGTGTGAAATAATTATTTAATTTTTCTTTATCAGTTCATTCAATTTAAATAAATATGTAAAATAATAAAAAATGTTTGAAAAAATTTTAATTTTAGTTTCTTTTTTACTCAGGCCATCTATCAATTGAAATAATTGAAATAATTTTTAATATTTTTACAATTATATCAATTATAGTACCTACAGTTGTTTTTTTTTTTTAATATTAATTCTAAGACTGAAGCAATACTAAGTAAAATTAATTTGACAACTTTAATATCTATGTCTAAAACCGATATTCTGCATTTAACAACAAAACAGTTTGTATGGACAATGTTGGACGTTTTTATTATATAAAACTGAAACTGTACCACTCGTTGGTAACAAACAGCCAACATTGTGTTCTAAACAAAGAGAAGATCTATAAGAAATCAAACATAATATGTAGGTTTTATTAATACAATCAGTTGAACACCCCAACAACTTTTACGCATAGACTTAACATTGGGGGTATTAAATAATTTAAATATGGGATTTTATTAAAACATTTTGTATTTAGCTATAAACAAAATTATCACTACGTTTTCTGCCGTCTGTTACATTATCCTGTTGACCTTTTATACATTTTCATATAAATGGTTTCTAATTTCTATGTATAGAAAAAAACTATACACCATTAATTTTTCTAAGAAATTTACAGTTAATTTTGTCACCGTAAATGTTTATATAGCATTACGATTGCCTGGTTAAATTATCACTTGTCCGAAAATAAAATATAACTCTCGAAATAAATATTTTTGTTAAAATACGTGCCGTGCCGTAAAATTTATTACTAAAATGCTTATTGTTTCACTAGCCAAAATTTTGGTATCATTGTTTGGAACGGAGGCTCCGTCAGTAATTTATTTTAAATAAAAAATTACCTATAAAAATTCAAACTCTTCAAATTTCGTTGCACAACACTGTAAATTCATTTTTTCTATACATTTTATTTCTATATTTTATAAAAAAAATACATTTTCTATATTACATGTACTTATTTATAATAGTAGGATATTAAACTCATTATTGTTGCATAATAAAACATAATAATGTAGAAAATTACAATCTAAAAACTTTTAAAAAAATTGCTATTCATCGATTTTTTAAAAATTCAAAAAAAAAAAAACAAATTGATTGTTATTACTAATAACATAAAATTTTACTACTATACAAAATCAATCTCAGTTTTTATTAACTAAAAAAAATACATACATACAATTGAAATAATATTTGAAATTAAATTGTAATATAGGCCAAAAATATTTTATTGTTCAGTCGAATAGAAATATTAATATGAATACAAATACCTTACCTTACCTTTTAGGTTGCCAAAGTAAACAAAATATTCATTCACTAATCTTATTTAAAAAAAAAAAAAAAAAAATTAATTTTTTGGTATTTGTTACTGTTAATATACGAAATCTGTGAAAAATCAAATATTCATTGTTTAATTTGTAGTAAAACATATACCATTATGCCTTTACACACTTACACCTGTAAAAATTGTAATCGATTTCTGATGAAAACAAAATTGTTTTATAAGTTTTTCGACTTAGTCCAGTACCCTTTGTGTCAATGGGATAAAATAAATTACCAAAAATAATTGTTTAAATAAAATGGGAATACCCTTCCCACATATAATTTCAAATGTCAGTACCGTGCTTAATGTACGAAAATTGTGTACCTATCCAAGTTGTCAAGAATATGAAAAACGAAAACTGAGTCAACTGTAAATCCTATCCCACAATAGAAAATTTATCCATGAATAAAGCCATATATGTAGAATTTGTGAAGTAAATATATAGGTTCCCAAAGGCAAATAAAAATAAACAAAAAAGTAGTATAGATGGAATCTCTGAAACTAGATATTAAATTACATACAATTTGATAAATATTGGCCAGACGATCGAAATTTTTGTATATACTAATAAGAGTGGAGTTAGTTTGTTTATCAATATATAATATTTTGAAGTTTATATATAGAAATTTAACTGAATTACACTCTGTACGAGCTAACAAGCTCTTTGAGATATGAATAAATAAATAAAATAAATAAATTTGTGTGTTTGTTCACTGTACACGTCCACAGTTTTAAATATAAAATTCTGAAATATTACACAATATTATTCATGGATCAAAAATAGAACTAACACAGTATTTTATAAAGGTATCAGATAACATGTTTGGATAGCTATCACACAACTTCAACTTCTAGCACTCATTCGGAATATTTCAAAAAATTGGAACTGAAAATTATGAGGGTATTAAGGTACTTTCTCAAAAATTATCAAAATCGTTTTTTACCGTTTTCTAAACTTTAAACTGATTCGGGTAGCTGTCATAAGACTATACTAGTAGTAATCAGACATATTGCATAAGCCTTAGAAGCTACTGACCAGGTACTATCTCAAAAATTAACAAGCATAATATTCTCTTTTTACGAATTTCCAACATTCTGACTGGCTAAGAAAGAATTTATAGTGAAAGTAATTTTTATAAAATATAAACTCTTAACGGGAAAATTCGAATAGCTACAATAATGTCAACAATGAAAAATTGTTATTTTAATTTTAAATTCGTTAGATTCGACAAGGTATTTGACATTTTTTACGCATTAACCACAATTAAAAATATTAGCTCCAATAATGCTTGTGTGAAATTTTAATCAGCCGAAATTATACATCAAATTAATAATCAAGTATAAGTATACTCAATCAGCCAAACTATGATAGTAGTATGGCTGCCGACAGTACGCCGACACACTTAGACCGGTAAGGTCAATTATGATATTAAATATCAGACTAATGCCACACCAGATTATACTTATCATATTATGTAATTTATATTTATACTTTTATTATTAATCTGGTGTTGTATAGTTTCAGCTGATTGAAATTAGCCGAAACTAACATTGTATCCATATTATGTTATATTGAAACACAGATTGAAATTACTACAAATTTTGAATTAGATATATGTATGTATTTGAATAAAAATATAAACCATATATAACAAAAATGTTATCCGACTTCTAGAACATTTTTCAGAAATAATATTTTTGAAATTCCGTTTCAAAATTAATTTTATTGGATCCGGGCAATATCGGGTGATTTTGCATGTAAATTATAAAATATAAATAATAAAAGATTAAAAATATAAGATAAACAATATAAATAAGTTGGTCTTTTCCAAATAAAATGTAGTGATTGGGATTACATATAATGAGTTGATAAGTCAGATATTTGATAAACAAATACTAGAAAAATATTGTAATAAAATATGTATTAAAAAAAATTGCAGTACCCGTACTTAATTTACTACTGTCAAGAACATAAAAAAAAATAAAAAATATTGGACTGAACTGAAAAAGTTATTCAAACCAAATTTAAGGATAATTTAAGACCTGCACTTAATGGAATAATAATGATTCAAACGTAGTGAAGCAGCTTTTATAAAACAATCATAATTACTCAACCAATAATTTGGAAATTTAACATTTTGCAAACATTTGGTTAACATACCTGGACGCCTTTGAAATTTTATCAGCTCAGAAACAACACAAAAATCTGATGAACGAACACTTAGATCTAATAAAATCAAATCTCCTAAAATTTATTCAACCTTATCTATTTGATCATTGACAGGTTGCGCTTGTCTAGTTTTACTGTTTGTACCGTTTGTACCGTTCGCTTTTAAGCTATAGTCATAGTGATAGTTATAGTTATAATTATAGTTATAGTTTCCTAAGTTATTTTAGTTTAATTCTAAGTTTGTTTTTAAATATAAATAAAAATAATCGAAAAGGTTTTTTCTCCAATTTTCCTTTTGTCCAAGTAAAAGTATTTTGTAATCTATAATTAAGCAGGCAATGTAGTAATATGTAAAAAAAATGTAAATTGTAGTTGATAAGATGATTTAATCTAAGCTCTAAATTAATATAAGTCGATAATGTCAGTATATGTTAACTATATTTTGGAATGAATAAATAAAAATTAAATTAATTAAATTAATTATTCAACTTTTGTAACTGTAATAAATAAATAATATTACATGTATTATATAAACTAACAAAAATATTATAAATGTTAACACTTTTGTAATTATACTTTATCAGTCTTCTGAAAATGCTGTAATTACCGAAAGCGATTAATACATTGAGTAAAATTCGTGAAATATAACTAGAGTTTTAACATTTATTATTTAATTTTAAGAATGCTTCATCTATAGCCTATACAGCATATTCTATAAAATATAATTATAAATGACATCAGATTTATTGACTGTGTAATACCCAATAAACCGAAATCGGGATTTATATAAAAAAAATTAAATATTTTAACTAATTCAGAATAATGTAACTATAACTATACGACCATACAGCTTAGGCTAAGGTCTGAGTCTTTCTATATATTAATTTTTTCTTCAATAATGAATAATTCAATTGATAAAATTTTGTTATAGAAATACAAATGTATATAATGTAAACATGACTTTTTGTTAATAAAGAAAAAAAAGAAAAACTTCTAATTTAAATTTAATTAAATTTAATCGAAATTTAAACTATATCCTATTATCTATTCAATGTACACGAGCAATATTTCACATTTGAAAACTAAACATGTATAAATAAATAAATACGTATATTTTGTCATTTAACTGTAACACATAATAATATCATAAAATGCATTTCAATTCCAATATCATCAAAATTATTATCATTATCATCATCATCTTCATCATTTTATCATTATCATTAAAATTTATCATCATAATCATTAGATTATTATATGATTGTCTTTACATGACATAAAAAATTCCTGATATTATGTAATAATAAATCTATATATATATATATATATATATATATATTATATATATACATAATATACATATATAAGCGTTAATTCTTTTATAATTTTATCTAATATTTATACACATTTATGTTTTATATATTGTACATACATATATATATATATATAAAATATATACATTTATTTTATGCTTACAACAGATAAAAATTTTTGAGAAAATTGCAGTAAAAACAGGAACATTTTTTCCCATTGTAGTATAGATAAAAATTGATTACAACAGCAGCTCTCTTACGTCATTGCTTTTAAAACTTAGATACTGTTTTTAAAACAGCGTATTCTGTACTGTATTGTATTATGTTTTCCGGTTTTTGTTATTGTTTTTGTTTTTGTTTTTTTTTTGCTCATGAGCTATTATAATATTATACATTATACACATTTTCATTCATTGTACATATATATATATAATATATATAAATTATGTGTATAGATATTAATTTTGTTGTATTTAACAAGGCCTAAGTATTTAATACACAATAAAAAAAAAACAAAAGAAAATTTTTTGGACGAAAGAAAACTTGGGCAGCGAAAGAAAAGTGGAAATGTTCTTCGAAACAGATTAGATTTTTAAATTTATTTGTTTTTTTTTTTTTTTGTATTTTACACACAACCACTCTGATGATATTATTTGTAAAAAAAAAAAAAAAAAAAATAATAAAAGAAAATAAATTTCCTATTTTACAGTTATCTGTATATTTAGAATATTAATGTCGGTTATTCTGATAGAATTCATCATGCCATAGTAATGATGTAAAAGAAAAGAAAGAAAGTTTTTTTTTTGTTTTTTTCTTACTTTATGCCGTATAAAAGCTGTTCTGCGCAGTTACAGTAGCTTATGTATGCTACAAAAAAAAAATAATAATAATAAAAACAAAAAATAAATAAATTTTCGGTATACTCGTAGTAATAAATTTGTTTGAAAAAGATTTCGGGATTTTCTTTGTGTATACTACACATATATTTTGTTAAATAAGTTCTGTTTATTAATGAAAAGAAAAGTTGAAAATATTTTTTTTTTATTTTTTTTTTTATTTTGTATGTTTAAGAAGAAAAGGAAGGATATTGTACATTAGTTTAGGACTGAGGTTAGATGGTTAATTTAGTTTTGTGAATATTTTATTTTCAAAATGCCAATGATTTATTGAATTTAGTCGTGAATAGAAATCTTATTGAAAAAAAAAACTTTTGTTTTTTGTTTGATATATTATCGTGTATGTATAACCAATGTCAATTATATTATATACATATATATATATAATATAAAAGTAAAAAAGAGAAAAGTTTTTCTAAAATATTATTATTTAAAATAAAATTATTGTAACGTATTTCTATTATGTTTATATTTTTTTCGATTGAATTGATGAAGGAAAATATAGAGGATGTTAGGAGCAGACAAAATGTGTCTAAATGAAAGATTTAAGTTTGATGCGTGAAAAATTAAATTGAATTAGAGAAGTGAAGTTATGCAAAATAATTTAATTAGATATGCAAATATGAATTGTGAATGGAATCGAAATGATAGATCTGAGCTATAAATCTTATGATTAATTGTGAAAAATTATGATAATCTATCAAAAAGAGTATCAGCATCATTATTTATTTTATATTAATTAAAGTACGATTTTAATGATAATAATTTTCGGCAGACTAAAGTAATTTTAAATTATACATACTAAAGTTTTAACATATACATATTTCCAATAATTTAGAAGAAATAGAAAAATGGTTAAATCTATGAAGAAGCAAAGTTAACGATATAAAAAGTTCCCACATAACATTTACACTAAAGGTGATGGCCCAATGTATACTTTGCTTGCTTTTCTTCATTTACCTCAAAATAGAAAATAATGTAATTTAATTCAGTTGTCAAAGTTGACAAAGGAAGTAAAGGAAGCAAAGTACACACCTTCAGCTTCAGAAAGGGAACATATCCTCCTCTTAAGATAAATAATAAAATTATATCACAACACAATGATGTTAAATATATTAAAATGTATTTGGACCTTATATGAAGGAAATTCATTGAAACAAAAAGAACTATAGTGAAAACTATACAAACTACAATAGAAAGTCTAAACTAAAATTAAAATACAAAGTACTGCTATATAAATACATAATAAAGCAAATTTAGACTTATGGATTACAACTATATTGAAAAAAAAAAGAAGAGCTCAATCTAAAGAATTTAGAACCATAACAGTTGCACCATGATATATAAAAAATGCTAACATACGCAAAGATTTAATATCCCTACAATCGAAGAAGAGATAAATAGAATTGGAAGAAAATACACATCAAAGCTGGGAAATCATTCCAACTCATTAGCAAGAAATCTATTATTTGACATATACAAAAGACAAACTTTATATGAAAATAATGTCCTATTTTTAAAGTTGTTCTCTCAGATTCTGGGCTAGTAGTATAGAGATATTGAACATACAATTAATTCATTCCAAACATTTGAAGTACTATTTAAAATAATCAACTGACTTTATTTTACCCATTATTATAGATTAATGTGTTAGACGTTTCCATTTGATATAAGAGTTATTGTTAAGTTGTTGATATGTTCTTAAGGAGTTATTATTCTTACACGTTAAAAATCTATGTGTGATATCTGTATTGATATTGTATTCATTAAAATAATATACTAATTTGATTCAATTTGAATTTATATGTATATAAATTTATATGTATATAAAATATATGTATATTATTACACGCTGGGTGGCGCAGTAGGTAGAGCGCCTGGCTTTCAACCGAAAGATCCCAGGTTCGATTCCCGATGAAGCAAAACAAAAAAAACAAAAATGCTTTATGGATTTTTCTGGTCCAGTACCCTTTGTCATTGGGATATAATAAATGGCAAAAAATAATTGAGAGTATAATCTGGTAACAAATTAAATAAAAATGAAACTATTCTATTTAAGAAGGCTTAGTTCATGATTATAGCAGTAGTTTTCCACATTTAATGAGTTGATAAGCCAGTAATTTGTTAAACAAATACTCGAAATATTGTAGATTGTAGTGTAAAATTGCAGTACCGTACTTAATTAAGCAGGTGATTCCACCTAAGTTACTGTGGAGTGTAAAAAAAAAAAAAAAAAAAAATCAGCACCAATTAAAGAGAAAATAATTTGCTAAACAAGCAAATAAGACCACAAAGATAGGTAGGTAGTAGTGGCTGGGGACAGTACGCCGACACACTTAGACCAATAAAATCCAATGTGATACCCACACAACTGTAATAAAAAATTAATGATCTAGCAATGGCAGAGGTCATTAATTAATGTTAGATTATATAAGATTTTAAAACAAATTGTTAGTTTCTATATAAAAAAAAGATATAAAAATATAGAAAAAAAACCTACAAAATATAAAAACACTTTACAAAATACTTAAAGGTAATTTTCAATGCGTCTAAACGTTTTGTAATAACCTGGCGTAGATTTAATAGTATTAAAGGTCATTTCCAAAGTCACACTTGATTGCAATTTTGAAAATTATCTGAAATGTAAATAAAAAATGCTTTATATGAATTTTTTTTTATCTAAATATACGTCAGAAATGCAAATATTTTATTTTATAGTATAAATAGTTG
The DNA here is from genome assembly GCA_963942445.1 of Argyra leucocephala. Lineage (NCBI taxonomy): Eukaryota > Metazoa > Arthropoda > Insecta > Diptera > Dolichopodidae > Argyra > Argyra leucocephala. The sequence continues at coordinate 138,370,945 of OZ012680.1, forward strand.
TAGCATATAGCCCTATATACCTCTCTATATTATAGTATATAGCTTTTAACTTAACACAACAATACAATATGTTTAAATGAAATGTATTTAGTTTATGTATTTGTTAAAAAGGCCCACATCCCGAAAGGTAAAAGCACCTGAACTTGATCTGTAGATTTAACAGCAGGTCCACTGATCAGTAAATAAATAAATATGTTACAATATATTCATAAGAAAATAATCCATATATGGTAAGTTAGTAAGAAGTCTAAGCTTAAATATTCCAAGGTACTCTAGCTAGAAGACTAAGATATCTATCCTACTTTGTAGGGGCAGTGGCGGTATGAAAATCTTTCTCGATTGTTAACAAATGTTAGTTATATAATTGTAAATTCTACGAGTTTTGTTGTGTGTAATTTAAAGAAAAGTTGTATATCCATTATTTAAATTTTAATACTGAGAATTATTATTTGAAATAATGTTGGTTATGTCTGTTATATTTAGAATTTTATGTTTTTGTTTGAATCGTTCCAAAATTTTATTTTACTTTTTTTTCTCTTCCTTTACTCTGTTAGATTGATTAGATCAAGTATAGTTTAAATTGGTTTTAAAATTTTAAACTTTAGTATTAGTAGGTTAGTTTGTACTTATTAATTTTAAGTTAAACTGTTGGATTGTATAAATTCTCTATTAATAAGCTTTTTTTTTCTTTTTGTAAACTGTTTGTGTTAAACAAGTAAATAAATAAATATTAAAGTACAATGAATTTACATATATTATAGTATACTCTTGTAGAGATTTGCCGTCTCATGCATTTTTACACAATGATTTGATTTTATTTATTTATCAAATTGTTACATAAATGTAAAAACTTAATTCTAAGTATACCCTGCGCCATGTTGGCCAGCTGTGCATAATGAAATAAATAAATAAAATAAATAAATACACATTGGTTCATTTAAAATGCACAGTTCGTTATGATATAAAGACATTTAACAAATTAGTATATCTTAAATATTTCTTTAATTCACATTAAAAGATAAAATATACATATAATAATTTGTGGGCATTTTGATATATTAGACCCATATCATTTATTAATTTATATCTCAAAATAGCACAACCGCTCGTACGGAATATTTTTATGACAAGTTAATGCATCAAAAACGAACATGATGCAAGCTACATTTCTTACATATAACTTTTAACAGGCCTGTCAAGTTTGACAAGACTGTCAAAAGCCTCGTTACAATTCAATTCATATTCAATATAACCCGGGACCTAGTGATTAGTCGTCAGATGATATAACTACTACACCATATCGGCCGGATATATTTATATTCAATATTCTATTTTTAATTAGAAAATTAAAACTAGGCTATGTTATTCAAATTTTAACTGCGCTAGGGTAGATGTAAGGAGAAGAGAAGACTTAAATTTGAAAAATATAAAGGAAGTTTTATTTAACATTCAGAATTAGAAATAAGTCTTTATAAAGATTTATTGCAAAACATCCACGATCATCTAAAACAGTCTCCACTGTTAATTACTGGTATAGGATACAACATTTTATGAAATATCGTGGATAATGTAATTTCTGGATTTTGCTGGCCTGGATTTAATTTTCTTGATCTTTTTATTTTTTCTATCATTTCGAAACAGAATATCACCACAACAATGGAACGGAAGTATTTCAATTTTCATAAAATTCATTTTTCATTTTCTTCGATACAAGGACATTATCATAACAAATTATATAATTAATTTATTATGTATGTGTACATATATGTAAACATATATTATTATTATTTTTTTTTTTTAATATTTAATATTGCATAATTTTTAATATATAAGCAAATATTTTGTAAACGACATATATATATATATATATGTATATATACATTTTACGGTTTTCTTTTATACTACAATGGAATAAGATAAGGAAAATTAAGAAAACTTTCAATTTTGTTTTTCTTTTTTATTTTCTTTTTGTTTATTATCCTTTTAAAAATGAAAATGATTTCATTCAAACCTGTGTTTACTCATTCAATAAAATTCCTTTCTAAATAAATATACAGGATACTTCCTACATGTACTAAAAACAAAAAAAAAAAAAAAAAAAACAAAAAAAATATATCGGTACTAAATTCTTTACCAAAAAAAAAAAAACTCAAGAAAGTCTTTAGGCTGCCATTTGAAGCCAAGCAGAACAAAGGCAAAGGATATTTGAGATCCTATAATTTTTTATTTTCTTTTTTCGTTTTTTTTATATTTTCAAATTTACAAAAAAAAAATGTTTTTTTTTTTTGTAATGCTTTGTGTGTGTGTGCGAGTGTAAATTTTTATCAAATTTATTTTTATATTTTTGTTTTTGTTGTTTTTTTATGCATTGCTTTTATTGAAAATTTTTTTTTTTATTGAATAGAAGTCGTCTATATAGTACCGTATAGCTGATGGAAAAAAAAAATAAAAAAAAAAAGACAAGAAAAAAAAAAATAAACGAAAATCCGTTTTTATGGTTTTATCAAGGATTTTTTCTTATTTTTATTGATATTTTTCCATCAGAGTTGGATTGTTTTTATGAGTCGAATTGTTAAAATATTTAGTTTATTCTTATTTGATGTGCGTTTTTTTAATAATATTATATTAATAATGGGATAAGAAAATTATTATTGCAAAGAAAAATAATAAAAAAAAAAGAAAAAAAGAATTTTCCGAACTATTTATAGAATACGTGTAGTAAAGAGTAAATTGAAAACTTTAATAGAATTTTTTTTTGTTTGACATTATTTTAAAGGGAATTTTTATGTTGTTATTAATTGACTTGGTTTAATATAGTTTCTACAATACTGATTTGTAGCAATTTTTTAATATTGTAAAATATTTCGAAATAATGTCTCTTTCAACAATGAATGCGGTATCCTTAGGATAAATATTACGTTAGAATACTAAAAAAAAGTTGAAGAACAATTTATGCCGGAATTTAGACCAAAAACAGAAAATATGGAACTAGATTATGAATATGGAAAATATATCAACTGAAAAGACAAGCTGAATAGAAATAGGAAGCTATGTATAGGACACATCCGAAAAATCTCTGAGTAATATAGTACGTACCGATATCAGAACCAGCCCATATAAATCAAGTAATACAAAAATTCTGCTAATTAAAATCATACATTTAAATATACCGTTTTTTTTTTATTTTGGAAAAACTGGTATATACCTGGGACTGTCGGCTTCCAGAAAATATATGATATAAAGTGATAAAATTTTGATATTAGAAAATTTTTGTACATTTTGTTTAGCGTACTTTCTTTGTCAGGATATCGTAGGTTATCCAAGTATTTATATAGGTTTATTAGGTGTACATTTTTGTAAATTATCGGTATTATAATTAAAAATATTCTGGACCTAATTTTAAATTTTTGCTATAAATGTAAAAAAAAATAGCTTGTGTCGATTTTATTATAAATGACAAGACTATACTAATTATTGTCTGGATAAGGATAACGAAAAAATTATTTGAGACAATAATAATTGCTTTCTGATCGTTGATGCGATCAATTTTCTTGCAAAATGGAAACAAAATTTTTGGGATTGACAAATTAAAATAATGCTTTATAATTCAAAAAATTTGAGTGTATATTTTTTAATATTTTTTGACTTTTGAATAATGTCAAATTAATATCCCAACAAATGATTTTCAATTTGTACCCGTAAATTCGGCCGCTCGCGTCCGCTCAGTTGCCACACAAAAGTCCAACATGTGTCGTCGCATTTCCGTATAAATTGTGGTTAAGAGTTAGAAAATACCGCTACATGGGTCCGGGCTGACGCATTCTGAATGCAAGAGTTGGTTTGAGACAAGCACAACTAGTGCTCTTGTGATAGAGATTCGCAATATTTTGATAGATTATATGGGCTCATGAGTTAGCAATGCGATGCACTCGTAGACAAGAGCCCAGCAAATAGCGTTTCATGCGCTTGGATTAGCGCTCTATAGCTTATAGGGGTTAATTAAAGTAATAATAAGTATTTGTTAATTCTTTACATATGTTTTTTTTTTTTTTATTTTAAAGTATAGTTTAACAAAAAATATTGAAATAAATTAATTTTTGCTTGTTACTTTGTTTTATTTTATTTAAAATTCATATAAATTAAAATCAAAAATAGTTATATCTGAAATAATCATTGCAATCAAATACGAATAAAATACTACTGAAAAGAAAGAACATTAATTGAAATATAATTAATTATTTATAAAAACAAAATCCGATAAATAATCAAAAGCACAAATATTTGTGTTTATGTGCAACACAAATAACTAAATGATGAACGGTGCTTCGGGTCGTTCTTTGGCTTCTATTCTTATTATGTTTCGATAGTTTTTTTTCAGCACTTCTATGGACAAATGGGTCCATGGTCTATGTCTTATGAGTAGGTACAATAAAATTTATAAACTAAAATTATTACCATTTTAAATTATAAACTAATTGTACTCATGGGACATAGCGCGTGGACCCATTTACTCCTGGATTTCCATATCTACATTAAAATATTTTAGAAAACACCCATTAAAACTTATATCAATGTATTAAAATCTTCTTTCTAAATAATTTTGAATAAAGTGATTTCTAATGGGTAAATGGGTCCCCATGGTCTATGTCTTATGATCAGGTACAATAAAGTTTATGAACTAAAATTATTATCATTTTAGATTATAATTTTATTGTACTCATGATGGGACATGGGACGGGTTATGGGACATGCGTGGACCCATTAACCCGTGGCCATTTCAATCCATATTTATATTAAAATTATATTCCATATAATTTTATTTTAGTTGGAACATTAATACATATAAATTAGTACATACTAACATTAGTACATATAATATTATTTTAGTTGGATTTTATAGTTGAAAAACACTTTTATTACAATTTATATTACATTTACATAACTGTATTCAAATATTTTTCTCTCTTCTCTTCTCTAAATCACTCTTTAAATTACGTTAACTGAATTCACTGACCGAATAATTTTGACTGACATATTATGACTAAATAAATAACTTACACTCCACTCACATAAGTCATCCATGCGCTGGTACTTTTCCATTCAATTCAATTCATATTTATTTGTATTCATTTATATTCTCGCTCGTGCTTGTATGTTTAATATTGTAGCTCAGTTAGTAAAGTTTGTATATTCATCTCACTCGCACTTGTATTTTTAATATCTATTACATTAATAGTAAAATATCATATGCGGGAATAAAATTATACAAAAAAAAAAACAAAAAAAATTTAAAACGATGAAAATAGTTTAAGTAATTTATTGTTAGAAGTTTTAAAAGTCAATTTTAAACATTACGCATGTGGACGCATGAGACTAAAAAAAACTTGTGCGATTTTAAAAAAAATGTTTATTCTTAAATTTCGCTCACATTCGGTCCCATGGGTCGCAAATTATTTGTTGGGTATAAAGTCTAATAACGCCAATCAAATCAAATATATAAACATTTTTTTTAAAATATGTAAAACGAAAATAATTTATTTTATATAAATTCCACTGTATTTAATATTAAATATTTTTTTTCGTTTTTGCCAATATGTATTTTAGTATATAAATACCATCAACACAAGCTCGCTTGGTATACGAATTTATTATGGTGAATGCGTTTGCAAATTAATTTTTCTACACGTCATATACAAATTGAAATGTTCACTATTTATCGATTGGAATCATGGAAAAAAAATTTATTAATCTCTTTCCGACTAAGGAAGTATAATTTATACAAGGTTCAATATTTATTATAAATTTTTAAATTTAATGTAAATTTCTCCTTAAAGATGAATACAGTACTAGAGTTGAAGATGGTTAACATTCAAGACAAAATGTTTGGATTTTTATTGATATACAAAAACTGTGATTTTATTTTAACTTACAGATTTCAAATAAATGAGGCGGTCCGAGCCAAAATGGTTCATAACTGTAGAGATAAAATTGCAATAGAAAAAAGATTAATCACTTCAATAATAGAAAATGGCAATAACTCATTTTTAAAAATTTGCAATTGGTCCACTCTGACTGGGACCGCCTAAAATCATCTTGCTTATTTATACTGACAAAAATGACAAAAATAGTTTTATGATTGATATTGAAATGTATCAAAAATTGACTTGGAAACAGTGACTGCAAATAACTATTATCGATCAATTTTTTGATGAAAAAAATCATTCATAAGGAGTTATCGTAATATCGAATAGAGTATATGTATGTGATCGGTAAGAGGTATTTTATCGATCTCACAAAAGATCCATAAATTTTCAATTTATATTAAAAAAATTAAAAGTAATAATTATTCTTAATCAAAAAAATTTGCGCTCATATAAAATAGTTAATTCTCAATTTTTATATTTTTCTCTTATTTTTAATAGTTACGAAATAAATTTTATTTTTTCTATTACCGATAAAAGTTACATAAAAGTTAATTTTTTATTTTTTTCGATTAAAAATAATTCTTATGAGCAATTTTTATTTTTTTCGATTAAAAATGAAAATCATTTTCTAATTGTGAAGCTATTTCAAAACATCTCTACACTAAAATTTGCATCAAAGTATTTTCATACAAATCATGTCCCAGGACTGTACTCTGCCAAACAAGGGCTAGATGACCCCCCGAAGTTTCTAAGATTAAAATAGCAATTTCTCTAAAACTAACTGACCTGACCTAAAATAATATGACCTAATGACCTAATCAAAAATAATTATTACAAATAATTGATATGAAAAAAAGTTAAAGAACAACTCTTTCAGCATGATTTTTTTAATAAAACTTATAACAGTTACAGTCTATGCTTGGAAACTGAACAGATGTGATATAAACCAAAAATAATTTTTCCTTATAATGCCAATGAACATTTAAAACATTAAAATCAGCAATCGTGAACATATATAACATATAGTTTTATATACAGTAATATTACAAAATTCCGTAGGCCCAGCCTATACACGGATAACTATTTTATAAATTTGTAACCCTAGATTTTTCCCCATATTGTTCAACAATTTTCTCTATAACCATTACTTTCTACAATATTTGCACAACTTCATTATCAACTATAGAGTAATGGATTAGCTATATTCTCTGGCCACAAGCAATAACCGCTTAAGTCGACTTAAGACGAAAATGAAATAAATATGCCAAGTTTTTGTTTATATCGAATATTACATGCCAGCAAAATTTAGTATTGCTATTGTTATTTAAACCAAAGTTAAGATGAGAAAATATAATCGCTTATTTTGTAATGGAATCGCTCTGGATATGCAATAATCACTTAATTTAGCTTAAACAAACAGGAAACGTACTCTTTGACGGATGATTAAATGATATTTGTTCAATTTGAAACCTAAACTTATATACACTACCATTTTTAAATATACCTTATAAAGCTGCCAAAGCCTATTTCGATATAAGCTTTTATTACAAACTGTAAATTTTTATTATTAAAGTTTTTTCAGAAATCAAATCAAAATTTAAAATTGAATTTACTCGAAATAATAATTTTCAGACTTAAGCGGTTATTTGCTTGTGTCCACATATGTTATTCTTAATAATAGAGACTCATCGTCGCATGTATATGTACAGTACTATAAATAAAATAAAATGAATAAATAAATCAAACTGTTTCAATTTTCAGTTTCATCAAATATTTCTACTATGGCCTATTTGTATTAATTTTTTTTGGAATGTTCGTTTCAAAATTCGAACTTTATTGAACAGATAATGTGAAACACATAATTTGCAGCGTCCATTAAAAAATTGATATATTTAATTTTTTTTTATTCTATTATATAAGACTTCGAACTCCTTTTAGCATTTTCCAGACACTTTTTCTATCAATAAATTATACACCTAAATCTGTTCATATCTCAGCCCAACTCGTATTTTAAATATTTAAAGTCTATTTTATTCAGTTATTTTTAGAATATTGTATAAAAACCATTAGATTTAATAATTATTATACTAGACAATTTAAAATATAATTTTATAAGCCAAAAAAAAAAAAAATAAAAAAAAAGCTTTCTAAATTGTTTTGTTAAATCACAAAGAAACAAAATTTATTTTTAATTTGAATATGACTTTTATCGTCTTTAGAATAATTATTTCTAATAACCATTTAACTACCAATTTATTAAAATAAAATTCAATGGGAATGTCTTCATTCCGAATATATTCCGAATATAATCCTTGTAAAGTGTATTTCTGTTTTTTTTTTTTTTTTTTCTAATTTTATTTCGTTGGCATTGAAAATTACCTTAAATCAAATGGGTTCTATTAAAAAAATAAAAAGTAAAATGAGTCCATTTGAGGATGAATGAATTCAGCAATTCATCCGAAATAATTTGTTTAAGCGAATTTTTTGTTTTCTGTTTTTTTTTTTTTTTTTTTTTTTATATAGAAATTACTTCCATGTGACCAGTCAAACGTAAAGGAATTCAACTAAACTTTTATGTAGATGAAAAACAAAAAATTTTTTCTCAGTAATATCTTTTAGAATTTCCTCAAATGAATTTCAAAGCAAAAAAAAAAACAAAAACAAAAAACAAAAAATTGCTATAAAATAGAAAATAAATTGTAGTTAACATTGGAAATCATAGGAAGTCATAGTAATGTCGATTTTTAAAATCTTGCTTTAAATTAGACATTAATTATGGAATTTAATTGTTTCATCCTTAGATAAAATTATTTTGAAAACCATTTGGATATATAGAATTCAACTATAAACGTTGGGTGTCGGTATTATTTTAAATACTAGGGGCCCCTGTTGAGTAATTATATTTCAAGTTTAACTCAAATTTAAAGTTTTTAAAAAAACAGTAATTTACGTACTGGCGTAGACTTCGCACGATATAGCAGAAACCACTAGTGTTTAGTAAAAAGTTTCGTGGTTAGTAAGTTTTATTTAGGACACATAAATACACCTCCCTCATATACTGCTTCGTTTCCGATATATTCCCTATAGTAAATGGCATTTAGTGGATAAAATTACTAAAAATAAAAAATTCTGTCATTAAAGAGGTATGTATATACCTACATAATACATAATTTGAATAAAAACTATATTATTACTACAAATAACAAAAATTTAGAAACAGTTACTTAAAAAGATAAAAATGAAGAATTCAAGTGATTTGTTTTTTTGTTGTTTTTATATTTTTTGTTTTACATGAATTTGTTTTTTTGTTTTTATTTGGCATATGTACATAGATTCATTTGCAAGTACATATGTAAATTAAATTTGTTTGCTTTTGTTTATTATTTTCATAGGATCTCACATATGCATAATGTATTTGCTTAATAATAAAACCATATGAGTAAAAAATGTTTAACTGTGTGCGCATTTTTGTTTTATATACAACTTATTTATAAATTAGAAGTTCATTAAGGAGTAGGAGAATCGAAATATACTGAAAAGGTATCTACTGCGCAGGTCCCTAAATGCTTGTCAATTATAATTATCGATAGACATTTCCTACACTTCCTATAAAAACCATTAATACCTATGGGAAATGGACCAAAAACTTATTATCAAATACCAAATTAAAAGAGGTTCGGCAAATTATATATTAGTAAGAGAGTTAATCATAAACCACATCAAACGATATCAAAAGAATAATGGGAATTGATCTGTTAGTCACAACAAATTCAATTAATTATATCCAATGGTCCCAAAAGTTTAAATTCTCTAATAGACTATTTATAAAGACTGATTTTTTATCTTCTTCTTCTCCTTCTTGGTCTGATTCGTATTTGTGTTCAACTCTGCCATCATTGTTATGAACACTTTGTCTTATATTACTTTTGCTTTCACATTTTACACCTTCATAACTTTTTTAATGGTAATAATATAACAGATTTTTTATAACAGTTTATTTCGAATATAAGAACCATTTTATATAAGGTTTCTTCATGCGTTAATGTCTGGATAGATTAAATTAGATTTCAGATATATTTGTTTTATTATTGTCTATAAGGTCTCTATTATTTGCTCCAGTCGAATTTAGTTCTGTATAACGTACATAACTATGGTTTAACGTTGCAAGTGACGCACAGCTGATGCTTTTGTCAATTGCTTGCTTTTCAGAATGCGATGATGATACCCACATTAGCATGACTTTATTTACTATCACCAGTATTATATAGCACGTTTACACAATATTCTATACTATATTCGATGTATTGGTCTGTTTGTGAATTTAAAGCTACTGTAGGTGCTTTACTCTCTAGTAGATTTTACTTTTTTTTTATAATTTCGGAATATAAGCTTTTTTTGTAAAATTTAAACTTGTTTGTTTTTTCGATGTACTCCCGATTATACTTTAATAGTTGTTTTTGAGCTGTTAGTATTAATATTGATTAACCGTTTTTGTTTCAAACGTGGCTGTGACTAGCAGGTTTTGTCTGAACAGTTTATGATTATTGCTTCTGAGTAAGCAGTAGTCAGTTATTGCAATCGATCGTATTTTCATCCTTCTAAAGCATTTCAATCAGTTTCAGATGGGTTGCATTTTTTGATTGTAAATCATTATGTGTGATACACTTAATGCTTCAATAAAGAGGTGAATAGGTTTAAGTAGTGAAATAAACCATCTATAGTGATGCGATTGGTGCTGTTCGGATTGTCTCAGTGTTCATCAAAAAAGTTAATTATTTTCTGGATAATTAGATTTTTGATTCATATTAAGTAAATTCTAATCAATTTAATAATTTACACGCAAATATTTTTATATACATACGCCATATTTTAATACATTTAAATTTACAGAGATCGCATCTCTTACTCATATAGCTTCACAGTCGAAATATTTATTTGTTACTTAATTCCAAACGTTTTGTTTTTTTCCTAGTTAGGAGAAAGTATTTGGTGGGTGATAGTAGTTGGCAAAATGCTAATTGTACAGCTAAATATTTACTTCCGTCATTTACTCTTTCTCAGAACGATTTAGTTGAAAAAAATATTAGTTAGACTTCTGTAAAAAACAACAACAACAACAAATTTATATCATTTTGATAGGAAAGTAAGAAAAACCCACATTATCATGACTTCATTTACTGTCACCATCAGTGTTATAGCACCTCTACAAAATATTCCATACTAAATTCGATGTGATAGCTTATGAATTTAGAAGTAATAGCCGGTTCACTGTTTAAAGCTATTCAAAGGCTGCAATTTTTACTTCTTGAGTAATTTCATCTTAAATTTTCTTCTACATAAAGTTCAAGTACGTGCACTTCAGCTTCACCTTTGATGTGTTTGAAAAATCTGTAGGTTTAAGTTGAAATGGGGTTTCAGGATTTTTTGATATACCCCCAATCATAGTTAATTTTTTTTCAGTCATGGTATAATGCTTATTTGTTCATGCCTCTCTGCATGGAGAGATTATATTTAACTGTTTCCCAAAATTGTTTCTTAACATGCATTCAACAAAAATTATTTCAATCGACCCCATTTCATTTTTCTGCAATATTGCAATCACTTCGGGATATGCTGTCTTTTTGCTTTTCGAATGTACTCTTGCAACCTGTGATACAAGCGATTTCTTCTCCAACTAAATTGTTATTGTAGTTGCTGGAAAAACTCCATATAATAATATAGAGACTACATTTTGCAGACATGCTACACAACCGAAGTATTTATTTGTGTTTTAATTCCAAACGTTTTGATTTGTTGCTTGTTACACAAAAAAAGTAAATATAGGGGAAAGTAGTTGGTAGTTGGTGGTAGTTGCCCAATGAAATGGTAATTTTGTTATTGTTGTTGTTCTGAACGTATTTACTACATATTTTTTTATTGACGTTTTTGTGCTCATCATCGACTCTATTTCAAGTGCAGAAGTACTTTTTAAAAGTAGAAAAGAGTAGATTAATCAACTTATTTATATAATTTTGTTAGGAGTAACTAAGACAAACCTAACTACAGATAAACATTAAAGATGTAAAAATAAAAATTGTATCCCTCGCATTACTGCGATTTTTTAAAACCTTTAACAAAAATTACTTTTTCATCGATTTTAATTGTAATAATACTTTACTTACATTGAAATGAATTCAAATTCAAAATTTTTATATTCAAAAAGAGAAAAACAAAAATAATAAAAAGAAAAAAAAAACAATAAAAAAAATACAAAAATGAATTTCTTAAGAATTTCTAGAAATGTTTATGGACCAATAATCGAGTGTAATTAAAAATAAAATATGAGTCATAGGTATTTTAATGTCCTTGAAGGAGAAAATATTTTTTTGATAATGTCAATGCCTTTTATAGATCTATAAAAATAATTTTTTTTATTTTCTAATTTTTGACATTTTAATTTCAAGTATCTGAAAATCATGATGAAATTTAAATTTTCAAAATAGCTATTTTCATTTTTATCAAAGGATGTACGAAACATCTATAGTACTCGTAAATCACCAGAATAAATCCAATTAATTTATTTTTATTATGAATAAATTAATTTTGCTAATTAACTTAAATAAAAACATTTTTATATAATTTATCTGCAGGTTTAACTAGGTTTTTATGATAATTTGACATCTTGTAAAAGAATCTAAAAAATTTATTTCATATCAAAATGTTGTTGAAAGTATAGTACGAGTTTAAATTGTGTATTTTCTGTTATAGGTCAAGATTATAGTTCTATGGTATGGAATTTAAATCAGTGGCGTAACAACAAATAATTGTGAACCCTAGTTGAAAAATCTCTTTAGGCACACGCCATTAAAAAAACACAAGTTAAAAAATAATTTTTTTTTTAAATCGTGTTTGGAAAAATAGTAGGTATTTTTGCATATACAAGGGCTATAAAAAACTGTTTTGTTTTGAGTTTATTTTTTTTATTTTTCAACATATACATAAATAACGATTTTTCAAGACCTTCGAAATATGCTTCAGTTTTAGCGATAACCATATTCCATTTGATGATATGAATTTCGCCATTTTTAAATTCGGAATTAAAAGTAAAACATTCAGAATTCAAAACAATTCGGAAACAAAAAGTAGTCACTTGGGACTAAATCTGGATTGTATGTGAAGCCATCTCGTACCGTTATTCATTCAATTTTACTGTTGCCAAGCTGTTGTGTGTAATGGTGCGGTGTAAATCACATTTTTCTTTGCACTTTTTGTGGTCGTTTTGTCTTGATTTCGTCATTCAATCTATTCAATTATGCACAATAATATTGCATTGATTGATTCTCCTTTTTCAATATAGTCGATATAATATTCATCCTTGTGCATCCCAAAAAACAATTCGCATAATCTTTTCTGCTGATTTTTCTGCTTTTTCTATCTTTAGCACACTGTTATCAGGTTCTATCCATTGTTTGGAATGATTTTTTTGTTTCTGGTATATAGCAATGGACCCAAATCTCATCAAGAAGTATAAATCGACGTAAGAATCCATTTCAGTTACGCTGATATATTGCCAAAAGCTCATCACAACGAATAATTATTTGTTGCAATGTTAATAAGCGTGGCACCCATCTTGCTATTTTCATCTAATAAACTTCATATTAAGAAGAGTCTGTAGTACTATAGCAAATTTAATAGGCTTCTAAACAGCCAACTGTCCATTGGTTGTTAGAAAGACTTAATGAACAAAACATGTGACAAATAATTGGATTTTGATAACAAACTCATATGATTTTAGATCTAACGAAAAAATTAATTGAATGTTTACAATTAAGAAGAAACAGTTTATATTGGTTGATGAGAATAAAGGGTCCTCACATAACGTCAAATATCAAAAATATTAATTTATAATCATATGTATTGAGACTTGTATTTTGATTTATGATATTGAACTTTTTTTCAAATTTAGAAATCAAATTTAAAACAAATTGCAATGTTTACAATTGTATTGAATACCTTTGCAACAATTAAATTCCATTGAATAACCATGGTAGAAGAAGTAAAGAATCGCTGCATCATGTACAAGGCAAAAAGTAAAAACATACTAGGATTTACTCGCCCCTAGAACTTCGAGAAGGTATGATAAAAACAAATGGTACTCAATTTCATTATGAATTGTTTTTCATTTTTTTAATTATTACTTAATATTAATAATTTATCTTAGACAACAACCACATATGTTATACATAATTTATTTAAAACAAAATTCTAGCGAAGAAAAGAATAAATTGTGTAGTTTGATAAATGTGTTTGGTGAATTATTGGTAAATGAATTTGTATAGTTATAGATGGGGTAAGATTTTAAATTAAAAACTCTAATAGAAATTAAAAAAAATTGTGAAAAAATATTTAATTTCGCTACGTTTCCTTGCAAACATCTATCATTTAAAAAAAATTGATTCAGAAATTTATACCGGACTTTTTTTTAAATTACAGATTAAATATAATAATATCAATCCACAAATTAGAATGTTGAAATATTAAAATCCATAAAGCACCAAAATAACTGGTATAATCGGTATAATAATCAAAGATATGAGTATCTCCAAGAACGAACTAAATAGACAATTTTAAATAATGTTTTTTTTTACAGCAAACGAACAGAAACTAAAGATTTGCTCACTACTTTTTAAGCTCACTATACTGTCTTCCAGAGAATACCTCCATCAAACAAAAACTTACAAATTATCATTAATATTACCTTCTATAGCTATCGGACTACATTTTCTGGTCTAAAAATTCTATTCTTCATATTATACTAATTTGTTTAATTTTAAGTGCATTATTTTTGTAAATAAGGAGATTTCTACGTAGAATATAGGACTTCTACGTATAATATTATAATTCTACCTTCTATATTTGGTTTTTATGACAACTTATATGTATGTATGTATTAAAAATGACTTTTTATTAACGGTGTATTATTTATTGCTTAATGATTTGTTAAATAATTGTTTATGATAGAATATTTTTGTTTCAAATTAAATGAACAGGAAATATTTTCTGTAATGTGCAAAGGATATAGACGTGTATATACATATTTATACATGTGTATTCAATATTTATACATATATAGAAGGAATAAAATTGAGAAATATATCGAGATGAAAAAAGGATATTATGTTTTAATAAACATTTATAGTTAAGTGGTATTTATTTTTAAATTATTTTAATGACGTCGATTCATTAAAATTATAATATAGAAATTCAAATATTATACGATGCCAGAAGAAAATTATGGCTTATTATGTATATTAGGAATAATAAAAAAAAAAACAAAATGAATTTTCTAGATTTTATTACCTATGCATATTGAACGTAAATAAAATATTTTTGTTTATTTATTTTTGTTATTTGAACAATATTGGAATTTTTTTTTGTTATTGCGTTGTGCTACATTGAATTGTTTTCAAAAAAGGATCTGATAAAATTTTTGAAATTTAAATAGAAAAATAGTTTTAGAAATAACTTGCAACGCATTTAATGTATCTGTTAAATATAAATTTATACTATCGCCATGTATACGCCATATCTTGTCATATCGGTTTTGTATATAGTTAAATTTGCATAATTATACAATAATTATTATAATAATCTATTAATAATAATCTATGAAACTATATCAGCTGTTTATAAATGGACAAATCTACTTAGTTATATTTCATCATATTGCGTGACCTTTCTCAATTTGTTATTAATACCTACTCGGTATAGTTAAAGAATGTTATAAAGCTTAATGTGCCTATTACAGGTGTCACACCACTTTTCCAGTCATTTTTCCCAGTCACCCGAATGAAATTTATTTTCGTATTACAAGTCTCATCCGACAGCAAAAAATTTCTGAACGGATTTTTTATGTACTTTGACAGAAAAACTCTATTGACGTTTGAATTTAAAAAAAATATTTTTATAAGATACAAAGTTGGTTGATGTGTTTTTTTTATAAATTTGTGAAACTTTTTAATATTTAAAAAAAAAAATGTTTATATTTACAAGTGTGGATCATTATTTTAGTGATAGTGATTCAGAAGAAGAAACAGAGAATCTATGTATAAAGAGAAAGATTCTTAGAAATTCTTCAAATCCGTTGGAAATCTCGATAATGAAAAGTAAGTAAATAAATTTGTAAAATAATTAATGTAGAAATATGTGAAATATAACAAAACAATTTGTTTTTAGCTTCGTTAAATATTTCCGCTTAAACAAAGACGCTTTTATTGCTTTGCTTGAGGATTTGAAGGGAAAATTTAAAAATTCAAAATTGAATTCATCTATTCCCGATATTATAAAATTGGCAGCATGTTTACGTTTTGTAGCTGATGGCAGCTATCAAAAAAGTGTTGGAAACGTTTACAATGTACTTCTAGCTCAGCCAACAGTTTCAGTAATTCTTACTGATTTTTTAAATTTAATGGAAATTCATATTTGCAAAAAATGGATTTCTAAAATGAATGCTGAAGAAGAAATAGAGTGTAAGAATTTTTTTTACACTAAACACCGTTTCCCGGGAGTAGTAGGATGTATCGATGAAACACATATACACATAGTTGCCCCAAAAAAAGAAATTATGCATTTATACTATAACAGGAAAGGATTTTTCAGTATAAATGCAATGATTGTAAATATATAACTTAATTGAAGTATTTTTTAATTTTAATTTTAAATAAATATTCATGTATATTTTAGATGTGTGATCATCTAATGAGAATTCGTTTTATTGATGCTACAAATCCTGGTGCAAATCATGATTCATTTGCATGGACTCATAGTATTTTACGTAATATTTTTCAAAGGGAATTTGATTCCGGGAAAGAAAACTTTTGGCTGCTAGGTAAGTAAATAAAAAAGATATTTCTAATTTCTTCAAAGGAAATTTTAAGTTTAAAAATTTATTAATTTTTTTTTTTTTTTAGGAGATTCTGGTTACCCATTATTACCTTTTCTAATGACGCCATGTCGAACACCTCAAAGTAACAGTCTTGAAGAAAATTATAATAAAATTCATTCAAAAGCTAGGAATATAATTGAGTGGACAATTGGGTGTTTGAAAAGTCGATTTCGATGCATTTTAGATGCCAGGCAATTACATTACAGTCCAGAAAAATGCACCCAGGTAATAAATGCAGTATGTGCACTTCATAATATCTGCATATCATATAAAGTTCCAGAAATTGAAATGGAAAATATAACTCAAAACAGTTTTGAAGAAATTTCTATTGGGTTACATTCTCATACAAGTGAAACAATAAGAAATCGAATAATATCAAGTTTGGAATAAAAAAAAAAACATTTAAAAAAATAAATTAAAATTTATTTTTATTTCATAAATCCTTAACTTTCTATTTAAAGTAAGACAATTAAAAAACATAAAAGATTAATTCATAAATACCCTTCAAAAGAATATTATTTCACAGCAAAATTTATCATATTCAGTCTTATCTTTCACTTTGTACTCAGTATAGTTCAGTTTTGGACTGTTCTAATTGGAATTTTTTTTCTTCTAAATTCTATTTTCCTTTTTTTTATTTCTAACAGCTCAATTTCAATTTGAATTTTTCTTTTGGCTTCAATTTTGTATGCTTCAAAAGATTTTTCTTTAATTTTTCTAATTTCCCGCAATTCGTCTACTATTTATTTTACGCCGTGTTTTATTTCTGTTATTTCATTTATAAATTCTTCTTGAGAATTTTATCACTTTTCCAGGAGCCTCAATCTTTGATCGTTTCTGCTGCTTCGTGATCTTCTTGTATTAGTATTTGGAGTATCGATTCTTGTATTATTATTGTTATTTGGGATATTAATATATTATTATTATTATTATTTCTTTATTATGCCTTAATTAAATTATACAGTTGAATTATTCAATTACCTTATTAAGAGCTTATACTAATGTATTTACACCTATGACAATAATTATGAACTATTCTATTTATAATATATTTTTTTTTTAAGGGAAAATGGCAAGCAAAACCTTTTTGACCAATTTTTTTTTTTTAACCTAAAACTTAAAAACTAACTTAAACATAAAAATTTATTACTAAAAGCTTAATCTACAATCGCTCTTACTAGCGGATTTTCTGAATTTAGACAACTTTCTAGAAAGGCAGGGAATATCTTATCTATTTGTTCGAAAACAGTGTTAACATTTGCTATGTTATGCAATCTGTTGGTAGAAAAGTAAAAAAGTTTACCCAAGATTAATTTTAAAATCGCATTTTGCTTTCTTTGTAGCAGATTTAAGTTTGTTTTAGCAGCATTTTTCCATACGGGAAAACCGTACAAAAGAATGCTGCGAAAGATTGCTTTAAATATTAATAGTTTGTTTTCTACCGTCAAGCTGGATTTTTTTATTAATAATTGGGTATAACATTTTTATGTATAAATCGATTTTACTAACGGTTTTAGTTATATGTGTTTTGAAAAGCAATTTTTTGTCCAAATGTATACCGAGATATTTAATATCCTCTCTTTCCCATATTATTTCGGTATTATTTAATAATAAGTTTCTGTTAGGCAAGAAATAAGATTTCCTTCTTTTTGTAAAGAATATCGATTTCGTTTTTTCGCCATTGATTTTGATTTTCCATTTGTAATAAAATTCTTGAATTATTTGTGAAACCATTTTCAAGATTATTTATTATTTCGTTTGGACATTTGGAAGATGATAATAAGGCGGTATCATCCGCATATAAACTTGTACAGCAATTTTGAGGGCTCGGTAAATCTGCTATGAAAAGGTTATATAAAATGGGAGAAAGTGATGAACCTTGTGGTACTCCTGCTGTGATATTTATTTTGTTGGACTGTGTCAGTCCGATTTTAACTGAAAAAAAAAAACGATCGTGAAGAAAACTTTGAATTAGCTTAACAAGGTAAACTGGAAATTCGTAATTAATCATTTTGTGAATGAGACCTTGATGCCATACTGAGTCGAATGCTTTTTCGACATCAAGTGTAATCAAACCTACTGATTTTTTGTTATTTAGATTACTTCTAACGATATTTTTGATTCTACAAACTTGATGTGTGCTGGAATGTTTATTTCTAAATCCGAATTGTTCGTTCCACAGAATATTCTTGTCCAGCAAGAAATTTACTAACCGAGTTTTTATAATTTTTTCAAAAATTTTTCCTAAGAAATTGAGTAAGCTTATTGGACGATAGCTTCCAATTAATGCTGGGTCTTTTCCTTGCTTAGGAATACATGTAACTAAATCTATTTTCCATATTTCTGGAAAATAGTTTAGTTCCATGCACTTATTAAAAATTTTACTTAATATTTTATAGCTTGTCTTTGACAAGTTTTTAGGTACAATATTGGGTATTTTGTGATATTAATATTATTACTTGTATTATTATTATTATTTGCACTATTAATATTTGTGTTATTATTATTATCATTTGGATTATTACTATTATAACTGTTAGTAATATTTCTACTACTATTACTATCATATATTATTATATCATCAAAAGTATTATTGTTATTAGTGGTATTCACATTATCATTATTGTTATCATTATAAATCGACTCCCCAAAACAACATCCAGCTGATGCAACCGCTACCGACAATGACAAAATTTTATCAATTTCCTGCTCCAATTGTATTAAAATGGAAAAATTATTGGGACCTCCGCCTGTAGATTTAATTTCTTTTTTATTTTTTCCTAATTTGTCTTTAACCTTTCTTTTCATGTCATCCCATACCTAAAAATTTAAATTAATATTCGTAAGCAAATAAATTTAAAAATAGTTACTTTTCTCCACTCTTTTTCAGTATGAACTGGGGGTCCATACAAATTTAATTCCTCTGAAATTTCTTTCCACTTTTGGTCAACCTCATACTTTGTTCCTCCAGCTTTAAAACATTTTGCAATTTCTGGATTATTTGCCAATAATTCAACCATTTTTTGAAATTGTGTTTTTGTTGTTTTTTTTAAACTAAAATAAACAAAAATGTTTATCATCCAATTTTTGAATTAATATATTCAAATATATATTATATAATATAAATTCAAATTCAAATATATATTATATATATAAATTATTTCAATAAATTTGTAAATATTTACATACCCTTTCTGTTCAAAATCCATTATTTAAATTTATATAGACACAAAAAATTACAAAATTACAGGCAAACGGAATCCTGTCACATATAAATTGCAAGTGACAATTGAGTCGCATTTTTCAGTCGGCGCGTGACAGTTGTAATAGTAATAAAATAAGGGAAAAAAATTTTTTTTTTTAGAAATATTTGCCTTTAATTTAAGCGTACTAAAACTACAAAAATAAACTTTAGAATCGCAGCTTGATATAAAGTTTTCATAGCAAGTTATGATTGTAATTGCGGAAAAAGCAAATTAGCCGAAATTCTAGGAAATCTTGAGATGAGATTAAGAGATTTGGTAAACAGTTCGGCTAATTTGCTTTTTCCGTAATTACAATCATAACTTGATATGAAAACATTATATCAAGCTGCGATTCTAAAGTTTATTTTTATAGTTTTAGTACGCTTAAATTAAAGGCAAATATTTCTAAAAAAAAAATGTTTTTTTCGTTATTTTATTTTCGACTTTTTAGTGAAAATATTTTTTTAATGAAAAATAATATATTTTCAAAGAACAACACATATAATCAAATGGCACTAAAATTCAGACTTTATCTACGATAAAATTCGATTTTGTCCGACGTGTAAACGCTGCCTAAGCATAAATTGGCATATAAAACTATAATATATACATATGCATAAATCGAAATTGAACTTTTTTTACATGCGAGAAGAGTAATTTGTAACTGAGTGATAGATAACTGATACTTGATTGGTTCAAATTTTGTTTTCTTCCATAAATAATGTTTGCACATTATTTTCAATTAAACTAAGCCATATGATTATGTATGTAACAAATGCAAGCTCTATATGACACATGTACGTTACGTACATATACTTACTGAGAGAAAGAGAAATAATAAAAGAAAGAGATTAATAAAAGAAACCAAATTAAAAACACAAAAAAAATATAATAAAAATGATGATTGAAAATAATTGAAATTGAATAATAATAGAAAATGATTGAAATATAATGATAATGATTTGTATTGCCCACTATTTAATACATATTCCTTTTTTGTTTTTCTTTTTTTGCTTCTTTACACCATAGAAATGTCAATAAATATAGTGAATTTAAAGAGAAACCAAATTTTAACTTTATCAAATATCCATATTCCATTATTAGTACACACACATATGTAAATTTCACCTTAGTTGAATGCAAAGAATATCTATAATCTATATTAACAAGAATATACACTCCCATTTTACGTAAACCTAATTTTTAAGAAATACCAAACCGAGCAAAATATCATTAGTTAAAAGAGGTAAACTTTACATTTACTTATCGTATACCAAATTTATTATGAGAGAGAAAAGGTACAAAACAGATGTTTGACTTTCCTTTATACTGTAAAATAATTTTGGGTTCTCATTATTCTCCTTTGGATTTGTTTACGTTTCCTCCCATTATTTATATGAGGCAGGGTGGCAAAAAATGTTAGTTCTAATTTAGTTTGTTCCCTAATACGAGGATTAATTCTGATATTTTATTATTTTAATATTTTCGTTTTAAACATTATTATTTTCGTATATACATATTAAAAATATTAAATTATAATTACATTACAATAATATAAAATATTATTCATATTTTTGTCAGTAATAATTTGGAGTCACAAACATTATTATTTTTTATTAATTATATTAGTAAACCTAAATATTTATTATATTGGTATACGATTATAAAATAATACTGAGGATTACTATTTACAAATCACAGAATTTAAGGAATATGATAACGCTGTTTTAGTTAGGTCTCCTAAAAATCTTATGCATAGTTGATACAATTTAGAAAATAATATTGTTAAATATTTCAACGAAATTTTTGTCGAAAATTTTTTTCAAAATTTTAAACTTTATTTATTTAATTTCAGCCAACTGTTTTTGTTACTCCCTTTTGTTTACTATATTTTTTCTTTTTCTCACACGTAAAATTCTTATTATCATCTATTTCTGACAATGTTTATCAAATTTGTATATGAATTTGTGTGCAAACAAATGAATACATACATGAGTTCATACTCTTTTTATGGATATACTTTGGTTAAATGGTTATTGAAATGGGTATTTTGTTGAATTGAAGCAAATTGAAACAAACATATAAAGTCCAAGGCAAGTTAATTAAGGCAAATATAATTAGGGCTGTCACTTGAAATTACTCGGATCCGACAAAAAAACTGATACCTATAATAGGCACATAAGTCGACTAACACCATTTGCTAAGCTATATATAGAGTAATTAATCTTCCTTTGTATATTTGCAGCTAACTCTTTTGATATTTAAGGTACTGTTAAAAAAAATTAAAAAAGGATTGAATAAACTTAGCAAAACTCTACTGAGTGGTTTAATGAAGAATTGCAAAGAAGTAAAGCCAAAAAAATTATATTATATGATATCAGTTGCCTAATGGAAAGCGATAACACAAAATGGAATGAGTATAGATTGCATCGAAATAAATGAGAAAGAATGAATGTAATAAGGCTAGAGATAAATATATTGAAAATAAAATTTAAGGAAAATGGAATGATCAAAAAATGATGTGGAAAACAATAAAACAATATGTGTTAAAGAAGGGAAAAAAAAGAAGTACAAGAAATAGTGATAAATAACACAAAAATAAGTAACGAGATTTCCATCGCTAATAAATTAAATGAGTGCTGTTCATAAAGTATAATAAAAATAAATGAGGAAATACCTTATGTAAGATATATAAATAATATTAATGAAATTCAAGATAGATTTAAATTTAAAGAGATTGAAAATGATGGAATTAAAAAAATATTAAAAAGCATATCCCCAAAAAATGATTTGAATGGGTTAAATAGCAAAATTATTTGCGAATGTGGAGAAACACTAATTCCGATAATAACCAAAATTGTTAATGAATCACTAAGTCAAGGTAAATTTCCAGAAACATGGAAACAATCAATTATAGTGCCGGTAGAAAAAGTGAGAAACTCAAAGTTAGCTGAGAATATGAGACCTATAAATATGCTACCAGTATACGAAAAAAATTTTAGAAAAGGAGGTAAGCATTCAATTAGAAGAATTTGTGAATAAAAATAATATACTGTCTCAGATGCAGTCGGGATTTAGGAAAGGATATTCAACAGAAACAGCGTTAAATTGGACAATAAATGAATGGAAGAAGGAGATTGATTCCCGGAAGAAAGTTGTAGCAATTTTTTTGGATTTCAAAAGAGCATTTGAAACAATTGATAGAAACATATTAATAAACAAAATGGAGAAATATGGTATAAAAAACAATGAATTGAAATGGTTTGACAATTTTCTAATAGGAAGAACGCAACGGACTAAAATTAACAATATTTTTTCAAGTGCAAAAGAAGTGCAATTAGGAGTCTCCCAAGGGTCTGTGTTAGGTGTATTACTATTCCTTATATATATATATATAAATGACATAGGGTCAGCATTGCGATTTTATAGGGTATCTCTGTTTGCTGACGATACTCTGGTCTATGTATTAGGAAACGATGTAGCTGAATGCTAAACAAAAATAAATGAAGATTTGGAGAAATTGTACTTATGGTTGAACATGAACAAATTAAAATTGAATGTAAGTAAAACTAAATGCACTTACACATAACTGTTTTCATTTGTAGATCTTGATAATAAATCATAATATTTTCGATTGAAGTGATTGTAATATTTCAATATTAGAATTATTGGATTTCGTGTATGTCCATCTCGACATTGGCACATCACTAAGGAATTCAAATATTAGAATGAATAATGAAGTTGTTGAGTGTGTTACCAGTTTCAAATATTTGGGAGTAATAATAGATAATAAATTGAACTTCAATGAACATTGTGATTATATATGTAAGAAATTGTCCAAAAAAATTGCGTTTCTAGCAAGAATCAGATCAAAGCTATCGCATTCATGTGTAATAAACATTTACAATACCATAATACTACCGCATTATGACTACTGTTCCATCATACTTTTTGTGTGCAGCCAGACGCAAAAAAATTGTTTGCCGGTATTGCAAAATAGAGCATTGAGAATAATACTCAAAAAAGGATCACGAACACCTATTCGAGATATGATAAATGAATTAAAATGGATGGATATAACAAGTAGACTTATACGTTGATATTGTTGTTAAAATTGAAAAATGGTCTGTTACCGTGCTATATGGAAAGGCACATTGAGTATGTTGGTGGTTACCATTATTTGAGAAACAATGGAGATTTCCATTATATAGAAAAGCTAGTACACAAAACACCGTTCTATACAAGGGAGTGCAAATTTTCAACGAATTGGCGGGGACAATAAAAAATGAAACTAGAAATAAAATATTTAAAAAAAAATTAATTGAATACATAGAATTTAAATGAATTTAAATGATTTTTTGTAATTAAACTAAGTAATGAATTTTTTACAATGAATTTATAAAAGTTTTTATTAAAAACTATTAAAGAAATATAATACAAATACAAAAAATACTTACACATACATAACTGTTTTCATTTGTATATCTTGATAATAAATCATAATACTTTGGACTGAAGTGATTGTAATATTTGAATATTAGAATTACTGGATTTCGTATATTTGCATATCGACATTTCGGATAGTTAATAGTGCAGTACAATAATCAATTTTCTAAATTTTGATATTCTGACCGAGCACAAAATATATTTTGCATACCTAAATGTATATTCTTGTAATTTTGTAAACAAAATAATTTTATTTAATAATTTAATTTCCATGAATTACTTAAGTTATTATTATCAAATTGTTTTTTAATTGTTTTTTAAAATGTCACTAAAAACAATATACAAAACGAAATAAAAAAGTAATTGTATGATTTATTAATTTTTTAAAACAAAACAAAAATTCAATTAAAATTCCACAAAATCAAAAATTAATGACAAAAAGCTTACATTAAAATTCAAAATCGCACATTCAAGGATAAAATTTATTTATTTTTATTATATTTGTTATTCTTGTTTTGTTTAATAAAAACAAAATTCAATTCTAATAATTCATATTAATAATATTTCTCTATATGGATTTTAATTAAGCTCAACAATATTATAATTCAATTCAAAATGTTTTTGAACATAAAAGAAAACCATAATACACAATATAACATAATTAGGCTTACATCATATACTTGCATATACAAAAATATACATATATAACTACATATACAGGTAACCCTTTTCTAACACGGTCTCATAAAACATGGCTTCATTCAAACACGTTCAGAAATTTGTGAATTAACATCTTGTGACATGTTACGATGTCTCTACTTAATCTGTAAGATTTATTATAGTTGAAGGAGAACTGGATGAAACTGATCTGGTGGAATTAGTAGAATACATTTTTTTGGACAAGTATTTAAGGATGTCGCTAGTAATTATATTTTTTTCTTGTTGAGATTTAATTTAATTTTATTCAGAACTTCTTTCAGTGCCAGAAGGGTTGGATCCGCTCATCTGGAATATTATTAATTTTCCAGATATAATCTGTTTAAGCTGCATTAGACGTGAATATTTCTTTTAGGTGGTTGGCAAAAGCTTCCACATTTTGTTTGTTACTCCTCGTCCTTCATAATGAACATTTAATATCTTTGTAAGCCTTCAAAACCTGTAATCATGTACCGATTCATCTTTCTGTATTTCTCGCTTTAGCTGCTGTGGCTTTCTATTTTCTATATTTTTATCCACTAAATCACGCGATTGCTGCCATCTTGTTCTGGCTCTTCTTTTTTCGTTTATTAGTCCTCTGATTTCTTAGATTGGATAATTATTGCGTATCATATGGTCTTATACCTTATTTCCTCAGTGTTATTCCAGGCTACATTTTGTATCAATGTATAAACTTTTCTGTAGCTTCGTCTTGCTGGTAAATACTTTGTAACTGTACTCTTAGACTTATTATTGCTATTTAATTCAATTTGAAAATTCTCTTAAATTTGTTGATTTATTAGTTAGCAATTAGCATGAGCTTATTTCCTTTATTGAAGATAGTTTCACTCAGGATCAGTGTTATTGGTAAATTATTTGAAGTGAGATCGAAAATTTTTTCTACGTCAAAAAAATTAGCTGATACTTTCCTGGCTATGAAGAAATCTAATAAATCTGTAGTTTATCTTGTTTGAGATCAAATTTGTCGTTTCTGCTAGACAATACTAGACTCGTTTCTGCTAGACTCTTTGTGGCTTTGTGCAAATTTAACATTCAGGAAATGTCATATGCTCCTAAGATGAGCATGGAAATAAAAAAATAAGGAAATACAACTTGTAGTGCTTATGTACTTAAATAACCGCTTAAGAGTATACAAATGTTATTTGCTATACTCGTAAGTAGTTTAAGCAACTTAATTTTATTTTCTAAGTCTTCTTAAGAAAAAATTAAAGCTGGAAGCAATATTTTTAGCACATTTGTTTATTTCAGCTCTTATGGTATACTTCCCAACATTTGGGATGGTCTAAATGACAAAACAAATTTATATAACTTGTTTTGCGTCATCTAGGGATTTCCATAGTGTATGTACAGAAATGGACGAATGCCAATTCTCGTGTTTCTTATATGTAGGTAAAATATTTGTATTCTGTTAACAGCATTCGTTATAAAGATATCATCATAGCATCATAGGATTTGTAGTTCAGTATGTGGGTTTTTCTGAAGAATGATAATTGCAGCCTAAAATTCTATTCGCTTTCTGAATCCCTAATCTGTGTTTTTGGCATTGACTTTTAACATTGACATTGGCTTTTGTAGTATTTTCAAATAGACTTTTTCAATCAAGATTATATATCGAGAACTTAATACTAAACAAATTAAAAGACGACCTGAATTTTAGTTAACAATTTATAATATTTTTTATTAATAGCAAATGCGCTCCCTGAAATAAGTCTCAAAGTCAAAAGCGAGCTAGATAATTGATTCTGTCTATATCAAGCACCTTACAACGAACTTCAGGTTCCAATTATTTATATACTTTTAATAAAATTTCCAGAAAAGCAGTAGAAAACAATTGGAATACAACTATTGAAATAACGCTTGAAAAGCTTTCACATTACAGTTAGAAAATTATAAAAGAAAATTGTGCAACACAAAAAGATCGAGTGAAAGACAAAAGTGTTATTTGTCGAAAATAAAATGTTTGTGTTTGACAATACGTCTTCAGAACAGAATATGTCGCCGTCGTCACTCGTTGAGTTTTTGTTCAACGATAGTGTTATTGTGGTTGCTGAAAAAAAAACAAAATATAGCAACAATTTGCAGACATTTTATTTTTTTGATATATGTAGAAAAAAATTATTGAATATTGAAAATTTTCTGTCTAACCCAATTAACGACTGTATAACCGATTAAACCATCACTAAATATTATGACTAATAATTATTTTACATATAGATACCGACATAGACCGATTCAGAAATCGAAAATCTAAATTGAAACACAATTGTGCACTTGATTTTACAATTTTCATTTGAATTTTTATATCGCGAAACGACAGTGTAAACAACACATTCTGTGCTGCTCTCAATTGTCTAATACCTAATACCATGTTTACAAAAATTTATTATTAAATCAGAATAAAGCTCTTAAAAATTATTGTGAAATAAAATAAAAAGTTTAAAGTAACCAAAATTATTACTTTGCCCCACCTTGGTCGCACTACTATGTCTCTCTAATTTGTACATGTGCCATCTCTTCAATCACACGCATTTTTAGTTCTACTAATTTTATATTGTGTTAAAATGTTATGTTACTGATGATGACTACATTATAAAAACTCTTAAGCGCTTATAATTAAATTAATATTATGAAAGTGAGGTGTGTGTGTATTTTTACATTGTTGGAAAATTTTGTTTTATTTTTGTTTTATTTTTGAATAAAAATTTATTATGTAAAATAAGAAAATAAATTTTTGAATTGATTCAGAAATGTCAAGTGGAATAATAATGTAGATAATGTAAAGTATGAAAAATAATTATTATTATATTATATAATATAATTAAATAACAATTATATAACTAATGTAAATATTTTAAGGATTTTTAATTGATTATTAGTATTTTTGTTTTTGTTTTTTTTTTGTGTAAATGGTTTTATTTCATTATAGTTGTATTTCCTTAGTAGACTATAGTCAATTGTAAATTGCTTGACAAATTTTGATTTTAAAATTAGATTTTTCATTTTCATATATATGTAAATGTATTTTATTTACTTCTTTTTTATTTAATTTTATTTTATTTACATAAATTACCTAATTAACTACCTTCATATATTTATCTTATAAGCTTAAACGATTCCGCTATTTTTTTCCTGTTTAATAGATTGGATTTGGATAAGTACATATAATAAGCATTTTAAAAAAATAATAATGAAAACATTGACCAAATATATTAAATCAGAGAAGCTTTACTGAATTAACAATTTAAATGTGGACTTTATATATTACTTAATACTTAATTATTTCAATTATTATTAACAACATATCTCTGCGCACAAAAATACAAATCTTCAATGCAAGTGTAAAATTTATTCTCTTTTACCCCTGCGAAATGTGGGAATTTTCAGTAAACATCAAGAGGAGATTTAAGCGTACACGAGTAGATGCCTGAGATGTATCCAAAATCTTTACTAACCACAATCCATTTCCAACAAAACGCTGTCAAAAAAAATAGACATGGAAGTCCGACAAATGAGAAATGATGTTCTGAATGGAATCCTCAGGGTACCCGTCGCGTCCGAAGGCCAAGAAAAACATAGAAACAACAGTCTTACCCAAAGGAAGTACCCAGGAAATAATTTGCCCACAATTGAAAAATTGAAGAGGTTAGTCACAGATAGAAGCCGATGGAAAGATTTTATTTCTGACCCCACGGATGGGTTTACAGGACAATGATGATGATGATAGAAATATATTATTAAAAGTAGTTACTATTAATTTTTTGTCGTATTCTATTCCCAATATAAATGGAAGAACAAACAGAAGTCTACCTCATATAAGCTATAGAACCTAAAAAATTTACAAGCTAGAGCAAACGTCGTTCAACACAAAACAAAACAATAATACCATAGTGCAGAATAAAATAAATACCATGTACATACAAATATCAGTATATAAATTACATAAGAAAAATAATTTCCTCAAAATTAAATATTAAAAAAATTTAAAAATAAATCCAAATTTATGGAATTTTCATATATTATGACAGGAGGATTATTATTTATAAATAAATTATTCTACCAAAAAATAAAAACAAAAATTATAAAATTAGGTATTTATAAAAAAAAAAAAACTAACAAAATTCAGGTCATATTTACTTTAAAAAACATTTTCTCTTAAAATTTTCAATTTCAATTTTGATATTTAATCAATTTTTTTAAATTACACTTTTTCCGTATTATTTTCTCTTCTTTTTTTTTTTTTTTTTTTTTTTTGTTTTATTCAAGGATACGAATTTATTTGGTAAATTTTTTTCCTTAAAGTTCAAAAAAAAAATCTTGAAAATTGCTATAAAAATTACCACCACTAAAATATATTATTTTTATTGACGTCATAAATATTTAAAATTTATTCTGGCAATATATTTCAAGTGTACAACACTCACTCTGCATTTTATTGATTACCAGATGAATTTTAGAGTTGTATATTAAAGTTGAATTTTTAAGGGTTAGAACAAAAGACTAATAAAAAAATATTGAATGAAATCACAGAATGAGAATCTTATACATAAAAATTTAACTTAATTTATAAAGCCATCAAACATTTTTATTTAATTTTCTTATCATCATCATAGTATAGAATAGAAAGATGAACTACTCGTGTGTATACATCAAGTAGATTAAATGGAATTTTCAAGGATATTATTTTCAATGAATTTTTTGTTGCATCAAATTTAATTAAACTTAGAAAAGAGAATAAAGTTTGTTTTATAATTAATAGATTAAAAATAGATTAAGTGTCGAAATAGTGCTAGCAAACATCAGTTGAAGGATGTGTCGAGGATAATTACTCATGTAATTATGTTTTTATTTTGGAAATATCGATATTTCGGATGCAATTTACTTCCTTTGTTATTAACTTTGACTAATCTATTCTAATTGAATTATTTCATTAAACCGCAAACACATACTAGTATAATACATTTTTTTAAGTAAGTTAGAGTAAAAAAATAGAATAAGAAAAATGTTATAGTTTTCTTCTTAATGGGAAAGTCAAAAAAATAGATTACAATTTGTACAGATTTTGACAAACAAAATTGACAAAAACAATTTTATTGTTTCAATCAATACATTATAAAACTAGTAACATGATCGTGGGATTGTGAATCAATTGTTGTATCCAACTTCGGACCACATGACATATTTCAAGAATAACTGGTGCACTATAGCTTTCGAAAAATATGTATCTTTAACGACGAAAAGGACATTTGAAAGCATCGTTGTGATTTTAATGTTTTAACATTGTTATTTTAATGTATATGAACTTTCATATCTGTTGATCTACTATATATATATATATTTTATAGCCATTTGAGCCTATGCCAATACAACATTTATTTCAGAAGGGCCCCTGATTGTTCAAGTGATTAATTATTGTAGTTCAAAGTAGTGTAAACTGTATTAAACCATATTTTGCTAAAAGGGAGAAATATGACCGTTCAAATACTATCATTGAATTTTCACTATGATTAAAAAACTAAAAGCTGATGAATATTGCAATGAATTTAAATTTTTAATGATAATGATAAAAATATTGTATTTAATTATACATAATATTACACATTTGTAATCCATTTTATTTTTTAGTGTTTAATGATAATACTGAGATCAATGCAATATATTTCAATATCGTAGTAATTTTAACTCATATACAACAGATTTTCTAGAACATTAAAATTCTCAGAACAGAGCTAGAAACTTGAAATTAATGCAATATACTTTACATTAACATTGTATAGCATTGTATTAAATCAATGCGTTGCAAAAATAATGAATTTCACCAACCTGTGTGCGAAATTCTAAGACATTTGAAGAATGAAAAAATTTGAGAGATTATAAATGTTTTGAAAAAAAGTTCAATGCAATCCATAGTTTTGCTGATGACAGCACTCTAGTAGCATCATATGATTTTCTAAAACAAACTAATGCTACAGCTTCTGCAGTCACCTCCGCAAAGAACAATGATGGCCGGCACTCTCAATCACGACCTTGCCAAAACTGTCGACTGGGGTAAAGCTAACAGAGTCGAGTTTAACAGTTCAAAAACTCAAATATGTCTTGTTAGTAACAAGCTAAAAGCATTCGAACCTGCTCTCCGGTTTCAAAATGAAGATATCCAGCGACTCAAAGACATGAATATTCTCGGAATGCGAGTAAATCAAAATATGCACTGGAATGAACATATTTTCGATATTGCGAAAAGCGCCGCTAAATGTTTAGGCTTTTTGAGTCGCTGCAAAACTTATTTTTCATCTCGAGACTTTTTAAAAATCTATAAAGCATATATACGACCCAAGCTCGAGTATAGCTCACATTTATGGGCAGGTGTTCCAAAAACTGCTTTGAATTTTTTGGACAAAGTTGAAAACCGCGCCATTCGTCTTATAGAAGACATAAATGTGACCTCATCCCTTATACCACTTGGCCATCGTCGTATTGTTTGAGCACTTACTCTATTTTACAGATATCTGCTTGGTGTTGGCACTTGTTCCGACTTGACTCAAAATCACTTCTTCCTTCTCTTAAGCAATTCCATCGCACAACACGAGAGGCATCAAGTGTCCACCCTTTCACATTGGAAATTCCGAAATGGTTTAAGTCCGGTTATGGAAATTCTTTTATAGTAAGAACATCCCGATTGTGAAACCGCGTCCCAATCGAAGCGTTCCCACTGAGAGAAGGATTTTTTATTTATGACTTACACAGGTTTAAGACGAATATTAACAACATTGTTCGCTCTTTCCCACAAAACTTTTCTTCTTCCTTTTTCTTTCCTTTCCTCTAACTATCCTTTCCTTTTTCAAATAGTCAACGGTACGCAAGTACTTAAACGTTCAAAACTTAAGTTTTGGCTATAATATAAAAAAAAAAATTGGCAAGGATGCCAACAACAATACTGTCACAATACAAATCTAAACACTGTTCTTTATAATAGTAGAGCAACATGCAAACAGAGATTAACATTGTTAAATTTAGTCTAGGACAACAGTATTGAAAATTTTGGATTAGCAGAAAAAAGACAATTGTCCAGACCAGATCAGAAAGAAAGAAGTTTATGAGCAATGTCAAGATTTATTCCCGGTTGTACAACAACATTTTTAAATTTAATTAAGCTGTTTACAGTTTACCAGTCATATTCAATATCACGAACATCATAATATGACATTTTTTCTAGCAGAATATCATGATCTACTCTTTGAAAAGCACGTCTAAGGTCTACTTTAATGTAAATTAATTGCCTAATTAGATGTAAGGCACGTCTATTTAAATGTAAATTAATTCAAATTTATTACATTCAATTTAAATCACAGTCATGCAAACATTAAATTCTGAAAATATTGATAAATTTTTGTTTATATGTAAATCAAATTAACTGGAACACATATTATACCTTAAGATAAATGGACAAAAATGAAAGATGACTATAATATATTACAGTTATCTTAATTAATAAATTAAAGTAAAATATTTTTTCTCTTTTTTCTAGGCTTCACATTACCACCCATATTCAGACTGAATTGTCATAATCACTTTTCTAACAAATCAAATTAATTAAATCATGATTTTTTATTCACTCCCATAATAAGGCCCACATAAGCAATAAAACATACTGTATATATACAAAACATATGACATAAAAACGAGAAGAATTTTCATTGGCCTTAATTATATAATATTTAACATACGTCAGAATCTAAACACAAAAAAAAAAATAATAATTATAAAATTTCGACCTACATAATAATAATTAGTACAAAAGTATCTTGTAAGGCTTTGTATAAAAAATCAAAACAAAAACAAAAATCAAATCATTCTCAGTCTCAAATAACATAAATTTCAAGTAAATCTCAATTTGAATACCATCATCAAATTTTCAATTTCACTTCTAACATTAATTTCCTTATTTTTACTTCCTACTTTTTTTTTTCATTTAAATTTTCTATAAGGTGAAAATTATGCCTGAACAAAGGTTTTCATCATTTTCCATATCCTGACATTAAATACAATTTCATTACAACAATTTAACATACGAAAAATATAGACAGATTTTATTGTACATAACTTGAATATTCAGTTAAAAATTCATACAATAAAAATATATAGGAAATTTAAATATTTTTCCGGTGTCCTAGTTTTATTCTTAGGATGGTATTTCTAAAAATAACCAAACAAAATAAGGTGAAGCTACCGTACACAAAACAATGAAAACTAAAAACAAAGAAAAATAATTTGAAATAAAAATATTTTCAACTACCCAAAGC
Source organism: Argyra leucocephala (assembly GCA_963942445.1). Lineage (NCBI taxonomy): Eukaryota > Metazoa > Arthropoda > Insecta > Diptera > Dolichopodidae > Argyra > Argyra leucocephala. Next base: position 138,404,498 of record OZ012680.1, read on the forward strand.
AATTACCATCAAAATGGAAAATATTGTAATTTCAAAAATAATAAAACTAGAAGGATACAAATTGAAATGTATATGTATATTGTATAATATACATCTATAAGAATATAAAGTTATGTTACAAAAATGTTAAAAGTAATTTAATTTGGTTTATGAACTAACCAATGATTTGGTCAAAGAAAAGTGAAAGTAAATGGTGAATGACTTTATATTAGGCGTATGATGTGTATTATGGTGTGTAGGGTGAATGAAGTGAAGTCTAATGAAATAAAGTCGATAAGTTTTCTCAGTGATTATGGAATGAAAATGAAAATGAAATCCGGAAGGACATCAGTTGCCATTAGAATAGATTTGGCAGTCTATTGATTCCAAATATAGAAGAGATTAAACATAATGTTAGTACACCAATAACTCGCTTTGCGACGTTCCACCTAACATCAAAAAAAAAATTGACGAATAAATTTGTGCCATTTTCACATTGGATCGCAAAAAAATTTAAATTATGACTGAAATTTCATATAAATTAAAATGGATGTTTTCCCCTAGTATGCCCTGTAAACACGTTTTTAATGTCTAACAACAAAAAAATTACATCTCTTTTTCAAACTTAGACTTTAAATATAAGTAAATTATTATTTAATTGTTTTTTGTTTTACATGATGGAAATGTGAAAAACAATATTAAATGTCAAATATAGACACAATAATTTAAAAAGCGAATAACAGCAAGAAGGCCATCATAAGACAGAAGAGACCCATAGCTTCAGATAAAGCAAAACCCAAAATTACATATGAGAACAATTGTTGTTTAAGTGATGGATTTCATGCATATACCAATAATTAATGAGCCAAATACTATTCCAATACCAGCACCAGAACCGACTACACTTACAGTAGCTACTCCAGCACCGATGAAGTTGGCAGTGGAATCAATATCACGTGTGACTGGTGAGGTTTGAAATAACCTAATTTGGGCCAGTAATGTAACTGGAGTTGTGTTCTGAGCATTCAAAGTTTGACTTTGTGTGATAACTGCACTGATAATTGGCCTCAAATATGCTTTTGATTCAGCGAGCATAGCACTTCTGGCAATTGGGGCGATACGTGAAACTGTAGATACGAACATATTGATTTATTTTTTTTAATTTAATGAAGCTACTAGCGCAATCTTTCTCACAACAGCAACGGATGACTTACCGAAGATTAGTAATATAAAAAGGGAAATCCCCAGATACAGTTTATTTTGATTTTAGTTAATAATTTTGTGTTGGAAATTTACAATTGTTTTCAGTTTGATAACAGTTCTTGAAAACTGTGGTTTTTAAAGTTTTTGCGTACTGAAAAAAAAAAAATATCTTATGGAAATTTTTTATTTTGGACTCTGTCTTTGTAAGTTGTAATCATTTTTTATAGCTTCAATTTATAATCATTAATTTTTTTAATCGGAACGATAATAATCATGAGTGGAAAAATTGAAAAAGAGAAATCGAGAAAGGCAATAAACGCTGAAAACTAAATTAAATGTTTTCAAGCGTTTTGAGGCAGAAGAACAAGTTGTTAAAATAGCCAAAACACTTGGACTAGCAGAATCAAATGTGAAAAAAATAAGAGATTGCAACGGTAGTAAAATTAAAGAAGTTTTAAAAACACTGTGTTAAACGAAAAAAAATAATTCGCGCAAGAGATTTTCTGCTACCAAAAATGGATTGAAAAAATAAGTACAAGCTAAGAAGCATAATTCAAGTAATATCAAAGAAATTATATGAAGATATGGAAAAACAATCAATCCCAAATGACATAGAGAATGACAATGCTGATTAAATGCAACCCAAGTTTCCAGTGAGTCAAGGCTGATTCGAGAGACTTAAAGTATAAAGCCAAATCCTTGTAATGTAAAATTAAAAGGTGAAGCAGCTAGCGTCGATACTGTTGCAGTTGCGAAATTCACCGATACTTTTAAAACCATTATTCACAGCAAAGGACTAACCACTAAACAAGTTTTTAACGTCGACGAGACGATATTGTTTTGGAAAAGGCTAACGAGCACAACATATCATATTTCTAAAGCAGAAAAGTAAAAGTTTAAGCCAAGCAAAAATAGACTCATTCTTCTTTTAGCCGGAAACGCGGAAGTAGATTTCATATTTAAGCCGTTTGTTATTCACTCAAAAAATCCTAGAGTAATGAAAAGGCGTAAATAAAAAAATCCTTCCCATATATTGCCAATCAAAGAAGAAAATGTTGATGACGGCTGCAATGACTAAAAACTGGTTTTGTGAATATGCTATTCATGAAATAAGATCGTATTGCTTTAAAGAAAACTTGGATTTTAAATCTTTGGTTATTGTTGATAATGCTCTCGGTCATCCCCTATATACATTGATCATTTTTATTTAAAAATAAAAATATTTTTAGGATATGTATTTGGCTATTGTAGAATATGTGACGTCTGATACAGCTAAACAACATAAGCAAATTGTTTGAAAATGGGTAGGACATTAATTACACAACAATATATGACTCATACAACATTTACCTCTGCTAAAAATAGGAAAAATCATGTGACAATTTTGGGACTACCAGTGGGACAACAACCCAGGTAAAAATACAAAACTGTTAGTACAACCTTTTGAAGTAACAGAAGGTCTAAAACAGATGACAGATGGGATTAAATAGATGAGTTCGCTCCCAAGCTATTTAATGTAGTATTCGTAGCAGTAATTCGAATTCTGCGAGTCGACAGAAATTCAATATTGATTGTAAAACAGACGTAAGTAGACGAATATGCTGCCGATCTAAACATTTATAATCCAATATGTAAAAAAAGGCAAGGAATGAAAAATAACAGTAAAAAGCAGTAGGCTGTTAATAAAGGAGGGAAAAAAGTTAAGCAATAGACAACCAAAGTCTTAAGATGATGAATAGATTTAAATTTTTAAACTGTCGCTGTCGACGATCATCAAGAAAAATGTGTTGACATAAGGAATTAACACAAAATATTATAAACGAATAAAATCTTTCTCTCCATTAGAAAAATTTTAAAATCAAAATTATTGCATAGAACATCCAAATTCGACATAATTATATACAAGCATATTGTCCGACCAGTACCAATCTATGATAGTGAAAATTACACTAACAACATAAAAGAAATTGAAGGACTTAAAAAAGAAATGTAAGATACATAGCGGTACCAAAACCAGAACTATCTACGTATTTAAGATTCAAAATACTATCATGGCCGGGACATTTGTAGTTAATTTATAATATCTTCATTACACACCAGCTGAGAAGGTCATTTTGAAGTACATGTCTGAGAATCGAATTCATCGAAATATCCTTTGTGGAAAAGTTAATGTAAATAGACTGGTAGTACGACTCACACTTAGATGGGTTCATACGGTAACACGTGGTGAATCTTCACAAATCTAATCAACATCAGTTGAAAGTGGTTACTGCTAGAGATTAATGCGTGAGATTTATAGAACAGGCCAAAACTTAATTTGGGCTGGAAAGTCATTGAAAGAAGAATAAGAATATGTTACCATCTAGTAACAATCATTTTAATTTTCTGCTGTCGGCATATCGTATTTTTTAGTTCGATATTGATATAACTATTTTTTAGATCATCATTACTTGCTTCATCGATCTCATCAATCCAGTATTCGTGATATTTTATCAACAAATTATCAATTTACTAAGACTTACTAAACTTTATTTCGTTGAGATCTATTTCATAGTACCATTTTTGTAATAAAATATTATGTACTTATATACACATAACATGCTATATTTTTGTAGTGTTATTTACCTAAATGATTGTTCAAAACTAAAACTCAGGAATAAAAAAGTCAATATAAATAGTAAAATTATTTACATTGAATTTTATTTTCTGATAGGTAAGTAGTTTAGAATAGGAAACTTAGGTTTAGTATGTTTAACCCGTATATTAATTAAATTGTCTAGTAAATTATTATTTTCCGTCGTTCCGTCGTTATAAGCAAATATAGGCTATAATTTATACCAAAGTGATGATTCTGATCTGCAACAGACATCAATCATACCATGGTCTGTTCTGAATATAGCTCCACATGTTTTAAAACAATATAAGATTAATTCAAATTTAATAGAATTTTTTCTTTTGTTTCCGTACTCAAGCGAGAATATTTAAAAATCCAGTGAGTCTCGAAACGATATAATTGTTTGCTTTTTCTATTGCAATCTAGTCCAACAGACTAAAGACGAACTCGGCTTTAATTTTATTTTTCAATTCAGATTACATCCAGCGATATCTTTTTCTAACTTTTTATTTCACATATCTTCATTACACCAACTTAAAAGGTTCTATTCATTGTGAGTGCTCTGGCTGAATTTACATTGTCCTTGAATTTGATAGCGCCGACTTTAACATGATTGTTGTACCCTTTTTATGACTTCTTGAATATTTCGATATAATTTATAGTTTCTAATTAACCACGGATTGTTCACAATTTCTATTAGAATTTTATTTTGGAACCTATTAATAATATTCCCGTTATGTTGGGTGATGCATTCCCAAAGCTGAATACCTATGACTATACTGGTTTCAATATTTGTTTATAAGGTTATTTTATATTGCCAGAATGCTTGCATACATATATACAGTAAATATAAGTGTTTGATTATATAGTACAGGGTTTTTCTGTACCACGGTATACTTTTTCAAATGTAGAAATAAAAATTTAGGCGATGGTAATGGTTATTTAAATATTAAGTATATGAGTTAAAATTTTGTGAAATAATAAATGTAGTTTCTTCTACTAAACGATAGGTGGCGAAAATTACTTTTGAGAAAATAATAACAGTAGTTGTAGAATAATAACTATACACTTTGTGTTAAACTTATTAAAAATAACTTATTTTAAATAAATTGTAGCACAGTCGCTCAGAATTAAGTGGATCCTGCCTGATGTATCAAAGTCCTATGCTGTCAAAGAGAGTAGAAAAAGAATAAAAAAAAACATAGATTTTCATACTTGATTGTTTTGAATAACGTTACCACTATACATTAGTGGCTAGATTCATTTTAACGACGTTTATTGACGTACGTTACTTGTGTATGAACACAATAAATTGTTAATTGTTTCTGTCTTCAAATTTAGGAATTGAAACAACCTTTCTATTATAAAGCAGCAGCCTTGTGACATTTGATAGTGTTAAAAATGAATGTCAGAAATAACAGACAAGCTTGATGGACACGAATTTTTAAGTAGGCGCAGATCTACTGGCAGCTGTTATATCAAAGAGCAGGAGCAATAATTATGTTTGATTTGTACACGATTAAGTATCGATCTTTAAATTTTACTAGTTGTTTACACAATTTTTAAATATTTTTTGATAATTTTCCAGTAACATGATAGTTACATTAATAATACAGATTATCATTTTCAATTTAAAAGTAACGTGCTTTAAATCAAAGATCGTATTAAAAATACTGTGGAACGTGAGAAGTCACAAACTGTGTTTTCGTAATATGAAACAAAGTTGGTAAACAAAATTGCATAAGAATATTATATATATATAAATATACTTATATATATGTATAAATATTTATATCATAGAATTTATGTATATATATAAACCCCATCTTTTTAATTATTATTATAATAATTGCAATGAAACTAATTAAAAAAGAGTTCATGAAAGTTTCATTCATTAAAGAACAAACTTTTTCCACCTTCTTTCAAATCTCTTTTTAACTATTTTCATTGAATGAAAAATTAATTCAAAGGAAATTTGAAATTTTCACTGATTCTCTCTATAACTATTTTCCTTTTGTGTTGTTCTTTTTTCTTAGTTTTTTATTACAACTCAAGATTTAAAAAAAAAAAAAAAAAAAAAAAAAATAAATCCATGAATTGAATAAATTCTCAGTGGCGTCAATAAGTTTGAAGTTTCTACAGAGAAATGAACTAATGAATAATAGAACTTACCTTTAACTGTTATACAACACAGTGTACCAAAGATAGAAAAAAAAAATTCCCATATAAATAATATATAAAAATAAGTTTATACAGGGTGATTTTTTTTTTTAGTGTGATAGATTTTTGAATTGGAATTTTGTGAAGGTAAATTAAATTTGAATCCACATTTTTTATTTGTTATGATAAGTCGAATATCTACAGTGGTGGTGCTGAACGATCATCATCATCATCATCATCTTATAGCGCTACAGCTCTGGTAGAGCTTTGGCTTCATCACTATACTCCTCCAAAAAGGTCGATCTTGTATCGCTTGTCTCCAATTTGGGATTTGTGGGGTTTGAGCATGGTTTTTCACGTTGTCTGCCCATCTGCTTCTTGGTCTTCCTCTACCACGGTTGCTATCGGACTTTCTATTTAACACCACTGCTTGCTTTCGGCTTTCGTCCATTTAACTTATGTGGCCAGCCCATCTTAGTCTTTGGGCCTTTGCAAACCGTACAATGTGAACGATGGTGGTGAGCGATAACCTGCTTTAATTACCCTTAAAAACGGTTTTATGATATTTTTTGTTTAAATACAATTTATATTATATGACTGGCTCTAATACTAGTTCTAGTACTAGGTCTATTATAATTGTTAACTACTTTTTCAAGTGATTGAATTTTTTTCCTATAATAGGTGGTCCAGAGCATGCGTATTAGCATTTTAGGCTTTAAAAAAAATTTAAATGAATCGAGGGTACCTACTCTATCGATGGGTGACATTTTAAGGTTCCGGGAAGGACCGGAAATGGGTTTTGTAAATCGAAAATTAGCCGGAATCGATATTTTCAAATGGGAACAAGTACCTTTATATATGCATGCTCTATATGACACCCGGTACAATACGAACAATTTTAATTTTGAAACCGTTAGTTATGGCTCGTTTATGAGCATAAACCGGTTATTTTAAGTATCGCTTTAGAAATATGTGTAAGTACAAATACACGTAAGTACAAATCCAAGAAATTGTTCCAGGTTGACTTGAAGCAAATTTGGAATCAAATAATAATTTATTACAGATCTGTTACAATCACCATTGATACAAAACATTTACTACAGTATTTTTTTTGAAGAAATAATAACCGATGATGTCTCCGGCAAATAAATAACATAAAACAGTTGATTTTTTAGGATTTACAGGAACCTGGTAAATCGTCTAAGGGGGCTGAGGATTGTTATAATTCCAAAGATAATAATTTTATTTGTAATCGTGACCTTGTAAAAATAAATTATGAGCTTCATCTTCTAATCTTTCCTATGTTTTATGGTAATGTGTGAGTGAACTCCAATAGTTGCAGTTTTCGCTTTATCAGCTGCAGCTCAAAATCGCTTTATCAGCTTTTATCAAACCATTGGAACGTCAGCAATTGCAAACTATGGATTCATAACCAAAAAAAAAATTTTCAACAATTTTACTTCATTTTCTTCTTTAATTAGGCCCTTAATACCTGTTTTTTTCAATATATTTTATCATCAATTTTGTGATGACAACATACATACCATCATACATTCACTCTTTTCGGAGGGCTCGTGATTTGGTCATTCCTTCGCCAGCACTACCTTTTTTGCCAATCTATTTACGTGGTCCTTCCAGTTTCTTCAATTATTTCGACCTTAGCCAAGAATAGTTTGAATAACACAAATTGTTACAGAACAGGATATATAAATTATATCGAAACCTCGTCGATTTTCTTCAACTTTGTTTACGAGCATTATTTTGGTTCATCTTTCTCTGGATGCCGAATTATATGCATGAAATATTCAAATTTGGCCATAAATCTATCAAATAAATTCTGTATTTGATCGTCACTAGGAATATAATCTTTCAATAAAAAAATGTGTTATCTTCGGAATTGCACTTCATTCCATTCACCATACAATGTGACGGTGAACGAGTATGCTTAGATCTGAAATTTCAAACCAATTGGATCTTAAATGTCTAATTTTTCATATAGTGATAAAACAAAAACCAACTTCTTGTAAACGGTGGGTGACAAATAGTCAAATTCGGATCATTATTGACAACTTTTGTATAAAACCCCGATATCTGTGTACGTAGATACTAGTACTCAATACGAGAGCAACAATAAGATTGTCATCTTATTGTTGCTCTCGTATTGACTACAACAAATATTTTTTTGAAAATTTAGCAAGAACCGGACGATAAAGATGTTCAGATGGGTGATTATGTATTTACAAGTGCTTTGTGCACATTTTGATATTAATTTTAGAAATAAATTTTCACAATCGCTGGGTGGTGCAATAGGTCTAGTGCCTATGTTTCAACAACCATTCGATTCCAATTCATGGAATAAAATAAATGACAATCACAAAATAATACGCCCAGATCTGGAAAGGGCAAAGAGCCTTAAAATTTGGTGATAAGCTGCTAAATAAATAAATAAAATAAATTTTCACAATTTCCAAACATTAGTGAAGTGTCCCATCCGTGGCCTAAACGGTTATAGTACAGAAATGTGCTTGAATTACGATGTGGCAGTCACGGGTTCGATTCCCGTAGGGGTATAAAATATAACTAAAAAAAAATAGCAAAAATATTATATATAAAATTAATAATAAATAAAAATAATTAATATAATTAATACTTTATATAACTAAAAAATATTACCTATATCAATATCTATATCAATACTCATACATATTATCATACAAAACAATGACCAAATAACATAATAAATAATATTGGACAAACACTAATTCCAAAGTATGTGACATGACGTACCCAGTAAACATATTAAAGTCAGGCATCTTAACATCAAAGATGGATAAAATCGCAGCAACAACTTGCAGAAAAATATGGCGTCGTCTTACCACGTAGGCGCAGATAAAGTTATCAAAGTGGTCTTCTACAGTAGGCCAATCCCCTACTTAGACAGCGTAAACAGATTAAAAATAAAATTAGGTATTGCCTCGGAAATAAAAGAGAAAGTAGCAGCTAGAAATCGAGTACGATGGAAATGTCACGTGGAATACCTATGCTCCCAAGAGAAGTACGGAGAGAAAAAAAAGTGAGGTGTAAGTCGTTTCATATAAATTTGCTCAATGTATTTTTTTGTTTTTTCAGATAGAAGCAAATCATCAAAATTGCCTTCTTTTACCGTTCAATTTTCCGGAAGAAGATGGAAATGAAAGACTGTGTCGACTTTAAACCCATTACAAATACAAATATGAAAACAGCTGTCATTCTTTAATCTCTAATAATTATTGTTTCTATTGTAAGTGTTATCACACCAATAAAAATCACCCTTTCGTATATTGACAGCAAAAATAGTGAAACATAAAAAAAAATAAAAAATAAAGCTAAGAAAAATTTAAATTTAGTTCAAGTTGAAATTATTAGGGATTGTGATACTGAAAAGTGCAAAAAAAAAAAATAAAAAAAAATTGTTTTTTTATTCAAGGATTGCCAGGAGAAAGTTTTTTTTTATTTTGCTTTTTTGTTATTGTAAAGTTCATCTTTAAAAACTGTTTTCCCTTTCTTGTTGTTTTTTTTTTTCATTATTCATTTTTACATCTTCAGTTAATCCACTTATGTAACAAAAACTTTCTCTAGAGTCTTACCTTATACATTTTAAAACTCAAATTGCATCCCTTTAGGAATTTTCATTTCTTCAATTTCAAAAGTGTCATTTGCACATAAGGATTAAATCACAGAATTAATATCAGAGAATAAAATATACAACAGAAAATGTCTATATATAGACTTTATGTCTAATATACGGATTTTGTGTTTTAAAAATAATGATGATGTCATTAAGAGAATATGAATACAAAAGATACAACCCCATAGTCCTTTTACTGCATTCATCGTCATCTTTAAGAGTTTTTCTATTCTTATTCTTATATTTGTCATATATTGTGCCAATTGTTTATTTTATTTAAAACAAAAATAAAATAAAAATATTTTATTACAATTTATTGCTTTTTTTTTTTACTGGAATATTTAAAAAAAAATATTTTTGTTTTTTATAGTAGGTATCTGTGGAATATGAGAGTTTTTAAGATACAAAAAAAAAATAAAAAAATATCGTCCTTGAATATAACGAGTAAAAAACTTGTTTATATTTTTGTACACAAGTATTGCGTAATAATAAATTTAAAATAGAGGTTTTGTTTTTTTTTTTAAGGAAAATTAGACAGGTGTAAAAAAAATTTGGGATAATAAAATGTTGATATTGAGAATAGTTTTAACTAAAAGGATGAAATATTACAAAATGTCCTTTTTTATTTTTGAAATTGTATGAAATAATAATGTATTATTTTTTCAAGTTTAAGGTTTATATTTAGAAAAAAAATAGAAAATAAAATAAACAGTTTATTATGGAATTGCAAAAGATAAAATTGGAAAATAACACAACGTTAAATACCTGTGAGAACGTGATCAGAATGGCAGGTAATGTGATATCAAAACGAGTTATTTTACCAACATTAATATCAAATACTGTTCACTATGTTATCAACTTTATATCCTTTTTCTACTTTGTTAACGATGGCTGATATTTGAAGCTATAATTGGATGAAATATATGAAGGCGATACTGTGGTACACATCAATTTTTAGAACAATTTAATCACTTTGATCAACACATTTCAACTCATTAAAATTAAGAGAAAACGGAGAATATCCAGTTTCATTATTCAGATTTCATAAACATTCAAATCAATAAATAAAATGCTAAAATATCATCAAATGATTTCTGAAGTCCTCATTTGGGGTCAAAAAACTACTGTGGATCGAACAATCAAAGAAAATGGCTTAAAATATTCTAGCCAAGGGAATTTTAGTAATCCAAATCCGAATATTTAACTTTATGACCTGTCATGAAAATTTCAAGAACCTACTGTGGATCGGTATAACCACTAGAGTATAGCTTAAAATACTTAAGCTAAGATAATTTTTAATATCAGACCCGAAGATACACGAAGTAAATTTTGTTTAAAAAATTGAAATATTAGCAGTCATGGAACAACATTTTGTATCATCAATTTTGGTAATCCAAATCCGAATATTTAACTTTATGACCTGTCATGAAAATTTCAAGAACCTACTGTGGATCGGTATAACCACTAGAGTATAGCTTAAAATACTTAAGCTAAGATAATTTTTAATATCAGACCCGAAGATACACGAAGTAAATTTTGTTTAAAATATTGAAATATTAGCAGTCATGGAACAACATTTTGTATCATCAATTTTGGTAATCGAAATCCGAATATTTGACTTTATGAGCTGTCATGAAAATTTTAAAAACCTACTGTGGATCGGTATAACCACTAGAGTATAGCTTAAAATACTTAAGCTAAGATAATTTTTAATATCAGACCCGAAGATACACGAAGTAACTTTTGTTTAAGAAATTGAAATATTAGCAGACATGGAACAACATTTAGTATCATCAGAAGATTGGCAGAAACGTTGATGAAATAGATCCAGAAGTTATATCACACAACAAAGCTTAATAATATGCATTATAATCAAATGGTAAGTTCTTAAAATATTTTACATGTGATCTTTAAGAGTATATGTTCTTCCAAAGCGACAATGCATAATAGTTCTTCCAAAGCAACAACTGTAAAATCAACAACTGAAACATACCTCATCAATTATCTTTAGTTTATCACAACTTTGTTATTTTTATAATTGCTATGAAAAATTTTTTTTTATTATTAAATTTTCGCTCTGAAATACCGAAACAAAGTCGAAATTCAATATTATAAATAAAAGGTTATAAAAATTAAAAAAAAGTAGGGCGGGGCTGCAAGAATGATTTTGCAGTTGATATTTTTATGTCAGCACTTAATTAATTTTTTATAACAATATAAAAATTCATTTTATATACCTGATGGTGATGATCAGTTTATCGATCTGTTTTTCGAAGAATATAAAAGTCCAAGGCCTCTTAAAAATACCATGTTTATTAGCAAAACAAATTTAATTATTTTTTTTTCGATCAATCTCTAAAAAATAATTAAAAATTAAATTCAAACGTTTTACATGAAAGGGAAGTTTAAGTTACATTTTTCTACCAAAATCAAGGATGAACAAAATATCTAGATATATAATATAAACATAAAAAAATTTATAATTGAATAATAATAATTAAAAACCAATAAAAATAATATAATATACAATATACAAAATATTTATGAAATAATTACTATTAAAACACATATTATAGCCCAGATTTCGGAAAAGGACCTGTATTACAAATTTATTTGTAGATCCTACTGTTATATAAATAAAAATAAATAAATAAAAAGCCCAAAAATTCTTTCCAGTTTAAAAAATCGTTCTGTACAATTACATCAGCTTTGTACAAAACACTTAAAAAATATGCAATACTCAATAACAGGCAGTTATTTAACGTTTTTTTATATTTGAATTTAGTTTTTTGTGTTGTTTTAATTTAATTTGTTTATGAACCGCAACACTGGAAAATGGCGTTGCAATACATATAATTTAAGGATATCATGGAAAATTTTATTTACAATTTATAGAATTATTGGTTCATGTTTTCGAAATATAGAGGTTAAAAGCTTTTAAAATACAAAATTTTAATTGATTAATAAGCTCATATATTCGATGTTTGGGATAAACAAAATTTGAAAATATTAAAGCTCTGCAAAACTTTTTTTTTAGTTAATAATAAAAATTTGTGTTCTAAGGTTAAAACTTACATATTTAAACTTTCATTTTTAATTGTACCTATTGTCAAATATATCAAAAGCTTTTTTTTCGAATTTGAATTTTCGGTTATTCTTAACGGTTTTAATACAAAATACATAATTTTTCTTAATGTTTTAGAAAATTTAAAAAAAAATATAATGTCTTTGGAAATAAAATTTTTTAATTATATTAATTTTAATTAATTTTAATTAAATTAAATTATTTTGTAGCACTATGCAAGAACAAAAAATTGTTAGTAACAATTTACTGATTTTGATTACCCAAACAAAAATTACGAAATAAATATCTTTTAATACCAATTTACAAGTAATTACTGAGATATCTAATAACATTATATATTATTCTGAAAAAAAAAAAATATATATACATTACATATATATTTTAATTATTAACATAGTAAATACGTCAAGCCTTAATTCTTTTTTAATAATTCAAATAAAAAATATATTGTTCCAAGAAATGTTGGTCGGTCATAAATAAAATAAATAACTTCCAAATTATATTTATAAGTAGATAACACGCATCTATATTGACAGTATATTCTAGATATACAAAAAGTGTTTAATAACCCATTTAAAGACCTTAATTTATATTATGTAGTTTGCGAGAAAAATTTCGTCATTTAGAATTAGTAATGTAAGTAGAGTAATGAAGATTGTTTCAAGTTAATCAGCAGAGTTTTGCAGAGATTCTAAACTTCCATCAAACCTATTTCTATTGGCTTATATCCTGCGGTATGTAATACCAGAGTATGTTTCATTTTTAAAGTCCTTATATGTATTATATATTATGTCATATGTCAAGTGTAGTGTCGACTGTAGTGCTGATTTTTAAAGTATTTATATGTGCTTGTATTTAGTAAAGTATTTAAAAATGCTTGTAATTGCAAAAAATGTTATAAATAAATAAAATAACTCTTGTGTCAAAATCCTATTTTTCCACAATTCAAAACTGTTATTAAATATTTTATTTCATATTTTCAATTGAATATTTGTATTGTCAGATTTTATACATAGAGCAAGCCTATATCAGACATCCTATTATTAGAAGTGAAAGCTAAATTTTTGTGCAATACTCATCATCATAATTTAGTAGGGTTAGTAAAACATTGAAACCGTTACAAAATAAATATAAAACATGGTGTTAGTATAGAGTATAAATATAATATTGCGTACATTAGTTATAAGGACTAATCGCTATACCAATCGGTAATAGGTAGGTAGGTAGAGGTGGCCATTCCAGTTGTTTCTGGAAAACTAATTGGCAATAAATTGTGCCTTTTTGATACCTGGGACCTATTTGTTGTTATTAGTTGTTATATGGAATCGTTCTCTCATTCTTACTCTATCCAGAGACTTAGCACTAGAGCCACCCTGTGTGATTTAGATTTTAGAAGGTTCATCAGATTCTCGTATTTTGCTTTCCGCGATAAAACTTAACCAATCGGCAATACTAATCTCAGGCTTTGTATACCATAGCAACATTGATTATAACATTTCGGAAACAAATTATTTGAAAAATAAAAATTAATTTAATAGTGAAAATATAGACTTTATTAATTTAGCAGACTTAGCATCACTAAAAACAAATCCAATAATGCAAAATAATATGTTATGGATCCTAAACCAAAGGCAAACTGTACAATACTCATCATCATCATATGCCAAGCTACACGTGGTGAGCTTTACCTTTCTTCTCAATGTTCCTCCACTGGAGCCTATCTTTGGCAACCGTTTTCCAATTTTCAACTTTCGCCCATCATTTTCCACGTTATCGACCAACCTTGCTCGCGACAAACCTCGATTAAGATGCTTTTGTGCTCATTTGTATACCATTAGTGCATAATGTTTTCATTTTGAAGAAGTTGTTCCGAGATTTGCTTTTGTGCTCATTTATCTTCTATTCTCACGACGTGGCCAGCCTATTTTAGTCATCATTTTCCACGTTGACGACCAACCTTGCTCACGACAAACCTCGATTAAGATCACGACGATAACTAAATATTTTCTTTTGTGCTCATTTATCTTCCATTCTCACGACGTGACCAGTCTATTTTAGTCTTTGCGCTTTGATAAAACGAATATCATCTTTAATTTAGTTATTAATTTTACTGTTCGCCCTTGTTTCATATTCACTATTTATGTATAGCCTTCTTGCAGTCAAATTTTTTCTTAGTATTTTGAAAGTTCAAAGCGCATTTCATCAGCCATTGTCATTGCTAAGACCGGAAATCTAACACCCGTATGTGGCTACAGGGCGTACAATAAATTAATACATTGCAGGTTTGGTATCTCTCGATATCAGTTTTGATTGCATAAGCTTCCTGGTTGTAAAATAACACTTGTTGCCCATTTGAATATTATTTTGTATACCATTAGTGCATAATGTTGTCATTTTGAAGAAGTTGTTCCGAGATATTTAAAGCTTGATATACTCCCTCAAAGTTATATTTTGAAATTGTTAAATTTTGCTTGGCTTGCTTTGTTATACTATACTTGGTCTTATGTTCGTTAACTTTTAGACCCACTATAAAATACTAAAAAACATTAAAATTAGTTGTTTTTAGATTGAATTGAATAAAAAAATGTTTAAAAATTAAAATTGATATTTTTTAATGAGGCATATTTGTAAATAAAATCAATGTAAATGTTTAATCCAGCATTTATCATAGTCTATCATTTATTCCACATTTTTAATTTTGTATTTCATAATGTAAAATAAATGTCATACAGCTTAGAATTTATTTTACAATTCTAAGATTTCTGGTGGTATTTTCATTTTCAATTTAATTTCCAATTCATTTTAAAATATTTTTATTATAAAGTTAATGCCTTTAATACAATGATGAACAGTTATTTTCTAGATTCCAGTTATTCATAAACGTAATATTAGCAGTTTATAATAAATCGATACCAATTTCCAGTAACTATACAAAATAAGTAAGACTTAAATGTCACATCAAATTATTAATACAAAATGTATTCATAGAACAAGGGATCAAAGACAATTTTCCAAACAATTGGAAAAAAGTAATCGTTTCTCCATAAAACAAATAATTCAATCAAATTCATATAATAAATCCCCTTATATTTTAAATTATAATATATATATATATTCAAATAACTAATTCAATTGAAATTCAATTGAAAAATCATTCACATTTAACGATTTAGATAATGTCAATTTAGATTTTATCACATACAACAATTCATTATTAATAATGACACAGTCATTTTAATCAAGTTTATTTAATAATAATAATATTAATATTATTATTATAATTAAAACTACATTTAATTGTGTAACATTAATAATATTATCTTAATATCAAATAAATATTTATATATAATAAATATTGTAATAATATTATCTAAATATCGATGAAAATTTCTATCAAAAAAAAAAAAAAAAATAAAAAAATAAAAAATTGTAAAGTAGTTTATTTTACGCCCAATTACTTTTGATTTCACCATTTTAGATATTATTTATTTTAATAATTCCTAGGCCTATGAAAATAATTTTTTGTAACACTAACAAGTAATAAATTTAATAATAATAACAATAATATAAAAAACCCAGGATAAAATTCTGATAAGAAAGTGCGTCATTGAAAAAACAAAAAAAAAAAAAAAAAAAAACACAATATCTTCCTTTTTTCATTTTGTAATTTTCAAAAAAAATGAAAAAAAAATAAAACAAAATTAAAAATCCGTAACTGAAAATATTTTCTCCTTAATGAAAATTCTCCAAACTCCGCCCATTTCAAATTCCCCATATTTCTCATAATATTAAAAATTTCAAACAAAAACAAAAAACGAAAAAAGCTTTCTAAAGTTTACACAATATGTACAATATTCGTATTGAAATGAAATCTCGAAGAATATTCCCGAAGATCTAAAAATGTCAATTTAATATAAATTTAGTTGATTCAATGAATGTATATGGTATGGTTGTGATCCTAGGTATTATTATTATCCTTTTACAAACTTATACTAACTTAATGTATCTAGTACCTACCTACATATATTTTACTATAATAATACGTCCGATGAATAAATGATTTAAGAAGATCATCATGTCACGTACATAGATTATATTTTAAAAGTATCTAAAAGATTTTAATGGAAGAAAAATTGTTGTGTTCAATTGTAACATTTTAATAATTTATTATCAAAAAAAAAATATATATTATTATGTTAGTTAATGGTACCGCATGTACTGAATAAAATATGTATATAGATATTAAAGTAAACTATATTATAAAGTCAAACGAAATATCATAGTGCCACGTGAATTCTGTCGAATAAAATCAAAAATTAATTATTTTTTTTTTATTTTAAGAGTTATTTTTCAATATTAAGTAATTAATTTAATTTAATAATTACAAGGATAAATATGAAAAAAAAAAAAATGTTTAGTTCAGTGTCCTTTCGAAGAATATTATTAATAGTTAATTGAATATCGGAAAATTTGGAAAGTAGTTGAGTTAGTTAGTACGTTTATTTTCAAATTTTTTTTTACAGAAATTAGCATAAACAGAGTTTTCTTGTAGTGCGGTGGCACCAAATAGTCAATGTATTGATTGTTTGTATAATACGATAGTTCAAATTACTGGCTGTGGGACGTAGGTGGTATTTCTATTTTTCAATTAAAAGTTCTAATTCCTTTCTCTACTAAATTAATATTTATTTTTGAAAAAATATGCTTCCGAAATGCATATTTTAACTATTTTTAATTATAATCAATCGCAAGCCCTGATGAAGGAAAAAAATTGCTAACGTAATTTCTTCTATTATTTTGTTGTATTCGTTTATCTCGAATTTTAATTTTTTCTATTTTTTCTTATTTTATTTTCTTTCCTTGTTTAATTATGTTTAATTAAATTTAAATTTTTCTAATGTATATATTGATTTTTAATAGCTATAAATTTGTATTTTATTTTGTAATTTTTAAATTTTTTGCGTTACATTTTGCTTTACTTTATTACTTTAATATTGAATTTTTATTTTCATTTTTGTATACTTTAACTTTTTGTATTACTTTTAGCTCTGAAATATCAATCAAATATTATTTAATTATATAATTTAATTATTTCTACTCTTGTTATTTCATTCATCACATGTTCTCAGGAATATCAGAATGGTCTTACATTTATCTAATTTTATCATTATTGTACTAAGGTATATGTAATATGTAACATGGTATAATAAATAAATGAATTTTAAAAACTAACTAAACTAACTAACTAACTAATATGGATATTTCTAACATTATTATATTTCTTATTTATTTATTTACTTGTTTTTTATGTTTTTTGTGCTCAATTCAAACACATTACAATATAACATAATCTAATAAAACAATTAAAAAACAAACAAAATCAATTAAAATTATAAGAAATTTAATCTGTAAATTGAAAAATACAGTAATAGTATTCCTTTAAAATTATTATCGCTTAAATTTTATTCTTTTATACATTTAAAAAGAGACGTAGCGAAACTTAATTGTTTTTTTGTTTTAATTTTTTTTTATCTTTTCAATTAGAAATTTCAATTTAAAATTTTACACCATGTAACGGGTGTTTTTTTTAGAAGGATAGAACTTTCGATAGGGATAACTGTAATTTGATAGAAGATAGAAAAAAAATATCATGGAAAGACTTACGCCGCAACGACGTTTACAAATTGTTGAAATTTATTTTCAAAATCAGTGTTCTATTCGCTAAAGTTATAGAGCACTTCGTGAAATTTATTATTTCCATCAGATCAGATCAGATCAGATTATTCGTCGAAATATCGATAGATTTCGGACAACATTTTCTCTACTCGATGCAATAACAAAAGCAGCAAGACAAAGAACTGTTCGTACAGAAGAATGTATCGGTGCTGTAAGAGCTAGTGTTGATCAAGATCTATTCGTCGACGTTCACAACAAGTTAGACTGTGTGCAACCACCACATGGAAAATTTTACGTAAAGATCTTCGTCTATACCCATATAAGATTTAACTGATTCAAGAACTAAAGCCACTTGACCATAATAAGCGTCGTTTGTTTGCTGATCCACTTTTTTATCGAACAATTCTGTTTAGTCATGAAGCTCATTTTTGGTTGAACGGCTACGTAAACAAGCAAAATTGTCGTATATGGAGTGAAAACAATCCTCAAGGTTAAAAATGCACCGTATGGTGTGGTTTACACGCTGGAGGTATCATCGGTCCATATTTCTTTAAAAACGATGCTGGAGCAAATGTTACAGTGAATGGTGCTCGTTACAGATCAATGATTTTCTGTTTCGAAATTTAAATGTAATCGACCCGGAAGTGTTTTGATTTTAACAAGATGATGCTACACCTCATAATGCTACGGCAACAATTGATTTGTTGAAAGAAAAATTTGGTGATAACATTATTTCGAGAAATGGTCCAATTAATTGACCTCCAACATTATGTGACATAACACCACTGGATTATTTTCTTTGGGGTTATGTGAATATGTGAATTTGGTGTTATGTGAGTTATTTTCTTGTGAGTTATGTGGTTTATGCTGATAAACCAGAAACAATAGATGCTTTGGAAGCCAACATATCCCGAGATATTGATGAAATAAGGCCTGAATTACTCGAAAAAGTGGTCCAAAATTGGTCTGATCGAATGCGGTTGCTCAGAGCTAGTCGTGGTGGACATATGCCGGAAATTATTTTTGAAACCTAAATATCATAAAATTATCTTCAATCTTAATTTAAATGTCTTTTATTTCAATTTAAAGTTCTATCACTCTAAAAAAAACGCCCGTTATAAGTGAAAAAATACATTTACTAAATTCATCAAAGTACATACAAAGTTCACCACACTACCTCGAATTTCGCAAGCCGGACGAATACTAGTAAATATTAAATAGAAAATGTAATATATCACTAAAAATCAATCTGATTATAAATTATAGTGAAGTTGTATTGTTAAGAGAGTTTATAAATATTTAATTTGTTCTCCACTTTTAAAAAACTAAAAACTATAGACTTTGAAATTTTTCAATTCCAAAAACAATAGACTTTTTAAATGTTTTCCTTAGTCGGCTTCTCATTTACACGAAATGCCAAATACAATTCGATTGAATATTGTAATATGATAAATGCAATACTGGCAATACTAATCTTAATGTATTTTAATTTTTTGCTCTAAGTTAGTGAAAAGAAAAATTAATAAGTAGGGAAGGTAGACCATCATTAAAGACTTATTGCGTAATAACATTGCCAGACAAAGGAAAAATATGAAAATACCCTACTGAACATGTTTTGGATAAAAAAATGTTCATAATATATAAAAATGTAGTCCATGTAATGTAACTGTAAATATATCTGCCACATAATAAATCAGAAATATTTTGAAAACCTCCTATTGTCAAAAAAAAATTAAATATCCGAACAATGGTAGGGGTTATAATTTATAATTTATTTACTTAGTGTATACCTATATGGAAATTACAATACGTTACAATAATTATATTTATTTTAACGAATAATAATATAAAAATTCAAATGATTAACGGAAAACAAAACAATGTATTGAATACGGATATTTAAGTTGTTTATCCATTCTAAAACTGAAGGGGTTAATTCAACGAAGTCATTAATGTTGATTAAAATTAATATGTTATTGCACTATATTATGTTTAATAAATTGTCGAGGAGCATCGCAATCACAAAGTGGAGATATAATTATTACTCCCATCTATATAAAGAACCAGCGCATTTTCCATGTCTTGTGCGAATTCAGTTAAACGTTGACAATTTCAAAGTCCCTAAAATGATTTTTTTCAAAGTTTGCAAAAATGTAGATAAAACTATGTTGTAGAGTATTCCATATAAAAGTTCTTATATACATAATCTATTCAGTGTAAATATTTTTGGTCAGGAGCCATTGCTGTCTACCTACTTTCCTTACAACTTTATAATTGCAGATTTGGTAGTTATTGTGAAAGTGATATGAATCAATATTAAAATGTTGAAATATTTAAATTTGTTAACATTGATTCCAAATTTGATCATCCATCGGAATTCTTATAGCTCCAAATATAAAACTATTTTTTCGATTCCATCTCATACGAAAAATTCAAACTTTGATTTTAATTTAAAAATTGGGTAGATTTTAATATTCTAATTACGAGCTAAGCACTTTAGACACTCAAAATAATTATATCTTATCATTCATTTCTTTTAGAAACTGACGAGTAATCATTTTTGTTAGCTCTATCACTTACTACAAAAAAAAAAAAAAAAAAACCAACAACAAAAATCAAATATAAATAAATATTTTTTTTAAAAATGATCCTTGACTGATTATTTTTTTAAAACTGGACATATGGAGAGTTATTTTCTAATTTTTTGTTTTGTTTTCATCAAGCAAAAAAAATCAATTCAAATAATTTATTTTTCATGTAAAAATTAAAAAAAAAAAAAATTAAATAAAATAAAATAAAAAACAAAAATCCCTAAAGAAATGGAAAATCTAATTTTTATCCGATTTTCTATACTAACAAATAGAAATTATTTTTATTTTTTAATATGGAAAGAGAATGTCTCTAGTGTGAAATATCTAGATTAATGTAAAGTAAATTACAAAAAATTAAAAAAAACAATGCAATGAGATAAGATATAATTTGTCATAAGCTTTAGGTTCAATAGTCTAATTTTTGTGCAAAATAAGTGGAGCATACCAATGGTAAATAGGCAGTACTGTTAATACTGCTAAAGCACTATGTTCATAAATAAAAGTTCAAAATTAAGTTTATTCATAAACGATGAACTGCAATTGAATGTAGTACTGCAATGTGTACATTATAATTTCTATATTTTTTGCTTTTGCAGAGCTGCATTGCTCACTTTATACAAAAACTGTAAAAATAAATAATTTAATAGTTTTATAAATAGTTAAATAAATTTAATGCAACAAAAATAACGATGCTATATAAAATATTTGTTATCATTTCTGTTTGTTTTATTTTTGCAGAGCTGCGCATTGCTCACTTTATATAAAAACTGTAAACATAAATAATTAAATAATTATGGTTAAATAAATTTAATTCAACTAAAATAACGATGTTGCAGAAAATATTTATTACCATTTCTGTTGGTTTTATTTTTGCAGAGCTGCAGAGTTGTTATTTTTACCTAAAAACTGTATAAATAAAATAAGAGGTGAGAGCACAATAAAATGAAGTGCATTATTTTACAATTTTGTAGGTAGTTAAAATTTAAATGAACTAAAATGATAGTACTATGTATCATTATCTGGGCCCATAACCTGTTAGTTTTTGTACATATTAAATGTACTTTATTTATTAATATTATAGTAAAGACTGACAAAACACATTAGAATTCACTTAATATATAAGGTTAGGAATAATGATTTGAACATAAACATGCACACAGAAGGTATACATGCAGTAACGTTGTAATACATTTAGATTTATGTATATGTGTATAAAGTGTATCGATTTGTATTGTACAATTCTCCAAACATAACATATGGGTTACACTAATCATATATTTAACATTCATAACTTATGTATCACCATTCAACATGTTTTGCTTTTGCAGAGCTGCATTACTCATTTTTTTTTATACAAAATTATAAAATTATAGTTGAAGAGCACAATACAAACAAAATGCACTAGTTCTACAATTTTGTAAGTATGTAGTTCAATAAATCTAATTCAATCTTGTCAGCATGATATCAATATTAAATATATGATTTGTTTACTAACAAAATCATATGGATTGTTTATCAACAAAATTTTAAGGTCTTTATTTTGTTTTGTTTATTTTGGGAAAATGAAATGTATGCATGTATGATTGCTGTTTATGTTTCTTTAAAATATGTGTGGTCTTTTACCAAGCACGTGTGGAATCGTACATTCAGTAGAAATTTACAGTATTCGTATTCGTATTTCAGTGTATATACAACCAGTTCTTTGTTTTTGTAGAAATGAGTTTAAAAAAACCTTCATTTTGCATCTTCATCTAATTTTAAGAAATATAACTTCCCATGACCTACATGGTCTCTAACTAAATAAGTAAGCCTGTATTAACGTAAATTTTTAAAAATAATATCAAAATTCGAATCATATTAAATTGAAGTTATCAAAAATATCTGCAAAACGAATTACCAATTTTATAATATACTTCAATATTTTTTCAACTTGGAATTAAAAATAGAAAGAAGAAATATGAGATTTTATCGAGTAGATATTATGCTAAAATAGCATTTTTCAAAAAATACTCATATTTATATTTTATGTATGTAATCACGCGGGATTTAAGCTTTGCAGTACATATACACAATTGCAAAAATATGCATATGGTTTTTGTTTGTTATATCCTTCTGTATATGGATAACGGTGCATATAAGAACATAAAAATTTAATGCAATATTATGCAAACAACATAACATGAGAAGCTCGTTAAAGTTTTTTGATGTGCACAAGTAATGTTCAAATAATCATAATAATAATAATAATATTAAAAATGTCCTTGAACAATTTAAAGAATTCCAAAATGACATTTCTGTAAAAGAAAATATTTCTTTGTTGCTTCTATCATTTTCATTTTTTTTTTTTTTTGTTTTTCTTTCATAATAATTTGTAATGATGGAAATTTTTGATTTCATTGTATATATATATAAAAAAATTTGTTTGTTGTTGGTATTTTTTGTTTTTTTTTTGCTCGGAATATAGTCAAAGGAATACATTTGAAAATTGATGATAGTAAAATTGACTACTGACCTAATAATTGTTATTAAAATCAGATTGAAATCTTGTATAAGGTGTTTGGGGAATAATCAGCTGTAGTCTCAGATGGTGATTAGACACGCAATAAATAAAATACTGTGAGTTGTTTTAGGGATTTGTTCTAACATATTCAGGAGTTATGGAGATCTTATAAGATAAAATAAAAGTATATTATACTTACAACCCATAATTACTTAAAACTGATTAAAGCTAATTTTTTTTATATATTCTGTATGCTTCGCATTCGTTTATTATTTGTCTTTATTTGTTTATTAATTCAAACCTATTCTTCTGCTTGCCGGTCTACTTAATGATTTAAATTCTGTGAAAGCAGTTAGCGTTAATTAATATTTTTCAAAATAATAAAAAAATTTAGTTTGGGCAGCTATTACGCAAAAATAGTAAGTCTTATATCTATCAAATAAAAAACCATGTGTAAAGGTAAATCAATTTGAAGAAATATTACTGAACATTATATTGCTTCAGCTTGTATATCTACCGTGGTGGCTATATAGTAGATGATATTTGTTGACTATTATTTATCCAAGCTAAATTTCAAAATAGCCATTTGTTCCATCGGGCTGTGCCATCCTATATAAATCAAAACCTAAGTATGTATTAGTCTATCATTCAGCATTCCAAAATATAGTGTGTTTCAGACGGAATTGATGACGATAAAAGAAGCCTAAGACTGGATGAGATCCAGCAAATTATCTGTTATTTGAAATATTTGTATATACTCACAGACAGTCAGGCTGAAATTAAAGTAATAGAATCGATAACCATCAATTCAAAATCCGTGTTGGTCTAACACAACTTTTTGAATGAACTAGCCGATTGGTTTGGTGGTAAACAAATGCTATGATGGGTGACACATCACAGATGGATTTCATTGTACTATTTGTGTACTGTTTGAGAAATCCAGCCGGAAAGGGATTGCACTTCTAGCTCCCTTAAATATATTGCTTCAAAAATATGCAATAAAAGCTTCAAACTGCAAACTTCTGATGATCAGGTACGCCAAACTGCAATATCACAAAGCAAATCTGGTCAATGCAGAACTACACACCCTTAACCTACTATCTTTGAACAAATGTGACATCAGCAGGGGTCACTATGTGTCAATGTCTTATTCTATGATCAGGTACGCCAAACTGCAATATCACAAAGCAAATCTGGTCAATGCAGAACTACACTACCTTAACCTACTATCTTTGAAAAGATTTGACATCAGCAGGGGTCATTATGTGTCAATGTCTTATTGGTAAATATAACAGAAAACTTTAAATCCCCTCAAACGACTATTGTGCAGAAACGTGCAGAAAGGAGAAAGAAGATGAAAATGTCAAACATCTATATTCTACACCTGCCCTGGTCTTTATCATAAAAGGAAGATAATCCATCCATTTAGGAGCCTTCTTCCTGGATTCGCTGACTGACCTTGAAGGCATTAAAATCAAAGACTTCCACCGCTTTATAATAAGCTCGAAATGGTTCAACGAGTATAGTTTTATGCAAGGACAGTTTCCGTGGTATCACAATGGACCCTACTGGCCTAAGTGTATCGATGCACAGTCGGCAGCCATTACTACCTACTTACCTAAGACTCTGAAGTACTTCAAATTAAAAAATTGCTCAGATTTTGAATATTTTGTACAGTTGGTTAATTAGTGAAACATAATAGTTGTTATTAAATAATCCATAAAATGAACCGATTTCAACCACCGGCGGAATTTCTTTTAAACACTTGAAAGCTTAGTAGAACTACTGAAATGCTTGAAAACTTAGTAGTGGATAGTATGGAAGTGAAAGTGGAAAAATATGTGTAGGTAAGTCAGATTTCATTTTCAATTTTTAACCTTAGAAATTAATACGTTTTTGTTTTTTTTTGTTTTTAATATCTGCAAACATATTCTAAATAACTTCAACATTTAATACAGATTCAAAAATCTGTTCAACTTTAAATATAGTTATCCTTGATTTGTTAATTTACTTCATAACTTTAATTTTATCTTTAATCTCTATTTTAATATTAACAAAAATTATAACAATACGCACATATTTATATTCCATTCAGAGTTATAATGTACACAATAGTATATATTTTACAATAATAATAATTGTACTAGGTATACAGGTATCAGAAATAAGGAAGATAATATTTTAAACTTAAAACTCAACAAGTTTTTCTTCCTATTCATTATTGTATTTCTGTTTTTTTTTTCTATTTTCTATTTTTTCTTTATTGCTTTTCCAATCCTTTAGTAATGAAAATTCATGCGATGATAGTTTTTGCCCCCGTTTTAATCAAATTTATGCAGATTAGTTTTACGAAAAGGATTTACAAGACTATAAATATAGATATAATATAAAATAACTAACTGTTAATTTTTTTTTTTTACAAGTTTCGGCATCGTAAAATACACTCGTTGTGAATCGAATTTAAAGTTTGAAGACTTTAAAATTTTTCAAAGGAAAATTTCATCCAATTCTGATTATCCTATTTAGGTATGTACATACATAATGTAGATATTATAAAACATGAAGATATTAAATATTTTTTTATATCGTACATAGTGTAACACAATTTTCTACAACATGTTCGAATTAAAATTCAAATGTTTTTTATGAATTTAAGTAGAGGGGAGAGAAGTGAAGTAATTATAATAAATTTGCATATCAGTGTGTAGTTCTACAAAGACTGACTGCGCGATTCTATATTTGAGAAAAACAAAATTGCAAAATTTAATGAGTTGAAGTACGATTAATTTAATTATTGCTTATATCGTCATACATATGGAATTATTATGTTTTCTATTTTTTCTAGAGAATAATTTTTAAATACTGATTTAAAGCTCATTTGGTAATTTTGCAATTATTGATTATACATACATATTAAAAAGGCGATAATTGAAAATTCAAATGTGTTATGGTGTAATGAGAGAATAATTGACGGCTAAAATCATTTTTTTTTTTTGCTTATTTTAATGACCATTTAATTTAAATGCAAAGCAAATGAATTCAAAATAAATTTATTGGAAAATATTTTTTTGTCAATAAATGGAAAAATACAAGGTTATATTTTGAATTAATAAATAACGAGTACAGTTTGCAGATTGCAAAACTTTTTTTCTATATTAAATCATTTTTTAGGATGTGTACATCTATTTTGAAGATATGTTTTTATACTTGTAGCAAATATATTAACCGATATTGTATTTTAGATTGCGTAACTTTATTTCAAAATGTTTTAGTCTAAAAACAAAATTTAAGTGACATTACGTAATTTTAAAGTTTAATTTATTTTGAAATATAGTCAAAAGTAAAGTGAAATATTTAACAAGTTATATTTTCACTTTAAGAATATGACGCACTTTAGATAGTTCCAAAGTGAAATAAAACGGATAGTTTTATTTTCGTAATGCTAAACTAGAACTAGTTTCATCACTGGAATGTTATTATCATTATTATTGTTTTCTTGGGGTATATTCACCATATTATAAGAACGTCTGGTTTTGATTTAATAATTTATATTCATTAAGCATTTTTGAATTTTTATTTATAATGGGGCAGAGTGATGGGATTATGGTCGTTTTTGGTATTATTGATCGTATTTAATCAATTGTAAGTTGTAAATTTTATATAAGTAATACAATTTTTTTGGTAATAGATTTTTGTTTGAACTAAAATTGATCTTCCGATACAACGCACATATATACCTAGAAGTTTGAATTTGATGCATTTTTTTGTGATATTGTTGTCAAGTATTTTTAGACTATATGTCGATGTTATAATTTGTATGAAAATAATACATTGTGTACATAATTTTAATAAAAATATATTTCAGTATTCTAAGAATTTAAATAACAATATCGAACTTTATTAAAAACTTATAAGAGAAAGAAAATTTAAATATATAAAAAAAAATTGATATTATAAATTTATTATTTAATAATTACTTTTATTGTTGTTGTTGTATTTGCAGAGTTGAAAATAACGTTGTTGCAAGTAAAAAAAAAATAGCTTTCATAACAAATTAAAGAAATTTAAATTTATTTATCATCAAAAAATGTCCTTATATGACGTATGTAATATTAAGTAAAGCACACACGAGGCCTACGTCATCGAATTTTGTTTCGTTGGTAAAATATGAGAAAATCTGTATTTAATTTTTTTTATAACAAAACTTTTAGAATTTTTTCAGGTTTTTATGATTGTGTGTTACAAATACAATATTAAAGACTTTACAAAGAGACAAATTGTGTTAAACCAAACATTTATTTATTTTATATTAATTAAATTAATATTAATCAACAGAACATTAAATAATTTATACAAAAAAATTAAATAAACTAACTTAGAACGATAGTATTATTAAAGTTAATTTTGTTAAATGCGTATAGTTTAGTTTAAGTTTAACTTAATATATTGTCGCACTTAGACCCAATTTATAATTGTGTATACTAAACTATATTAAATAGCTTTTAGTAATTTAGAAAATTTCTCTTGCTCCTAAACAATTTTAATTTTTCTTATTTATTTTATTTTTTTTTATTTTAAATATAATTTACATAATTTTCTAATATAATTTTGTGATATTCAGCCCTAAAAATACAATATGATATTATTTTATTCAAATTTTCTATTTCTATTTCATACCAAATTTGTCCAAATTTAATTAATATATTTTCTGAAAATAAGCTTATTTTTTTGTTTATTTATTTTGTATTTTTCTTAAATTGCTTAAAATAAGAAGAGCTGTACTTGACATAACAACTCTAAATTAATTTCATGTTCAGATAACAATTTATTATTATTTTCACTGCTATGACAACTTACAGTCTTTTTGAATCACCAATTTATCACCTAAACACAAATAATTGCCTATTGATTAGTTTTACAAAATGTTCTATTGACTAATTATTGTCAAGTACCTAAATTGATATTTTTTTAAAGTTCTTTATATTTTCAGTATGAGCTGCCATTATTAGTGGCAATCGCAAGGCTCGTATATATTTTAGTTTGCTTCTTATTTCGTTGTGTACAATATTTATTATGTAAAAAATTATTTTTGGTTCAATTTTATATTTGAAATTTAGTAATTAAGATAATGCAATCGTATATAATTAAAATCATTATATAATTAAAGTAATTATTATAGACTAATTCTGTTGGTATTAAATAAATTTTCAATAATTTAAAAATAAATTAATCCTCGTGTGATAACAAGAATAATAATAGTAAAAAAAATAAATATTTTTCAAGCAGATTAGTTGTATTTTTTAACATTGATATAAGGTACATATTGTTAGCCATCGAATACCCTTTTGTATGTAATAATTTTCTAAAATTGAATAAATCTAATATTGGAGTAAAACAACATAACTAAATTTTGAGCATTAATTTTCTTTTTTAGCAAAACATTCAAAAATACAGCAAACTCATTATGAGTATTTTTAGATATATTAACAAGCCGTTGATAAAACCTATAGCATCAATATATTCATTACAAACTAAAAAGTAGGTTTTAAACCAGTTCATGGCTCAGATTTAATGGAAGGTAATTTGGGTAATCTGGACAAAATTCAAAATCGCGCTATTTATTATAATTATAAATTATAAAAAAAAATTAGATAACGATCACATCGTAGTGATAGTCATATCTCACCGGTGATAGTTATTAGAATAGCACTTGTTTCGGTTAGGTATAAAAAACTATAGAATTAAGATGTGCAGTGTGATTATAAAGTACTGTTAGCAATCACATAATTTATATATTTTTTTAAATAATACTTTTTATTATTTGTACTTTTTTATCTGCACATTTTTTATTAAATGTACTTAGGCTAAAAAAAAAAGCTATAAATTAGTCATAAGACATATTAAGTTAACGTTATTGCGCAATGTACTTTTAACATTTACAAAATTTAATTATTGAAACCGACAAAAATTTACCATTGCGTTAATGAGACTTAAATCATGATTTTTTGTCAATTGTATTTTCCTTACTAACACATTCATACACTGACGACAACTTAGATTTAGGTGCCTATTATGTATTTCGATAACGATTACGATTTGATCGAACGAAATGTCAAAATGGAAAATTGCCATTATGTATTACGATATCGTTCAGAAATTGTCGACGAAATCGATAAAGTTTATCGATGTAAAATTTTACCACGAAAGAGACATCGAAAGAGAGATTTTGTACAAATTATTTCAATTTTGAATTGAAAGGATAAAATAAAAGAGATACAAATATATTTTATTTATATTGGACATTATATTATTTTATTTATATTGGACACTTGGTGTTTTGTTTTATATTTATGATATTTTTTTAAATAAAAATAAATTTAAATGTTGAAATGAAAGTAGGTATTTTACTTTATTCTTCATAATAATTTTTTATTGAAATAAATTTTAATAGGAATGAAAGGCCTGTTACAAATAGACTGCAATATGAAAAGTTATAGTGTAAATAATGAGACACCATTATAAATTTTCCAAAGAGGTACCAGGATATATTGCACTCACAAAACCAATTACCTGATTATGATCACATATCTAAAAACAAAAACTGTTATAATAATGTAAACTAATTACAATAAAGTATAAACTTATCAGAATTGCATTAATGCTAAAAAATCCCTTTCTACTATAACATAAATGTTGTACGTTTGGCTTCGGTGATTTAATTTGAATAAGCTTTTCATCTACTGCTCCAATTATTTCAGTAATTCTGCTTTAATCATAAAAATAATGTTTACCTGACTTTTTTCTTCTAGTGCGTAATGGAATTTGATCCATTTTGCACATATATATAAACTGCAAATACATATAAAACTTCTTTAAGAACAAAAAAAAATTAGCTGTGCTAGTCCGACATGGAAATCATTTCCTACGTTGAAATTCATTTGCTTGGTACAAACCGCACAGAATCTTAATACACTAACCAATTTAATTATATTTGGAATCGACATGTTACTTATTGTTACTAATTTAATAGTTTTAATAATGTAGATAATAACTCATCAAATTTATGTTTAAATAACATACGTATAATCTTATCATTACATTAGAATAATCCCGAATATATGTTCGCTTGTTTTTCAATTCTGCAATTTGATAGTGTTTTTCAGCACTATCAGAAATTAAAAAATTTAACTCTGCTCAAATCATTTCATTTATAAGAACTTATAATTTTATAATTATATTTTATTTAAACACTTTCAACTTACTTTCAACTTAAAAATTTCAAATAAACACTATTATTTTGTTTGTTTTTTCGTTTATAATAATTTGAATTTGACAGTTAAAGAATGAAACATATGTCATTTTCATCGTAGATTTGTATTTTACAATGGCAGCATTTTTAAACTTTTTCGACCAAATTTTCATCGAAATACATAATGACACTAACGATCACAATCGAATAACTTTAACGATAACGATGAACGATTCGATTAATTTCGATCGAAATACATAATAGGCACCTTAAATCTAGTGATTTTTTCGGGTTGTTTTCCACATTTTTAACTGTAATTTTTGTTTGGTTTTATTTTGTATTTTCAACTAGGAATTGATAGTTAATTTATTTTTTCTTTATTATAATTCAAAAAATAACTGTAAAATTTTAGTTAAAATTAGTTTTAAAGTCGTCGAAATGCATAGTTCTAGTTTACTCTAGATTGACAGTGTGAAAATCAATATGTGTAATTTGACAATTAGTATATATGTGTATGTATATAGAAAAATGTCAATATTTAAATATTGTGTGAAGACCCGAGGGTAAACTTGTCGAATTTAATATTATAGTAATACATTGAAATCTGCCATATTCAGAACAACAACAAAATAATTCGAGATTACAGGTCTAAAATTCGAATAGATTTTGTGGATAAAAGATATGTCTACTTTTTTGTAAAAATATATATAAACTCAGAACAGTAACACCATCATGTGATGCAGGATATAATTTGTTAATTTGAATTAAATTGTCTAATAAAAGATCTGTATTTTATGTTTTGTTTGCTGTAGCGATATTTTAACATTCCACATTGATTCGTCCAATTTATTACAATATTCCGGTTTACCTATATACCTTCAAGGCTACTGATATTGCAAAACTTTTCAATATTATAAAACTATAAATATGATAGAAATGTTCTGCTTTCAAATTATGTTCCGATTTGCTTAATCCATTTTTACCTTTATTTATTTTATTTATTTAATTAAATATACAGAAGATGTTTTAGCTTTAGATAATTTTGATATATTTTTATTAAATAGAAATTCAATTTAAAGATTTTGAATTACAGCTATATTATTTTGTATTTTTGAACAATTTTAAATACTTTTTTTCATAGTTCAGGTGATAGACGAACAAATAAATAAATAACGCATTTATATTTTATACTAGTGGATCCCCCTTTGCAATTGCACAGAAGTAGTTCTTTCAAACACAATTTTATGTAAAAAGAAATATTTGTTTTAGTATAATTGTAATTGTTTTCTGAATCGCTTGATGAATTTATATATATAATGAAATTAAAGTATAATACCTAATACTGTATGACGAAATTAACACTAATTTCAATATAACTCAAAACGTTTGCAGTCACAATTCTGTTATAGTAATAATAGCTCAACCGTGAATTATTTTATTAAAACACTGATTTATATATAGTTTTTTTCTGTTTTATATTACAAATATGTATATTTTGTGATTACATAACAGAATTGCTCTTTATGAATAAAATAAAGTTTAAAATTGTTATACGAAAGTAATTTTATTGAAATTGATTTTTTTTATAAAGATGCAATTTTTTTTTTCTACGCCTATAGTCACGAATAAAAACGAATATAGTCAGAAATATTACTGAAATTTAGCGAATGACTATAACCATGTTTTACTGTATATATTTTTTTTAATGATAGCAGAAGCAAATGAACTAACATTTATTATATCATTTTTGAAGAGCTATCTGATCTGATTTTTGTTTGTGTTTTTGTTTTTGTACGTTTTTCTATTTTGTGTTTATTTAAAATGACAGAATTTTTATGAAGAATTTTTAAAAATTTCCCGTAATTGAAATATCTTTTAGTGTATAGATGGCGCTCAACTTGGAAATAACCGTCACTATTTGGTGTAAATATTTAAAATGTGTATTCAGCACCAAGAACTTGCTAAAATTTTAATATTTTGTGGATGTAAATAATCTACTATTCAATTATTTTTGCTTTTTTACTCATCGTCGTTCATCTTGTGTATTTATAATATAAGATATTCCCCACATGGCCGTCCTTGTATAATATATATAAGATAAAAAAAATACTTTTTTAATATAAAAAAAAAATTGAATTGATAGAGAATCGAACTCACTAAAATTTGTGATATTAAAACCTATATTAATAATATTATACTACTAATTAATATTTGTTCCTACTAAAAGTGCAAAAAACCAAATGCGATAAATAAAAAAATAAATAAAAAGAATTTGACTCAAAAGAGAATCGACAAAAATTTCTGATATTAAATGATGCTTTAACCAACTCAGCTAATATCTTATAAAAATTGTTTACCCAAAATATACACATAAAATAAAAATTGATTTTGATCGCCACGACCTGCATCCTAATTGATTGATTGAATGAAAAAAAAAACAAAGCTCACGAAAAACCACGAAAAGTGTGCCTTCACTAATCGTGCTCTTGTGTATTATAATATATCTTATGATAGAAATGAGCTGGTTTCAAATATGTTCCGATTTGCTTAATCCATTTTTAGCTTTAAATAATTTTAAAATATTTTTATTAAATAGAAATTAAATTTAAAGATTTTGTGGTACAGCTACATATATTATTTTGTATTTTTGAATAATTTTAAATACTTTTTTTATTTTGGCTTGTTGCTGTAACATTTAGTATGCAATAGTTTATTCGATAGACGAACCAATAAATAAATAACGTATTTATATTGCTATCCAACGATATGACAAGTTCACATTATCTTCAGACATTGTCACTCCACTTTGAAAAATAATGCCATCGTTCAGAAATACCCTGTATATTTTCAAAGACAAGCGATTAACCCTATTTAGAAACTCCAATTCCGATTAATTTTTCATTGATTAAAAAATATAAATTTTACAAACTATACTTTCGAACAGAAATTTTTCTGTCGGTACCATCGAATATTGCTAACGAACAAAATAAAACTACAAAAATTATAACCTGAACATTTTTATTCGATAGTTCTAAATAAGTCATAATAAATCAGATCAGATACGATAACTAAAATTAACATGAAAAATCTGAAATTAGATAATTTTATTCGTAAATAGAGGTCGGTATCAAAGCAATTTTACATATCTATGTTCTAGTTAAACGAAAAAAAAAATAAAAAATAAAATCAATAAAATTATTAGAATTATAGCATACATATATATACATATAGACCAATGAGATTATTCATTTACACCTGTAACGATTTTATATTTAATAATCGTAATTACAATCATTTTGTTCAGAAATAAAATAAGAAAAAGAACAAAAAATTAAATTTTCTTTTAATCATAATTTTTTTATTCTAATACTTAAACACTGTATTAAAAATTTCAATAATTTTCATTGTTAAACCTCTGAAAATGTTAAAGAAATTCTTTAAAATTAATTCAAAAATATTTTCAAATCTTTCAATCCAAATAAATTCTTTTCTAAATACCTTTAATGTACCTACCTACCTATATAGTAAGTGTAAATAATATGCTGAATGATTTTTCTTTAAATTTTAATTCGTAATTGAAAATATCCTTCAGATATAATAACTGAATCACAGAAAATGTAGAAGATAAAAGTGAAAAATTCAAAATATTTGATTTTAACATTTCTGCTGTGTCATACTGTTTTACTTGTAAAGGTAAAAATGTATATTGATATACAATTGAATACTTAATGCGAAACAGTTTCAAGTTAAGAAGTTATTCAAAAATTCCTTTTAAAAAAAAAAATTTATTTAAAAAAAAAACAAAATAAAAACAAAAAATAAATATTTAACAAATAGACTCCGGCAGTATTGTGAGATATTTAAACGTCATATATATTTACAAACATTTTCGTTCCACGATTCACTTTGATGGAGAAAATGTGTGAGTTTTAATTGTAAGTCGTTAACAATACTTTCGATTGTATGAAAAATTATTACTGTCGGTAATAACCGGTTGGCGGTAGTAGATACAGGGCCTGTGTTTCAACCTAAAGATATCAGATTTGATTAAGTTAAAGGATTATTTTGTCAAGTCCGTTATTTAATTGAATAATTGTATTGTGCTCCATTTTCTAGGTATATCCTGTTACAAATACCATATTGCGTTTGTTAAGACTTGACTGCATTTAAGTGAAGACTCACTTTGTGTAGAATATACCGGGTGTTCCAGAGCACTCGTATCAGCTTTTTATTAACTATTTTTATTAATTTATTTAAATTTATTAACTAAATCGAAGGTGTTCTATCGATTAATGATATTTTCAACTCCTGGGAAGGACCGGAAAAAGGTCTTCTAAGCCCAAAAAATAACCGAAATTTGCTGAAATCGAGATTTTTGATTTTTTGACGTAAAATCTGAATTTGCATAAAAAAGTACCCTTTCCCATTTGAAAATCTCGATTTCGGCTGATTTCGGTGATTTTTGGGCTTCAAAACCTTTTTCCGGTTTTTCCCGGAACTTTAAAATATCACCTCATTTATTTCGAAAATAACGGCTCCTTTCTTTCGTAAAGAGCTGATGCGCATGCTCCGGCTCCCAAATTGAATACATTTTTTGTTGTTTTTGCTAATCAATGTTCTACAATGAATTTGGTAATGGGTACTTATTAAAAATTAATCTGTTATTCGAATTGAAATTGCACTGCAGACTAAAGTTCTAAATCGAATTATAGCAGTACAATTGCTCAAACTATATAATTGTACTTAATCCGATAACCCAAGTAGCTACTAGAGCTTACAAATAAATTTATTATAATTTTAATTGTATAATAAATGTAAATATAAATAAATAAATAAATGATTGTACATTGATTCTGTCAGAACAACTGTCTGAGTCAAAGCAAGTACCCAGCAAAGAGCGTGGCCACAATTGAAGAGGTTAGTCGCAGATCGGAGCCAATGGAAAGAATTTATTTCCACCCTATGCCCCACGGATGGGGTTGCAGGACGTTGATGATGATGACATTGTTTCTAAATTAATCATAATCTAAATTAGTACTAAATAAATAAAATAAAGAAGATTAATATGGAGCAAGAATAACACAAAAAATTGTGAACTGCAAAGATTAAACATACACAAGTAAAGAGACAGTAGATTCAAAATCTAATCTAAAATAGTATCTGGGTTGACAACCCGAAATAAAAATCACCGCTCATTTTATAATGGATTTTAAAATGTATGCACAAAATCTAGTAAAAGAAATGATAATGTTTGAAATCAAAAGAAAATGAAGCAGAGAGTTAATACCCGTCACTCTAGATGAGATCAAAAATAGCACAGGTACAACGTCAGTGTTAAAAAAGGACTAGGTTACAATCTAATTATCAAATATATTATAAAAAAAACACTAGAAAATTTGTTCTGATAAAATGAACAACACATTTTTAATGCATGCTTTATAGGTTATCATATGTAACTAGACATGAGAAGATTGTTAAAGTGATGGTGATACTAAAGTCATAATAGTAAAAATCTTCAAAGTTAAAATCATACCAACCATCAACATCACTATTTCCCATTATATTAAAAATAATTGAAAAGCTTGTATTGAAAAGATTTGCTTCGATTTTGCTTTGAAATTGAACTAATTCTGAATTATAAATTTGGAATCAGAAAAAAACAAAATTGATCAACTGGAGTGTTGCACAAATAGTATGGAGAAAGTGTATGAATACAAAACAAAAAGCTCAGTAATTTTCTCAGATGTTGAAATACCAAAGCAATGCTATGAAATACCGCTGATACTTTTCGCCTTAGACTTAGAGAGATACTTTTGAATATGCCTTTTATAACTATGATAATTTTGTAAGTGATATAAAATGGCTTGTAAATAATTTTAAAAATGATCGGGACTAATCAGAAACAACTAATCAGTAATCGCAACATAAATAAAAGGGTAGTTGTAACTAGATGAAAAATGAATTAATGAAAAACGAATTGAAACAATTTGCTTCATAGTTGTTTGGTTTACAACAATTAAATTCATAAATTGACCAACCGAATGATTCAATTAGGTAATTTGTTCAATTAATGCAATCAAATTTTGTTCTCTGAGTACATTCATAATTTTCGGAAATCTAATAAAATAACCGTACCCAAAGACATTACAAACCGAAATTCAATTACATAATACTTTTAAAATATATTTAAAATTGTTTGCCATTATACTTGTAAATAGTATAAAATACATCAAATCTACATTTTTATATTTGCATATTGTTCAATTTTCGAATATTTTCGAAGAAACCAAAAATAAAAGTGGTATATTAATATTAGCTATATATATATATATATATATATATAGATATAAAGGATAATTTTCTTTTATTTGTTACTTATATATACAAATATTATTATAAGATCAAAGTAGATATATTTTGAAATAGTTGGAATTGATATCTTTTTTTGAAAACGGACTATTTGATTAAAAGTCTAGTTAAATGAGTAAAAAAAAAAAAAAATAAAGTTGAAGGCTATTTTATAATTTTTTTTCAAAATTTCTCTTTATAAAACTTTGCAAAAAAAAGAAAATTATTAATCTAAAAAATTATCTACAATCATAAATAAATTAGATTGAATTATTGAATTGATGAATATTTCAAATCAAACATGCTTTAGTGGTATCATACAAAATTCAAAGCTACAAAATAAATTCAGTACACATAAATTAAATATGCCCCTATGTCCACGGATGGGTACAGGACAATGATGACGATACATACATTAAAAAAATATCCTTCGGGATATTTTTACTTACTATTACTTTAGTATTATTTACTATTACTTTATATTTTTTTACTTCATATTACAAGCAATATTAGTATATAGAATAGCTTTAAAACGCATACGTTTTCTGACTAATGTTAAACAATTCATTTACATATTTTTTTTCAAAAAGCCGCGTGCTATAACAAAATCTTTAATACTTACATACACTCGCTTCACCGGGATGGTAGCAAGGAGTACAAATTAAAAGTAAAAAGCTGTTAATATTTGGGAAGTAAAAAAATGATAATATTTCAATCTCTAAAGCTTACATTTTTGGCTTATTAGTATTACAATCCTTCGTCAAATTCAGGGTGTCTACCGCATAGTCCTTATTTTGTAAACCGTCAATACGAAGTATGCTTCACAAACAAAATTCGTTGCTAATAGACAAATTTTGTTCATTAAATAAATTTCACTTACAACGGCCCTCAGTACTTCAATTTTAAAATGTCGAATATAATTTTAATTAAATTTAATTCAAATTTAAATTTTTCACCAAATCAAAATTCTATCTTTTTATTTTACTTAATTTTTTTCCTTCTTCTGGTTTAATCCACATAAGTCAGTATATACATAAAATTTGAATGATGAAAAGTTACTACCATTTGACAGTTTTAAAAATACAAATAAAAAAAAAAAAATAACGCATATAAAAAAAAAAAAAAAAAAAAAACTAAACGAATATTGAAAAATGTATCCTTCGCCACTTCCTTTTTAAATTCAAGTACATTGTTTTTTTTTTCAATCATAACCACATCTTTTTCTTTAAATACACACATATTTTTGAATATCCTTGTTGAAAAGAAATTTCCAACATTTTCATTTAAAAAAAAAAATTTTTTTTAACATTTTTGTATCGATTGAGTATAAGGTGGCTTAAATGGCACTAAACAATATACAAATGTCTATTCTGTTTTTTGTTTTTTTATTAAAATTTGTGTATTCATCAATTTTTATAATATATTGTGTAGTTTCCAGTAGATCAATACAATGCAAACAAAATTTTCATGGACAAAATGATTAGAAAATAAAAATATAATGTCTTGCATTGATAGACCTAAACTCAATTTCAGAACTTCCAGAAATAAATTTCCATCGCATGGTATATCTAAGTACGGTATCGATTCTATACTACTTGTAATCGATTCTGTAATCGATACTTGTAATCGATTCTGTATCGATTCTATACTACTTGTAATTGATTCTGTAATTGATACTTGTAATCGATTCTATATCGATTCTATATTACTTGTAATCGATTCTGTAATCGATACTTGTAATCGATTCTGTATCGGTTCTATACTACTACAAATTAATAATTTAAAACCATAGCAATAAAACTATATATTTTTATAAATTAATAACTAATTATTTCTCGCTTGTTATAGAATCTTGTAAATCATCTTTGGTAATAACATTCAAAATTTTCTGTTTTAGTATTACAGTACATATACACATTGTATAATGTAGACGTACACTAGATGGTAGAAACAAAACTATTTATTTTCTTACAGTTTTCACAAAATATGATGCAAGAATTTAAACAAAGCTCTGTTTTTATATTATTCAGCTTATTTTTGTCACATCCTGTAATTGGCAATGAATGATTGATTTACTTTAAAAAAAAGTTAACTTCCAAAAATTAAATTTCTAAAAATTATGAATTATTTAAATTTTGTAAACTTTTCGGATGTAAATTCATACTCTAAATTTAATGGAGTTTTGTTCAATTTACATTGCCGCACTGTACCAGCCTAGTCTTTAATTTTTTTCATGTAGGTATGATATTTTATAATATGTTTATTTTAATA
Source organism: Argyra leucocephala (assembly GCA_963942445.1). NCBI lineage: Eukaryota > Metazoa > Arthropoda > Insecta > Diptera > Dolichopodidae > Argyra > Argyra leucocephala. Next base: position 138,443,841 of record OZ012680.1, read on the forward strand.
TTTATTCATAATTAAAGAATTGAGACCTGTATAAAATAATTTTTTTCCTTAATAATTTTTTAAAGAAAATTAATGTCGTAATTACTTTGAAAAATGCATATTAACAAACTGTGATATTTTATTGATGAAGCTTAGGTTGAAGATAGATTTTTATCTTTTAACAAGACGTTATCTTTCTGAAGATGGCTTTTTTAAATTATTTCAACCCAATTAACCAATTTTTAAATTCAAAACCAAGCTTTTTTGAACTAAAGAGCCATGCTTACAGGTTTCATATCTAAAATTGTCACCATTTTCACATTAGCTCTGTAATTTAACCTTAATTTAGTAAAACTTAAGCTAAATTGGAATTTTAATAATTTAGAAGACTTTTCTATCTAAGTAATGAACATTAATTCGGTGTATTCCCATGATTCATTCCGTTACATTTGAATGCCTTCTATCAAAAAGGGTTCCATTGAATGATTATAGAATATTATTGCGAGGAACAGCCACTCATCGATATTGATAACTTCTACAAATATCGTTTTCATTGCACCGAAATTAAACAAAAAATAGTTTGCCTTCAGCCAAAGCTCGTTAGATCGACAAAATTATCTTTGACAGACTATATTAGTTTTATTACAACTTCTACAAATCATCAGAACATAGTTTTATACAAGATAACATCTCTATGTTATTTATTTGATGTGAATTGTAAATAAATATTTTACTGCGAATTTTTTTTTTTTTTCAAACCGAACCAATGCGAACCAGCTACATTTTTAACTATTAATTTTTATTGAAACTAAGACCACGTCCACGAACTATCAGTAATTTTACAAAAACCATGATTATACAAATTATAAATATCTATAAATTATAAATATTTTTACCCTAAGATCCTACAAAATGTATAAATAGATCAAATCAATAAATCATTTATTAAGTGTATTCAGATGATCGGTTGCACCATCGTTGAAAAAGGGCCTAATTGTCGAACTACCAAATAAATATTACACGACTTTTTGCAATAATTGGATAAGCATAACATTGCTCAACATATCATATAAGATTATAGCAAAGATTATTCAAGCCTGTTTGCAAGAAAAACTGGACAAAACAACTTGACTACAGAAAACAAGCTGGCTTGTCCCCACCAATCTTGTATCGATCAGGCTTTGGATAATATTAGAACAATCAATTGAGTATATTCAGTATGCAGAACAATATAGAGAATCTGGAAAAACTTGCCAAACATATCGGACTAGAAATCAACCTGCAAAGAACCAAAGCTATTAAATAATACCAGGATAGAACATCTTAAGGTTGAAATAAGAATAAATAGAATATGCAAGCAAATTCTGCTTCTAGGTTAATTTCGATACCTGCCCTAACCTACAACTGACCATCCATAAGAAAGTATGTTAAAATTAATATTTTACTAGTCCGAATGGGACACTCAAAAACATAGCTCTAAATTATTATTGTATTTCTTTACAGCACCCATCAACCATATTTGAATTTTTTTGATAATTCAATTTTTTTAAATTCCGTTCAGAAATCAAATTCTATTGAAGTAAGCTCTATATATTATGTATTAGTACATTGTGGATCCGGAAAACTAGTCAGTGATAAATAAAAGCCCTTCATTTTAATATTTCAAATATTTTTAAATAAATCGCCAAAATCGAACCAAAACCTGTTTTTTTTTCTTATAGGTACCTATACCAGAACGCAGAACCAAAACCATTTTCCTAAAACGGCAATAATCAAAACCGAATCAAAAACCATTTTTTAATTTTTGAAAAACCCATTAAGCTAAGCCCACATGATTTTTTAAATTATTTCCACCTTCGCTTTAAATTTAATTTCCTTTTATTCTAAATCTTTCGATATTAAAAATTTTTATTATTAATATTTCAGTTTACTGAATATAAAACAACTTAAAATAATTTTTAAATTAAAATTAAAATTTGTGAATCCAATTAAAATTTTCATTTAATAATTTTTTACTTTTTTCATTACTAATTTTAGTATTGGGAAAACATAACGAATTCTGTTAACTAATAAAAATGCATTTTCTTTATTTCAAATAGAATATTTTTAAAACTATAAGTAACATTTTATAATCGCTTTAAAATTGTTTTTCTATTTAGAATTTCAACTTTTTTTTAACAAATATTTTCTAAGAAGATTTGTAGAATTTTACAATTTCATAAGATTACAAAAAAATAGCTACTCTTAAGTAATGTAAAACTCTTTAAAGTAAAATAAGTAAACTATAACTAAATAAATTAAAAATAAAAAGATTTGTCTTTAACCTTTAAAAAATATTTTTTTCAATTCTGAACATTCCAATTTAATTTTTTTTTTTACTTTAATTCTCTACAACAATTCACAATATACAAAATTATGGTCAAAAACTTAAAGATATTCAACTCAGTACAAAACTTTCTGATACCCTAATCATATCAATGCAAAATGTCATGTTAACAAGTTTTCATCATACTCACACTAACATCTTGTTATATTCGCTTTTGTGTATAGTTTTACAGTTGAGAACATTCTTTTTTATGGTAAATTGTGGTAACTCATTGTTAATGGAATTATTTGAATATTCACATACGTACTTACACAGTTAGGTACAACAGATTCTTACATAAATGTAAAAAGGATACCAGAAATACTTTTTTTTTTGTTATTTTTTTTTTGCTCAGAACAAAACATAAAAAAAAAAATTCATTAAAAAGAGACAGCATTCGCTGCATGTATTTAAAGTTTTATTATTTTATATAAGCTTTAACTTTAATAGATTTTTTTTTTATTAATTTTACTGCAATGTTTTGAAGTAAATTTGAGTATTGGAATATATTTAAGCCTAAATATATAATAAAATATATAATAAAACATATAAATAGTCTAGTCTGAAGTCTATAATGCATATTACTAGTAAAAACTAATTGTGTAAGAAATTATCAAAATTTAAACATAAACAGTACCCAGTATATGGATATGACAGGATATATTATGTCAGGACAGTATATCTAAGCCAGATCTGTACATCTAAGTCAAATCAGTATATTTATGTACCATTGTCAATTAAGTAAATCGTACTTGTCCTTCTTATTTATTAAAAAGTAAAATCAGTATGTCAGGACAGTATATTTATTTCAGAACAGTCTATCTAAGTCAGGAGATTATATCTATGTACAATTGTCAATTAAGCAAATCGTTATACTTGTTCTTCTTATTTATTAAACTGCAAAATCAGTATGTTATGACAGTATATCTATATCAGGACAGTATATTTCAGTCAGGACAGTATATATATGTATCATTGTCACTTAAGTAAATCGTACTTGTCCTTCTTATTTATTAAATCGTAAAATCAGTACGTCAGGACAGTATATCTATGTCAGGACAGCATATCTAAATCAAGACAGTATATCTATTTATCAATAATTGCAATTAAGCAAATCGTTATACTTGTTCTTCTTATTTATTAAATTGTAAAATAAGTATCTCAGGACAGTATATCTGTATCAGGATAGTATATATCAGTCAGGACAGTATATCTATTTATCAATAATTGCCAATTAAGCAAATCGTTATACTTGCTCTTATTTATTAAATTGTAAAATCAGTATGTCAGGACAGTATATCTAAGTCAGGACAGTATAATTTTCAATTAAGTAAATCGTACTGATCCTTCTTATTTATTAAATTGTAAAATCAGTATGTCAGGACAGTATATCTATGTCAAGACAGTATATCTAAGTCAGGACATTATATCTAAGTATCATTATTAATTAAGTAAATCGTACTTGTTCTTTTTATTTATTAAATTGCAAAATCAGTATGTTAGGACAGTATATCTATATCGGGACAGTATATCTATATCGGGACAGTATATCTATGTATAATTTTCAATTAAGAAAATAGTACTTATCTTCTTATTTCTTAAATTGTAAAATCAGTAGGTCAGGACCGTATATCTAAGTCAGGACAGTATATCTATGTATAATTTTCAATTAAGTAAATCGTACTGATCATTTTTATTTATTAAATTGTAAAATCAGTATGTCAGGACAGTATATCTATGTCAGGATAGTATATCTAAGTCAGGACAGTATATCTAAGTATCATTGTTAATTAAGTAAATCGTACTTGTTCTTTTTATTTATTAAATTGCAAAATCAGGATGTTAGGACAGTATATCTATATCGGGACAGTATATCTATGTCAGGATAGTATATATCAATCAGGACAGTATATCTATGTCAGGATAGTATATATCAATCAGGACAGTATATCTATGTATAATTATTGTCAATTAAGTAAATCGTACTTGTCCTTCTTATTTATTAAATTGTAAAATCAGTATGTCAAAACAGTATATCTTTATCAGGACAGTATATCTATTTTTCATTATCAATTAAGTAAATCGTACTTGCCCTTCTTATTTATTAAAGTGTAAAATCAGTAAAAATTTGTAATACATAATTACTTTATTTTTATCTAGTTCAAACAGTATGATGCAGTTAGTACATCTAAGATATACTATGCATCATAGACTGAATATAATTTTCCCATATCATGGAAATTGTTAACAATTTTTTGATTTCAACATTATTGAACATTTATTGGACCATCACTGTTCCGAAATTCCGGATATTACAATACAAAAAGATTTAATTTTACACCAAAATACACCAAAAAATTGCTATAACAAGTTCTATTTGTGAGTAGAAGTAATCATTGTCCCTTGGAACATTGGTTTCATCACTATACTTTCCCGAAAATTTCGATCTTGCACCGCTTGTTTCACATTTCAGATTTTTAGAGTTTGAATATCATTATTAACATTTACCATGATTACTTTCTGTTAAGTACCAGTACCACTGGTTATTTTTCACTTTCGTGCGATCAGCTTACATGAATCATTGTTAGTTGACATGAGCTCGCTAGTTTTCTACTTATATATTCTAATTAGCTTTGTAGCAGGTCTCTGTTATAATAGTATCTGCTTAGCAACATCTATTTCCGACTTAGATTTTATCTACATTTTTTTATTATTTATGATTTATTTTGACTACAGCACTGCATACTATGTTATTGCTTCTTTTTGTTGCACTAAATTTGTAACTCCTTCAAATTTGTATTCTCCAACTCTGACTATTTGTTTTTTGCTCATTTTTTGACATTTTCATAAATATTGTTTTCCCTTGGTATATTTTTATGACTTAACTTTTTTGTCTCAGTTTCTAGTTTCACAAATTATTCTTACCATGATCTTTATATCAGCTGCATATTTGATGCGCAGGGTTGGTGTTTAAAATTTTGAAATTACCAAAATGAAAAAAAAGAAACAATCTAAAATCTTCATTTTTGAACCGATTTCAATGTTTTTTCAACTATTTCACTTTGGTTAATGAATATTTTAAAAGATAGTAACAAAATAAAACCATTTTAAGCAAAATTAAAATATCGTATTTTTTGTGGTGCATCGCTACAAATTTTCAGAATTAATAAAATGAAAAAATACTCTAAGATCAAATTTTTCTAATGTATAATGTAGATAGAGCATCTTCTTAATAATATTGGACGCAGTACCGTACATTACTAGGCAAGGATTGTTTCTGTCTGACTCTAAAATATACAGTTAAATTTATTTATTTTTTTTCATCATAGAAAAACCTATAAGCATTTAAAAAAAATGTTTTGGTTGATTATTTGTTATTATTATTATTAGATATTAACAATATTATAAACACTAGAATCAGAGGCTTATTTTGGTAATTTATAAGTATAAAATTACCTTTATTTAGTTAATTTGTAACACTACGACTCATATTATATATCTGCAAAACGGCAAAAGGGCCGAAGTCATGGCTTTCGGATTAGCCTGATCATTCATAAGTATAAAATGACTTTTAATAAGTTAATTTGTAACATTTCGGCTCACTATCTATCTAAAACCTGTTGTCACAATATTCGATTAAGTGAAATCAGTACGTACAGTTTCCATTTAAACCAAATTTTCCACTATACAACATTTCAATTCATTATGCTAACTAATTTTCCTCACTTTTTAATATACTTAAATCTAAATATGAAACGTGGCTAACAAAAATTGAATTCAATGTTAATGTTTCAAAAATCATTTAAAATTATTTCCAAAGATCAAACAAGAGAATAAAAATCTTTTGGATATAAAATTTTTTTTTTTTTAATAAATTTGATTTTTGATTATTAAGATGATTATCCTTTGAATTGTAAATTTTCCGCAGGTATTATATATATATATATATATAATATAGTATATATTTTACATAAAATAATTTTAAAGAAAGGTAAATATATGATATATAAGTATATAAGGTATTGCAGAAGTCAAAATATACGAACATTATAATTGAAAGAAGAAAAAATATTCAAGAATGTTAAGGTATTTTTTGGAAGTATATGAAATTAGATTAAAGGTTGAATTGTAGAAATTTATAACACTGTGGGATGTAAACATAATTGATCAAAAAAAAAAAAAAAAAACATTGTATTGATGTTCTGTTACTGTGTATGAGGTCAAATGTTTTAAGGGTTTCTAAAAATCTTCTGCTATTGTATATTCGACTGTTGAAAATATTTAGAATTAAAAATTTTGTTCAATCAAAAGGATTTTGCATATATAGTGAAAAATTTAATTGAAGAGAATGAAAATGCAAAATGAAAATGTAAAAATTTTGTGTATAATTTTACTTAATATTTATTTATATGTATATATTATACTGTTATATATACAACACTGTTATAATTACAACATTATTATTGTTTCGATCTTAACTTTCAATCAATCCAACATACATAAATTGCACCCTTCTGTCGTACTCCTCTTAACATCCTACCTTTTTGTAAATTACACCTTGTTCATATTGAACTGAAATTAAAAATGCCCAATTTCAAACAATTCCCAGGTGGTTCAAGCCTCATTTCGAAAATTAATTTATTATATGGAACGTGTCATATGTCTGTAGTATCATTTGCCTTTATTTTCATTTAATTTTCTACGCGCAACCGCTGTTGGATACAAACAAAATGATTGAATTCGAAAACAATAAATGAATTAAATATTAAAGTCGAATTTTGTAATTTTGGATTTAAGATATGGGTATTTTGAGGTTTTGAATTTTAGTATTTGGGTTTTATGTGTTTGGTATGTATTTGGGATTTCATGGCCAACGCATAAATTGTACATACAATTACAGGCAAATGACATAGAGTCGAGTAAAATACAGGCAAATTACGGTGCTTATTATGTATTTCGATCGACTTTCATCGAATCGTTCATCGTTATCGTTAGAGTTATTCGATTGTAATCGTTAGTGCCATTATGTATTTCGATGAAAATTTGATCGAAAGGGTTTTAAAATGCTGCCATTGTAAAATTCAAATCTACGCTAAAAATGACATATGTTTGATGCTTTGACTGTCAAATTCAAATTATTATACGAAAAAAAAAAAACAAAACAATAGTGTTATAACTATTTGAAATTTTTAAGTTGAAGTTAAGAGTGTTTAAATAAAATAAAAATTATTAAATTAAAAGTTTTTATAAATAAAATGATTTTAGCAGAGTTAAATTTTTCAGTTTCTGATAGTGCTGAAAAACGTTATCAAATTGCAGAGTTAAAGAACAAGCCATCATATAGTCGGGATTATTCCAATACACTGGATTTGGAAGATTATACGTATATAATTATACATACATGAAATTGAGGAGTTATTATCAAAATTTCCTATGTTAAACAACATTGCTTTTATGGATTTATTAGAAAAATTAGGGTAAAAATTAAAATAGCCAATAAGTAACACGTCGATTCCAAATATAGTTAAATTGGCCAACGTATTAAGATTCTGTGGGCTTGTACCAAGGAAATGATTTGCAGCATAGGAAATGATTTTCATGTCGGACTAGCAGAGCTAATTAGCTCTGTTGTGCTTAAGGAAGTTTCATATGAAATTTGCAGTTTATACTTATGTCCAAAATGGATCAAATTCCTTTACGCTCTAGAACAAAAAAGTAAGACAAACATTATTTTTATGATTAAAGTAGAATTACTGAAATAATTTTACTGATTTTACTAATTTAACTGACCTTTAATTCCAATTAAAATTTATTTCAATACAAAATAATTATGAAGAATAAAGTAAAATACCTACTAACATTTCAACTTTTAAAATTATTTTTATTCCAAAAAATATCGCAAATATAAAACAAACACTAGGTGTCCAAGCGTCACTCTTTTATTTTATCCTTTCAATTCAGAATTGAAATAATTTGTACAAAATCTCTCTTTCGACGTCACTTTCGTGATAAAATTTTACATCGATAAACTTTATCGATTTCGTCGACAATTTCTGAACGATATCGAAATTCATGATCGCAATTTTGCATTTTGACATTTCGTTCGATCAAATCGTAATCGTTATCGAAATACATAATAGGCACCTAAATACAGGCATGTGATAGTAACCCAAACCAAAAGTGTGAAACATGTGTTTCTGTTTGATAGAAATGTACCATTTTATAATTTACAGCTTTTCGAATGTGACCCCTATTTATACAAAAATATTTTATATTTGAAATATCTATAAATAATTAACTTTAATTTAGAATATTTTAATTCTAATACTAAAAATTAATTATACTAATACTATTTGAGAATAGCTGTGTTTTATTCAAAAATCCAAATCGGATTACGGTTTAGAATAATAATATAATAAACACAACGACACATATAGCTAAAATTACTTTCGGATTTGAATTTAGCAGTGCAGTTATTATATTTAATCACAGAGGCGCTTGTTACCTCAGTAATGTAAACAATAACAGATTTTTTAATTTAAAATTATAATAGTTTTCGCGGTCTTATTTTGAAGTTTTTGAGAGGTCAATTCATAAATTTTAAATCCAACTCAAATACGATTTCTGAGAATATACATAGCTAATGTAAAAATAATATTTACTATTAGAAATAACATTACATTCGTATAGTACTTATTAATAATAACTTTTGTATAACACTTTTGCGTACTAAGATTTGTATCTAACACAAATAGAACACAAAAACAGGTATTGTAATATTAGATTACCTACATAACTCCTAATTCTGATTGATTATAAAACTTATATCAACATGCTGTTAGTAACATCTATCTGTGAGTTATAAAAGTCAACCAAAAAACGTTATTTAACACTTGTATAAAATTATTTAACACTTTGTGACGTCCCGACATATGTTTATTATGATCATTTATATTATTAATATTATTAGTTACTTACATTATATTTTGGTATAATGGTCACCATATGCATATATGAAATAAGCGATCATTTATAAGTAACGGTTAGTTATTAAAATAAAATTAAAACTAGAAATAAGAAAACGAATATTTGTAAGAACAGTCGTGTACGAGATAATAAACAACACAAGTCAAGAAAAAATTATTGAATTTTATTTTAATTAAAAACCAAAAGATACCAGCGACCAGCAACTTGTATAACAGTTAGTTATTATATCTATTAATTAAATTCTGAATATTTAAGTAAATTTATAAAATAAATTTTAAAGTGATTTGTTCAAGATAAAACTCGTCAAAGATGGAAATGGACAGTTAAAATTTAATTTTTGACTATCCATATCCAATACCAATTCTACTCTTCTAAAATTTGATTGAGTTCACAACACTTCCAGTTGTGTCCACTTCCAGCAGTGATAAAATCCGCTAATAATCTTCTTAATTCTCTTTTACAATTTTTTTTTTTTTTAAAGTAAATTTCTTCACTTAAATTATTACCTTAATTTTAATTTAGTTGGTTGTTACTGATTTTAATTAAATTTCAAAACATTTTTTTTTTTTTTTTTCATGTTAATTATGCGTCGTGTAGTCGACTGTAAATTGTCTGTCTACATTCTAATTTTTATATTTATTTTAAGTATACTTTTTTCAAAGGATTTCCGAGGTCATATTATATATTTTTTTCGTTTTTCCTATCCTTATAATTATTACATTTCAATCAAGGTAATATTTTTTTTCAACTAGATAACAGGATGATTTAATTGCGAGTTGATTAAGATTTAATAAAAAAAAAAAAAAATGAAAAAAAAAAATATAAAATTGTAATTGATGTAAATTTAAAAATCCTTGATGATCCTTCGATATTAATATTACACACTCTACAAATAATGATATTTTTTTCAACTGCTTAATACTAATCAAATTCAGTTGTTTTGATTCAATTTGATGATGTTGATTTTGTGGAAATGTGTAAAAATATAGTGGACCTGGACGTTATAAAGTTAATTGAACTACATTATAGTATTTTGAGGAGTTGCAATTCAAAAGAATATCCTTGAATAGATTATAAAAAATATTTGGAAATATTGTTTAATTGAAATTGATATTTGAAATGTAAAAAAGGATATTTAGTTTTTCTAATTGTTTTATTTTAAGCGGACTAGGTCATTGTACTATTGTCATAGTTAAATAACAGCGACCAAACATAAAACCAACCTCCAAACACATTTACAAGTTGTTTTTAGTAAAAAAAAAAAACATAGCTAAGAAATTTAACAACATCGTAATGAGGAAAGAACATAAAAAAAGGGCTATACATTGTTTTAAAAAAATAGAATGATACCTTAAGTCATGAAGTTTATTAAAAAAAAGTAGAACGACATCTTAACTATACTGAAGTTTAATAATTCAAACAATACATTTAATAAGATTTAATAACTTCAAATGTGCTGAAAAATATACCCAACAAAGCTCTCACACTCTTGGTATAAATAATGAATGCATGTATTAAGCTTGAAACACGTACCTAGTATATGGAGAGTTGCAGAGAGAGCAATAATGATCCAAAAAGCAGAAAAGCCTGCTGACGACACCAAATCCTACAGGCCGATATCTTTGCTCCCTACAATATCGAAGTTGTTTGAAAAATTACTATTAAAATTATCCACCAATTTGGGTTTAGGCAAAAACACTCAACAATAGATCAAGTACATCGAATAACAGACATTATAGAAAGGGCACTGGAAAATAAACAAATTTGTTCTTCAGTATTTCTAGATGTAGCCCAAGCTTTTGATAAAGTTTGGCATGAAATACTCATCAAAAAGCTAAGTTATTGGCTCCCTAAAAATTATGTTGAATTATATTCATCATATCTCTCAAATAGAGTTTTTCGAGTTAAAAATGAGAATGAATACTCCTCTCTAAGAGATATAAAAGCTGGAGTACCGCAAGGTAGTATACTGGGTCCAATTTTATATTTGTAATACACCTGTGATATACCCGAAGTAGAAAATATAAAAATAACAACCTTTGCAGATGACACAGCGTTGATGGCAGTTTGTTCTACTATAAAAGAAGCTACAAACAAACTGCAAAAAGCCAATGACAAAATTTCCAACTGGTGCAAAAAATGGAAAATTAAATTAAATGAAGCCAAATCTAGTCATTTAAACTTCACCTATAAAAACATAGTAACTTCCTCTCTCACTTAAAATTAATGATGTCGTGATTCCATACGAGAATAAAGCTAAATATCTTGGCATGACCTTGGATGCAAAACTGAAATGGAAAGAGCATGTGAAAATCAAAAAACAAGAACTCCAGTTCAAATATAGAGAAATATACTGGCTAATTGGGCGGAATTCTACGGTCTCGACCTATAACAAAGTTTTGATGTATAATCAAATATTGAAGCCAGTCTGGGCATACGGTATTCAAATATGGGGATGTACTAAACAAATCCATATTCAAACTATCCAAACGTTTCAAAATAAGGTACTGCGCAACATAGTCAATGCTCCATGGTATTATCGCAATGCCGATATTCATCGAGATCTGAAGATCTCATCTATAAAAGACGAAATAATGAAATGCGTTGCACGGCATAAAACTCATCTGATTCAACATGTCAATACCGAAGCTTCTAGCTTAATTGACAATCAAAACTTTGTGAAGCGACTAAAACGAACAAGACCACTTGAGTTGTTAGGTTAAAACCTTTTATCTAATAAAACCTTATTGGATTTTGGTATATCAAAGGAGTATTTCTTTGAGTTAAATGTAAGTTAATGGTTAGTCTATAAGACTGGTTTTAATGTTGCAATAATGATAGAAGTTTTTAGTGGGTTAAAGTCCCACAGTCCTTCAAACTGCCTTCCCTGGTAATAGGTGGTTCCTGAAGCCTCTTTCGATGATTTACTACTATCTGAAAAAAAAAAAAAAAAAAAACTATACATTTCTATCATTTTATGTACATCTCCTGTAAATTTTGGTAAAACATTTTCCAAAAGTAAATATCTTACATCTTAAATGACTTAATGAGCGTGAAATCAAATCTGTACCAGTTTTTTTGAAAATTATAGGAATATAAAAATATTATCAAAATAAGTTTTCTTCTCAAAATTTGTCTAGATAATCTAATTATATATCTTGAAGGCATTTTCATTTAAATAAAATTTCTATTCATAAAAATTCAGCCCTTCATATTTCTAAGAATACAATCTAAACAAGAATGAAATTACTTGGACAGGGTTCAACTGCACCTGTATTATACCAATAAAAGACGTAAAACAAAAAAATGTTTTTTTTTTTTTTTTATTTTGTTTTGTTTTATATTCTTTCTTATCTTAAGTGTACATAAAAGGACAATAAAATTTTTTGAATGAATAATTTTTCACTGAAATTTATAATGTTTTTCTTTTTTTCTTTTTTTGTTTTGTATTTTTTTTATTTTGTTTTTTTTTTTTTTTTAATCCACACACTCCCTTTCAATTCAAATAAGTTGAAAGTACATTCTTTGACGTATCTTTTATTACATAGATAGAACCAAAACAAAAATATAAAAAACAAAAAATACAAAAAAAAAAACAAATTTACAAAACAACAACAGTTAATAATTGAACATACATATATAATACATATAAACAAACATTTATATTAATAACAAAATATTGTATTCCCAAACATTCAACACGTGTTAAAATTAACTTTTCTTCATTCATTCAAAACATCAAATCATAAAAATGAAAGAAAACAAAAGAAAAAAACCCGTTATAACAATGCAACGGTTGTTAATTTCAAACCAAAAATTCTTATACATATACATACCTATATTATAACATATAATTCATTTCATACATTATTACAAAATATTTATATGAGACGCATTTTATTCTCCAAATACAAAAATCGAAAAAAATTCTCCAAACTTTAGTACTCGCGCATACTCCGCCCAAATATTCTACCCACACTCGCTCTCTGACGTCAAAGCTCTTATTATCGAATTGAAAAAAAACTATGATAAATGAAAAAAAAAAAAAAATAAATTAAAAACTTTCACCCTTCTTCTTTTAGCATCAATGTCGCATCAATGAATACAAAATATAATTCTTTAATTTTGTTAATTTGAATATTTCGTAAAAAAATAACGGTAAAAACGAATTTATTTTATTTAAATTGTACATTTGTGTGAAATCGTTTTTCTTTCGGTTAATATTTTCTTATACAAACACCAATATCAACATGTACATACATATATATATATGTATATAATTTTCTCTCATATTAATTTTCCGTTATTTCAACTGTTTTCTACATGTAATTTTATATGTATACTAAAATATTACGTTTTTAGAGTTATAATATAAATGCCGATTGAACTTTTACGAATTTATTTCTATTAGTATTTGTGTATACGCATATACATACACATGCATCAATATGATAACCGTTTAAATATCAGTGACCGGTTATCAACGAAAGTATATAAATTCTGTTGATTCATTCAAAGTAGTTTCACTGTTAATTTTGAATTCATTACGTGCGGTTTTAAGAGAAAATTTTCCTTCTAAATATTTAAAAAAAAAAAAAAAAAAGGAAAATTTATATTGAGAATAATAAAGTCAATTTGACAAAATAAATTTAAGAAAAATATATTATATAAATAAATAAAGGAAATTTAATATTAATTATTTATTGTGATTTTTGTATTAAATTAATTTGAAATTTTATAGCTGGCCTATAAAATTAAAATTAAAACAAAAAAATAAATATTTATTTTTTTTTTAAAAACCGTTAAATTAAAATATCCTGCATTGAGAAAATCTTATATTTTTTACTAAGTTGGAAATTCAGAATATTATATTATTTGGAAGATAAATCAATTGAAATATTTTGTGGTAAATAATTTTTATAGTGTTAACTATTTTTGACAGAAAATATTTAAAGGACATTTTTATTGTTTGTAAAGTATTTTTTACTAAACAAACTTTTATTGCATTATTTGAGTATAAACTTTATTGTGTACAACAAAGTAACAGTAAATCTAACAGGTAAGCTTATTATGTTTTTTTTTAAATACATATATAAAATAATAATTCAATAATTGGAAAAATATATCAATTTTTTTAATTAAATCAGTATTTTTTATCATAACAATCACTTTTTTAATACATAACAGTAATTTTGTCTATATTAAATTTATTTTAAATACACCTGAAATAATTAATATCCTTTGAAAAAAAAAACTAGCTATCACAGATTATTTGAATAATTAATTTGAAAATTTTCTATAAATTTTTATGTTATCCTGTTGCAAGGATACATTTTTAATGAGATGTAGACATGTAAAGCGTTACATCTACTGTTTGCAATTTCAATAAAACAAAATAAAAATAAAATTTTTTTTCACAATTCTGATTTGATATTTTAGCTTTGCTTATTTTAGTTATACTTTTATAAATCCTTTAAAATCCTTTCCGTATTAAAATTAACTTTAACAAAACTAATTTTATAGAAAACTTTCAAAATTTAGGGAAAACTTTGTAGTATTCAGAAATTGAAAAATAAAAATTAAATAAAGATACACCAACCCATGTCTGTTCTTATCAAAATTGGATCAATTGATAATAAATAAAAAAAAAATTAGATCCTAAATTTTGTAATATGTATTAGGATAAAGTGACAGACCCAATGAACTGACATGAGAAAAATTAAGATATTGCTAAATTAATGAAATCGAAATGAGTTGAAATGGGTAGTTGACATGACGTGTAAAATTGATGATAATATAGATTGTAAAAAAATATTTAATGTTATACTAACATGGAATATAGAACCAGAAACTATGGTCATAATATAGATAAAAGCTATTCATGATGATCGTTATAGAGTGCAATTTAGATGTTTTATATAGATAAAAATAGTTTATGAACATTATTAAAATCAGTTATACTTAATAGATCAATGCAGAAAATTACTGATAAAGAAGAGGGGAAACCCCATTCTGGAATGTATAGATATAATGAAGAAGAAAGAATGAAAATATTTTATATAATATAATTTTATTATTTCTTTATTTATACTACATATATAATTAAAATTATAATAAAAGTAAGCAACAGCTACCGGTGCTATCGGCTTTTCAGGTATTCTATATTCTCAGATTGTTCACAGATTTTATTTATTTTTTTTTTTATTTAATTAACTTCGCAATCCAACTAATAAATCTGATATACAAGATGATATTCAGTAAATATTTGTAGGTAGCATATATTTTTTATGTTCAGATTGAATAGATTGACTCATCCTCTAGTGGTCTAATTTGTAATTAGCTGTATATAATAAGTGACTTTTGTGTGTTATTATTTATTTTTTCTGCAATGGTATTCTAAAATCATCTTTGTTTCATAAACAATAATATCCAACACACATAATTAATGTGTTTTTGAATATAATTGGGTAGCAAATTATGCTTTAGTTTAAACACAAGAATAAATACGTTACACTTTAATTTACTTCTAAGATCCATTCATTTCAATGAACTTATCATATTTTTGATATGGGTTATAATATACCGCATTTCAAAATGATTCTCATCGTTTAATTAAATTAAAGTCTGTTCTCTAGGGCATAAAGGACTAAAAGCCTACATGCTGGTCCTAACATATTTGGGCCACCTCCGTTTTAAATAATAAAACAAAATCTCTTCAATTGTGTTTCATTATACTTGTACATACATCAGTTGTAATACGAGACTGTTTGGATCTATTTCTAATCTAGTAAAATAATTTGAGCATAGTTCATTAAGCCTTGTATTGTCTTGCACTACATCAAAAGATACGAATTACGTTATAGTAATCAGTATAAATTGTTATATTTTAATTTTAGCAGTTTGTTTTTACTAATATTATGCTTATTTCAATTTAGTCGAGTATACAAGTATACCAAGGTACTTTACGGAGTTCTCTTGAGTTAGCGGGACATTATTTGGTGTTGAAATTGGATTATAAAACTTATTTTAGAAAATACAAATGAAAATCTTTCATATAACCATTTGGAAATTGTATAATAACGGCTGTAATTGATTTCAAGTTTCACTTCTAATCTTAACATTAACTCAATGCATTATAAAAATTATACAATAATGTCAAATTCTTATATATTAGGTATAATGAAAATTAGTACGTAAAAATTTTAGTGTGAGAACACTAAAGTCCAGATTGAAATGTGATTGAATTCGAGTACAAATACTTGACCTTTTTCTATCTTGTAAAGCTTTACACTAACCAATCTTAACACGTCATATTAAATTCTAAATAAGATAAAATTTTCTTGAGATACTCGTACATACATAATTTTGCAATAGTGTTTAACTATACATAATATATAATAACTGCATATATATTAGTTAACATTATAATAAAATTCGAAGGCAGACAATGAGCATTTCAATGAGAATTTCAACTATTATCATTTGGATCACATTTGGCTACTTTAGGAATTTCACAACAGTCTAACTCTATACTCCATTCTAAGCCATTAGGACAGTTGATTGCATATGCATATCCACCAGAACATTAATCCTAATTTTTTGTGTATCAATTATAAAATAAATTATTAATTAAAATAACTAAATTTATCTGAAAAGATATTAAAATATAAATTCTAACTGAAATATACGAAAACTTTGTCATTATAAATTATTTATATAAAATCATATTTGGGAAATAACCGGACAAACCATTTATAAATTAATATGAATATTATCCATTTTTTTCAATTATAATATTTTTGTTTTAATATTCACTTATTTAGTATTAAATACTATTTAATTATAATTTAAAAATTTTTAAATCAAAGCTTATGTTTAAATTCGGTAAAAAAAAATGAAAATGATCTTCAAATCTTACAAATCCATCAAAATTAGAAAAACGAATATAATATTTCCTAATAAGCAAACTTTAAACAAAAACAAAAAAATAATAGGAAAATTAAATCAAACCATTTAAATAATCCATAGTACATAAACGAAAGTTATGACACAAATTTAATGCATTTTTAAATTTCTACCAAATTTCCTTCAACAGAAATCCTTGAACTATAAAATTTTTTGTTAGTCTAGATATTTTATTAACAATAAATTTATTGAGTGAATTTTACTCGGTTTCATTAAACTTTTACTCAATCTAAAATAACAACTTTTATATATTTTTAATGTATATATAGCAGTTAATTAACCAACATTATCTATTTAATTACTTATTTCTTTCAACTTATGGTTATGGTTTCATAATAAATAAAAATAAAAAATCTAGAAGGAAATCAATTTGTTAAGGATAATAAATTAAAAATGAAGAGACCATGAAAATATTTATTTAAAATTCTTTTGCCCCACAGCAAATTTTATAAATTAGTTTATTTTAAATTAAATTTTATTCTAATTTTCTCATATTTAAAATTTATAATTTTATATAATGAAAACAAATTTATATAGGTATAGTGCAATAAATCGATTTTATTATTACAATATATTTGTAAATGTGAGCTCGATTCTGTTCTACTTTTTGTCTTCAACGAAATTATACTATACTATGTATGTAGTGTTATGTACTACTATACATAAATATGTAGTATTATGTACTACTATACTATATTTCTTATTATATTTCTATATATACATATATTTATACAATTCACAATTGTGATTTATTTTATTCTTATTAATTTCTCTTAAAGTCGTTATTTTTCATTTTCCATAAATTTTTAATTGTGTATGTTAAATTTTGAGTAATCGAAATAAGATCTTAAATTTTCGGTAATATGAGAGCACTTCTATCAACAAGTGTTTTTCTTACACAAGACGATTGTATTATTTTATTCAAATATAATTTTTTGATTATTCGAAATGATTACTGCTTTCTGAAAAAATGAATTTTATGTTAGGAACAATAAAAGTTAAAAAACCAAAAATTATTTTTGTATTACAGTGTTGACATAAAAATTTTAAATATATATGAGGTAAAGAAAGTTGGATTTTAAATACTTACTAATGTATATGTATAAAATACTTTAAAAAATCTTCCAATGAATATAAAAAATTCAAATTGTTTAAATAAATTTGTTAAACTTTGTAAAAAATGGCGTTTAAATATAAATTATTACGAGATTGAACCACTAAGGTAAATTACGTCAATTAGATTATTTATTCTAGTTTCAAACTGCACTAAAACTATTAGAAGTCGCTTTTCATATAAATTTTGTGAAATCTATTTTTATTAATGGTTTATCAGTAATATATATCTGATCTAAAGTACCTTGTTTAGAAATTGTCTTCTTCTGCTTTTCTTTAAGACACGCTAGATTTTACTTAGATTGCAAATACAATTATATATAGATGTATATATGATAAAATTATGTTCAAAAAAATTTTAAATTACTTATGACTCTACTTATCCGCTTATGTTCTTGCAATAAATAAATTTTTATTATTAAAAACAAAATAAATAAATAACTTATTTAATTTCTATTGTATTTCATTAGATTAAAAATTATTATTAAATTAGTATTAATCTTTGTTGAAAACCCACAATTAATTTTTTGGAAAGTAAATTTAAGTAAAATTAAACATGATTTAAATGACTATACTTCACTAGTGTGAATTCACTACTGTATAGTTTAAATTTTATTTGTATATATACAAAATAAAAAAAATAAAAATAAAAAATGGTGTAGTGTTGTATGGACAACCTAGACGACTTTTAGTATGATTCTGATTAAAATAAATATGTATGTGAGTTATAAAAACTTATTGAAAAATTATATATTTTCAAAAAATGATAAATAATTTTTGTCTTGTTATTTCTAGGTTCTACATTTTACTAATATATTTTATTAAATAAAACGGTGTAGAGGACACAATAATTAAATGATCTACTCCGTTCAAGTGTTGTATTAAGAAGAAGTTTATTATAATAATTTTATCTTAATCCAAGTATTACAATTTACATCTGTATTAGTTATATTAAATTATTAAATCTACAGTTAGAACTATTGCATTTGACAGAGCATGATAAACATTCATTTTCCATGGACAATCCATTTTTAAGTATTTATCAAGCTGTATCAAATAGGCACACCGTTGTGGTGTGTAACGAATTTATTTACCAAAATTTATAATTTTTTTTTTAATATATATATACAAGAGTATTTAACAGATATTATGTTCATGATATGTTTAATAAAAAATTATCCAATTTATTAATAATTTTTATAAATTTATTGTAAATAATTATAAAATGAAAATAGAACATAAGCAGTCTGTTGTCATGTAGTAAAGTACAATGGTTGTAGACCAAATTTCGTAATTTGAAATTAAATGCTTAAATAAAAATTATAGTAAAATAGCATTGTAAAATAGTGGTAAGATTATTGTTGCCGATTCGATAACTGTTTTTAGGCAATTTTTTGATACTAATTCATATTTTAGTATTTCAGAAACCAAGCTGGTATATCCAATTCCATTTTTTTCTATACTTGATTTTTTGGTACCTAAATTGCTATTCTGTTCTTCTTTCAGTTACCCTATTTAGGGCATAGTGATAAGTTATATAGCTAAATATACGAATAAATACTGGTAATAATCTATAAACCAGTATAATTCAGTAAAGTTGGAAATTCACTTCTAATTTTACTGATTTTTTGACCAAAAATAAAAAAATATAGTTTAACATAATATTGTATTACTAAATGATAGGTGACCTATACCTAGCTAGGATTATGAATTATTGAAAAAAAATGTACTACCTTACTCGATTTTTTTCAAAAAAATAAACTTAACTAATTTTCATTTATGTAACGATTTTTCCTGGATGTAAAGCTTTTTAGTGATTTATGGAGAAAATTCTGACAACGTCCAGTACCAATATTGTTACTGAATTTACAGTTTTTTTTTTTAATAGAACTGGAATTTGAGCAACACTGTTCTTGGAATGGTATGCAATCACATAAAAACAATCACATAAACACTGACGAAGATACATATATATATATATTATTTATATATACATACTTTGCTCCTATCTTCTTAATTTCCCTTTGCCTGCATAATAGAAAATAGTATTTTATTTGTAAGCAAAATTAACTTTAAAAAAATAACAAAGTGACTCGATTCTATTTTTTAAATTAAATAAAGAGTCTTCCTATATTTTTCTCTTAAGTATGTAATTTTTAAATTTAATGTAATTTATTTTTATTGTTAAGCGAAAAATATGAAATGAAAAATAATAAATAAAAATAAATAAAAAATAAAATATATATTTAGTAAAATCAAAAGGGCTATTTTTTTTTTTTTTCAATTTTCAATTTTATTTATATCTATCTCCAAAATGAGCTAAATAAATCGTACAGAGTGTATACTAAATTAAATATAGTTTCTACAACTCACGTAAGTCAAATAAAATACGTTTTTTTGTTTTCATTTAAACTTTTTCAACAATTAATATTGGTTAATTTAATTGTGGAAAATAACATATATGAAAATCAATTTCGACTTATAATGAAATTGTATATTCTTAACTATATATACCTTAACAGACCAATTCCAAACACTTTTTAATTAATCTATGCCCTATTAAAACCTGAAATTGATTTTGATAATAGATCGACATTTAAATTAACTTTCAATTGTCTATAAACTAAATATCATAAATTAATTATGAAATGTACAAAATATTGATTCAATTAAATCAAAAACACGACATCTTAATGTATACACGCACTGTACTCAATGATCGATAGTAAGACTTGTTTAAAGATAATTTCTGCTCAAAATACTATTCATAGAAATTTTGATATCAAAACCTACAATTTAGTAACAAAAACTCTATTTAACATTTTCAACAACATAAAATATCTTACAGTGCTATTCAACAACGTAAATGATTCCATCAATTTCCACCAACGAAATAACCACTATTGTGTTTATAATACAACTAACATAAACCCGTATACTGATTTTATTTAATATCATTAAAATAATTTAATGTAGGTATTTACTTGAAAATACATTGTGTTGATGAAATTATATCAAAATTAGGGAATATTTCACGTACAAAAATATTTCTTCTGATTCTGTTATTAACCGTTATAGTTCTAAAGAAAAATTCTTTTATCATAATTTTTATAAAACGCAAAATGAAATCATAACATTTTCTTTTCAAAGCTATGCATTTTTGTATTTAAAGAAAAACAATTTGCTTCATAATCCATCAACATGAATATAACTGCAATTCATGAAATATCTTCATTTTGTTCGTTATATTTCAAAAAAAAAAACCAAAACAACAAAAATGTATTTTAAAAGTATTTCATCTTTAGTATAATATAAACCCTTCGAAAATTTATTCACATCACATGCACAACACACATATGAGAAGAAAATTTTATGATTATATTTCTAAAATTATTTCTAAATAAAAATAATATAAAAAAAAAATATCCTTTGATATTTACAGTAGTTTAGTAACACAAAAAAAAAAAAGAAAAACACAATAATAAAAAAAAAAATGTCATGTATCCTTAGTACTTTCATTTTGTTATTTATTTTAATAAACCCGTATGTTACGGATAAACTTGTCTTGTCAATGAAAGGAATTTGAATTTTTGTGTTTATTTTTTTTTTGTTTTTTTTTTTTTTTTAAATTTTTATCCAGTAAAGTGCATTTTTATGGTAGCAAAACAAAAGAATGAAAAGATCATCATACTAGAGATTATTAGAATGTTTATGATGATTGGATGTGATTATAATGCATTGTACTTAGATGATGATTCCTTAAATATAAGGTGAAAATTTTTGTAAGTACCTAACTTGCTAATGAAAAGTTGTTTTTTTTTTTACTTTGACGCATGATAGTCTTTAAAGTTTACAAAATTATAAAAAAAAAAATTGATTCTTGAACTTTTTCATTAGAATAAATCTGCTCTCAGAATATCTGCATATGACAGTTTTCTAGTCTTAAAATTTAGTTTAACGAATTTGTATTTATACTAATGTGTTAATACGAATTTGTGTTAATACTAATTGCGTATAAAAGAAAATACGTTTTAGAAAATTTTCAAAAATATGAATTTTCAGTTGAAAAATTGCATATTGGTGTTTCGTATTAAATAGTCTGTCTGTCTGTCTGTCTATCAGTCGGTTTGAATAATATGATTTTAAAATGAAAAATGATTCATTAGATTTCGTTGGTGAATAAGAATGTATAAATATAAAATTTCTCTAAGCTTATTATATTTTCTTGTAATATATCATCCAGAACAAACACTTAACACCTACTACGTTAGAGCTATAATCTATATACATTTTCTATAACTTTATTTATTTATTAAATATACTGACACTAGCATAATATAATTAATTAATTTATTATTTATTTTTTTCATTTTAACAGTTGATCCTACAGATAAATCTGTATACCAACTTTATTGTATCCTTTTCCCTTTCGAAATGTGGGTCTTTTTATTAAATTTTATTTCAATTGAGTTAAATTTTTTTCATTCATTTTACTCTAATATTTTATTATAAAGTACTTTTAAAACTATACTCATTTCTACAAAAATTATAATTAAAAAAAAAAATAACATTTTTTATTTTTTCATATAAAAACAATATTATTTTAAACATCACTGTGAACAAGTGAAATAGCTTAAAAAATAGTTTGTAATAAATTTGCAAGCCAATCAAATTTAAATTGAAATATTGAACAACTTTTCACAAATACAATTTCAATATATTTTGTTTTGTGAACCATTTTCTAAACCATGTAATTTTAATTACGCGTGATCTTATATTTTAGATAGTTAGTAACATGTTAGTTGATCCAAATTAGAATGTGAAAATGTGATTTTCACTTACTGATCTAAAAATAAACATGATGAAAATTTATGCTGGTATAGCGATCAAAACTGCTTATAATTCAATAGTGAAAGACTATACGGCGACCAGTGTTTCACAAGTTATGAGCTGTTTTGTCACTACACATCCTTTTTATTTGTACTAAATTGTTTTTATTTTCATTTATTTTTAGTACACGAATGTTGTTTTTATGCATTAAAAATACAAACAAATTCATTTAATAGGTAGGTACACGCATCATAGACTAGATAGATACGCATAATTTGTATGTTAATTTGATTTTGTATTCATTTAGTAGGTAGCTGCGCATCATTTATGTTTATGATTTTGTTTTTAATAGTTTTTATTTGATTTGTTTTTTTTCTAATGAACAATGTTAAATGCAATGTTAAAAAAATGTTAAATTTATATTTCAAAACATCATTTTTTATTATAGAGTGTATTAAATATGTCGTTCGTAAGCAGCGTAGAATAGACTATAACACAACTATCATTTTGCAAATATAATGCATAAACTAACATGATAGCTACTAACCAATGTAAATTTCGCTTTAGTTAAATTTTGTATTTTCACATTAATTTATTAAAAAAATTTAATTCTATAAATATTAGCATGCATATAAATAATTAAAGGTTTTTACTTGCCATTTTGTTCTTCACACAATTTAATTTACTCTAAATAATTAAGCCAAATTAGTCTAAATAAGTCCAAAGTCGTAAATATTCTAGTAATATAAGCTCTTAAAATATATAATTAATATATATGAAATTAAACATATTGTACAATTACATTAAGGCAATGAAAATAAAATAATAATAATTATTATTATTATTATATTATTATGTCTTAATTTCATTTTACAATTTTCCATATTTCTAATTTTATTAATTAAGAGCTTATACTAATGTATTTACACTATAATAATTTAATTCTATAAAATTTGTTATAAATTTTGAAATATACAATTTTTTTTGTTTGTGTTTATTAACAATTTGTTTTTGTATTTTATACTTGGTTTTAATAAACAGTTACGGGCTGCGACAATAGATATATGTATATTACATTATCCCATCGATACACTATAATATATAAAACCAAGTCTCTTATTAGAGACACACGTCTCATATATATGATGTACGAAGTAAAATTAAATAAATATAATAAAACAAATTTGTATGATAACCGAATATATTTTGACAAACATTTTTATGACTGTCATAGTGTCATGTGAAATAATTATGATTGTTATTTCATTAATATTGCTTATTTCACATGACACTGTAATTTTCTCCAGTATAATGAATATTAATCAATTTTCGTTGATTATTAGACATACAATGAATCTGTAATCAATTGCAGATCATTAAGCATGAAATGTTCAATATACTCTGTTAATATACTACTTATTATAATTATATAATGTAATTACAAGTTAAATTTAATTATAAAATATTTTAACAAAATGTTATCAATAATAATCTATGACACTAAATTACTTGTTATTAAAACTCTATTTATAATTAAAATAAATACAAAAAAACTATATAATTATTTTAACCGGTACTACAAAATTATTTTGTACAAAATTTTCTTCTCTTTGTTACTTCTATAATATAACGATTCGTTAACCTTCAATTTTGTTACACTGACTGGATTATATATCGATAATAAAGAAACAACCAAACTTAAAATTACGTATTCTAATAATAAATATTATTGTATATGCACATCACATTACTGCAAATACCACATTGCATACCTGATAAAATCTGTAATATTTTAATGCATTATATACAAATACCATTATTTTATCACCATCATCATCATTATCAATAGATTTTCTCAAATATCAACTTTCATAATATTGTATATACGATGTTGATTATATTGTGCGGAACATTATTATTATCCTTTTCACATATCAATGTTATCCTTTTTAAGAAGTTTGTTGTATATATATATATATGATATACATGATATACGTGATATGCAACAATCAATAAATGATTTAATGATATTCACAACAGATGGTAAATTTTATTTCAACACTTCTTTTGTATATACTTTTTTTTGTTTGTTTTGTGTTTGTTGTTTTTTTTTTTATTCTAAATTTTCCTGAAGCGAAACTATTTACAGTGGAAAATTCATTGTTAAAAATTAAAAATTTTTTACACGTTTTTGCATCATAGATGTTATGAATATAAGTATTGGGAATTAATAGTAAGTTACATTATAGATTGGTGATGATATTTTATTGTCAATATACTTAAGATTAAGTTGGTTGGAATTCTTTGTGTTTTCACGACTTTTATTAGCATGTATGTGGTTTTTAAGTTTGATATTATATAAATTTTTATTGTTTCAAGTTATATAAATAGGTATATATATAAAAGATATTTTGTATATAAATAATTTTTTGAATTCGTAGGATCAAACTTTAGTGTATATAAGAAAATGTTGTTAGTTCACTTTTGATGGTAATGTAATTTACTATACTTTGATACTGATTAATGAGTGTTTATTCTAATGAATTCATTATGGGCATATTAATATTATCGCATTGAAGGTTAGTACTACTCTTTTGATAGTTTTAACTATTTGATGATGAAATTGCATTAATAAGGCCCTTAAGAGCTTTTAAGAAAATATTATTTTAAAATTATCATGTAAATGAGATTTCTATAGACTTTACGCTTTCGTAAACATTTCTTTGCATTATAAGAGACAAATTGATAAAAGAAACAAAATAATCTTAACACTAACACATCAGTTTTAAATGTTCTGTGTATCCTCTTGTTGGCTCAGAAGATTAAAAATGTTTGTGCTTAATGCATAATTATGAACTCGTTTGAAAATCAATTATAATTGTCGTGCAATATTCCAAAAAAATTATAAATTTCGTTTATTCAAATTTTTTAAAATGAAAATAATTGAGATATCAAAGTATTTCTAATTAGGTATCAATTTTTTAAAAATGTGTTTGTTTTTCCTAACTTGAATTGGTATTAATTTATTTGAATTGATAAATGTGTTTAACAATATGTAAACAAAAAAACCAGAAATATATTATTAAAGTTGTTGAATTTTGAGCAGACCCCAGGATTAAAATTAACAGTGGTACCTATATGTTCAAAATGTTGATATATATTATGCCCATGAAAGTTAGTTTAGGAGATTTTTTTTCTTCACTCTAAATTTAAAAACGGTATTCAAAATAAATTTTAAAGCCATAATTTTGTAAATGAAATAGATTTTTCTTTTACATTGTAAATATATATTATGTCCAAATATATAGTATGAGGTTTCATAAATAATTTTTAAAACCTCATAAATAATATAGTATGAGGTTTCAAAATAGTGAAAATGGTTTAATTTAGTTTAGTTCAACTAATGGCTCCACAATCAGACCTATAATCATTTTTTGAATAAGCTTGTAGCTGTGATAATGATTATAAATGTATAGGTATGAAAAATCTAACGTCCCTGGCATTGTAAATATAATGTTACTAGAAGAAACCCCCGGGTACATACCGGACCGACCAAAAGAAAGGAATTTTTCTGTGAAACGACACAATAAAATGATTTTTATACAATTATAATTTGACACGTTGAAAGTATCTGACAAAAATATATAGAATAGTAATATTTGAATAGCAAACCACAAAAAAATAAAAAATGTCCAAAAGTTTAAGTTAATATTAATTTTAAAATAAAATAAAAAAATATCACATAGCATTAAACTTTTTTTGTAAGATTTAATTTGTTTGAGTGAAGGTAGGTTGAGAGAGATAAATTTCGACTCTTTGAAATGTCTGACCTTGTGATTTATTGATTGATATTGCATATGCAAGACGTACTGGAAATTGATGTCTATAAAATTTCTTATAAAATAATTTTCATTCTATATCTGATATTTTTTTTTTTATTTTTATTAATAAAAGAGTTAATTTAATAAAGATTAACTTAAATTTTTGAGCAATTTTTATTTTTTTCTGATTTGCTATTAATATTACTATTCTATATATTGTTGTCAGATACCTTCAACGTGTCAAATGTTCAAAATTTTCTTGACTTGACTATTCAGGTGCTCAAATTAAAAAAGATATACCTACAAAATTTTTGCACAAAAAGATTCGGAACAAAACAGATCAATTTAGAACTATTTTAAACAATCTACTCAAACGATCAGAGCACTTTTGTGCAAAAAAGTTAAATTAACGGAAACTACTGAACATGCGATAAATTTTTTTACTATAAATCGTTCTAGATTGTTCTTTGAAAAGTTATTGAATAAACCTAAAATTTTACTGAAATATTAACAATTTAGCGAATGAATATATTTTATTTTTTTATTGAGGCACTTTTAATTTTAGTTTGCTATTTGCAGACAGATGGATTTTTATGTAGATTTTAATAAATAATATATTTTTGTTCTTATAAAAAAATAATTGTCACAAAATAATTGTTTTCAAAAAATTGAGTCATTCCATTTTCGACGTACTTCAAATTACTTCGAAATAATTTTAAATTGAAAAAGGAATACAACTAATGAAATCATATTGATATACCTCAGATTTGCTATACGGTTTAATGGAAAAATCAGCTTCATTATAAATTTTATCCTACATTTCAATTTATCCTTGGTAGGTAAATACTATATTTTATTTTTGTATTGAGTTTACTTAGAAAACAAAACCAGATACGTAAATAATAATTTATTTAACAAAAAAAAAAAATATTTTTAAGTATGTTAAAATGTCTTACATGGGTAAAATTTTAAATTGAAATTTCTAATTAAAAATTAAAGAAATTTAAAAAACTATATAATATTGCTTAGTTTCCTTTTAAATATCTATCATTTTAAAAAATAATGATGAACATCGGTTGTTAGAGGATCAGATTTGAACTGTACTATTTCAATCCAAAAATTAAACATATTTAAATTATGTATTTTCAAATGACTATGACCAATGGCATTAAAGAAATTATCAAACGTATGACTATTCATATTCATATAGAACTATCTCGAACAGGCTACTGAATAAACCTAATATTTTACTAATTTTCTTGTATGTACAAGATGGTTTTTTATTTAGATTTTAATAAATATATAATTTTGCTCCTATAGTTTTTTTTTAAAATAAATTGTCAGTTTTATCATAAAGTTATAATAATATACATATACAATGTATGTATGTAAAATATTTCAATAACTTTTTCAAAACTTTTTAAATTTAAAAAATAAAAATTTTAATCATATGTAAATTAAGATATGTGTCTTTTTTATTAAAATTAAATATTATAAAATCTGTAAAATAAATTTGAACAATAAAATTTTAACATAGGTTCGATATACATTACATTTCACCAATATACTAATAAGACTTCTTAATCAAAATACAGTACAAACTATTATATTTATTGTACCTACATTTTAACTGTTTGAGTATGCATAAATATAGGTAGGATAAATGCTAATTGGTATAATATATTATATTATATGCAAATATCTACATGATACATCATAGTGTCAAAACTGTCAACTGTGAATGCATTCCATGTATGGATAAGTAATAATTATACATAATTTGTATGCTTAGATTTATTTTAAACTAAACGGTTTTGTATTTTGTTGAAATAATAATTAAAAATTACTTTTTTTTTATTAAAAAAATCTTGTTTTTTGTTATTAATTATATTATATTATAAAAATTATTATTTTAATAAATAATAATAAAAAAATATTTGTTTAATAAAAAAAAAAAAAAAATTTAATTAATAGACAATCGAACTGACAAAAATTTGTGATATTAAAACCTATATTAATAATATTATCCTACTAATTATTTTTTTTTCCTACTAAAAGTGCAAAAAACCAAATGCGATAAATAAAAAAAAAATAAAAAGAATTTGACTCAAAAGAGAATCGACAAAAAAAATTGATTGAATGAAAAAAAAAACGAAGCAAACGAAAAACCACGAAAAGTGTGCCTTCACTAATCGTGCTCTTGTGTATTATAATATAGTGTATTATATGATGAAATTTCAGTACAGTGAAGCTGATTTAGTTTACTTTATTTTAGCTTAAGAATGAGATTAGTATATCCTACAACAAATCATGAACACGAACTATACAACAATTTTCCGAATAAGCTCGTATCTCTGATATTGATAATAAATCTTGGTCTAAAAGATCTAACAACACTATTAAAGCAAAAATTATGTCCATATAAATATAGCAAGTATACAATTTTTAAAATAAATATAATTTTTAAATAAAAATATTTAATTAAGGTGATAAACAAAAAATGTTTAAAATTATTTTAATAAAAATGTTAACAAATATTTTAAAATTAAAATTTCCTTTTTTTTTTTGTTAATTATTTCAATCAATCAACAATCACTGCCAACTTATTTTATTTAAATTATAGGTATATATATATATATATATAAAATATTTTAAAGGATTTTACTACACAAATACTATACTACACTATACTGATAATGAGCTAAGAAAAATATATAAATAGTAGATGTACTCTATACAAATAAACAAAACGCCTTATCATCACTTAAATATATTATTTTATAAATTTTAATCCTCTTTTTGAAAGAATTCAAAAAAATAAAAAATAAATAAAAAAAAATAAATATGACACAACCTGATGATTGAAAATAAATTCTATGTTGTTTTTCGCTTTTTTTTTCTTTTATGGAAAGTAAATTCCATTTTGATTTTTTTTGAAAGAAATTTACTTGGCCGCCAACAGCTAAAATATAATTACAAAAATAGTGCAAAAAAAAAAAAGAAAAACAATTCCGTTGATCTATCAAATTTTAAGATACTCAGTCGATGTGGTTAATGCTATATTACCATGATTCTCGAATCGAATATAAGTCGAAGGGAATAAATAATCAAGTCGAACGTCCGCGTAAATGTGATCTTGATTCGTGAATAAATTTATTCGGTGTGGCAAAATCGTTGCTAACTTCGAACAGTTGAAAATTAAAATATTTTGAAAAGTAGATAAAATTAAACCGTTGTTTTTTTGTACTAATAAATTCTATACAAAGTAATAGTGATTTTTTTAATGGTAATAAGTCTTATGAACATATTTAAAGATATATTTTTTAAAGCATAAATTAATAAACAAATAAAAATTAGAGTAAACTGGGATCGTTATTATGATGACGGATTGTAAATGTGAATGAAATTGTAAATGTTATAGAAGAAAATAAGCTTTCATTGGATCAAAGCAGAAATGACTGAAAATGAGAAATGATAGTCTCACAAACCAAATCAGGATTCTTTCCCATTAGATGCACCAGTTTAATACTACAAATTATATCATATTTTTAATATCACAAAATTTGTAAATAATGTTTTTAAATTTTTCGAATGTACCCTCCCCATTTTCACTCATAAAAACAATTAATATGCCCATTTATGTTGTCCCATTACCTGCATTTCAACTGTAGAAAATGTTGCTGTTTACGCAGAACAGGACAATTTATTTGAATTTGATGATTTATTTACTTCTTGTTGGTATAAATTACAATTACCAGTTCTATTTCTAAAAAAAAAGACAAAGTAATTAATAATAAATAAGATAATTCTAAACTAAAGTACTTCACTATTTACAAAAATAAGATTAAAAAGATAAAAATAGAACCATGCATTAACACTATGCATTAGTACTAAAGTATATTGGGATGAGATCTCAAGACTTATATGGCTAAATGTAACAGAATGGTTTATTTTACTTAACTTAAAATACTAAAATACTACATCTGAAATCTGGCTCCTACATTCCAAAGAGATTAAATTAAGTAGTTTTAAGGCAATATTTATAGAGAAGTAAAATAAAAGGGTCAGCCATGGGTAAATTACGTAAAGCATACCCTAGGAATTTCTGATAAATCGACTCAACTCCACCAATATGAAGATTGTAAGATGGTGACCATATCTGACTAGCATACTTTGGATTGAGACGAACTAAAATTCACTTTATTTATAATTGTGTTGAGGTATTGATTGAAAGACAGTTTTTCGTTAAAATCCATTATTTAACAAAATTAATTTTATTTTTGCAATTTTAATTTTTATATTTTACTACTTTTCGATTATATAGAGGTTTACTCTGCCTGTTTAATTTCGTTAAATTTATTATTATAACTAGTCGAGCGTCTCATGCTTACGCACAGTTAAATTATTTAAATAAATTTAATCACCAAATTATATCTTGCCTTAGCTAGACTAACTCTCTTTCATAAACGAAATAATAAACTTATTGTTATCATATAGAGAATGAACAGATAATAGATCGCACGATAATTAGCTGTGTCCACCTTGAATTACAATTGTAGTCAACAAAATCCAGCTCTAAGCATCAATTACAATATTGCATCTTCATATGTGTGCGTAAATGTTATCATTCCAATTTTTTCATCGGTTCATCATCGGTTTTGATTATGTACGCTTAGATCTTTAAAAAAATTAATAATATAAAGTAAAATTAATTATGTAAAGAAATACAAAAGCAATATAATAAACTAAACAAAAACAAATAACTGGACAGTAATTTTAAAATATTTCTAAAATTGGTTTGTAAATCAGCTGAACAGAACTGAACTAAGCTGAAAAATATTTTCCAAAGTTTATTTACTTTTTTTTTTTTTTTTGTATGGCCAAAATAATGGGATAAACACCCTAGCTGCTTTCGCAGAATTTTAACCAGTTAGTATAGCAATAGAATAAAAGAAAGTATAAAAGAAATAAATAAATAACATAAACGGAAAATAAAAAGAGAATAGATGAGAATTAGAAATAGAAATAGTAGCACAGGCTTACAGACAACTTAACAGAAATTGATTCACTCGTTTTTTGAAAACTTCCATGTTGTATTTTTGGGGGAACACATGAGGTGGTAGAGTGTTCCATAGCTTAGAGGTTCGGTTAACGAAAGAATTTTTGTATTTCACAGTTCTGGATCGAAGAGGCTCGACTACAAATTTGTGGGAAAGGGCTGCTCTGCGAGTATTTCGTTGGAATGGTTTTATTTTTGGCATAATACTTTTAATTTCGTCAGAACAATTACCCAATAGATATTTATAAAACAGAGTGGCTGCTCCTACATTTCGACGGTGACTCAGCGATGTTAGGTTCATGTTACACATTAATAATTTTGATGGCTCGCTTTTGTACTTTATCTAAGTACTGGAGGGTACTGTTGAGTGCACCGCCACAAATATGTGAGTTATACTCAAGTCGTGGTCGAATTTATGCCTTATATATTAGAAGAAGGTTGGATGGTGTAAAATATTTTTTACTTCTGCTTAAGAATCCCAAACATTTCGCGGCATCTTTTGCAATTGCAAAAATGAGGTCCTGCCACGAAAGTTTGTTGTTTATCTCCATTCCAAGAGTTCTTAAGGTTTCAGAGTTTTCAATATTTACATTATGGAAAAGGATATTTGGTAATGAAGGCCTTTGCTTTGTTGATATTAGGCAGCTCTGGGTTTTTGAAGCGTTAAATTTTACGCTATTTACACTTCCCCAAGCTTGAATTTTTTGCAGATCGCTGTTTAGAGCTCGAGATATGTTATTTCGTTCTCTATTTACCGAAGTCTGGGTGACTTCAGCAGCTTTCTCAAAAAAATATAAGGAATCAAGTGTGCTGTCATCAGCAAAGCTATGTATATGATTTGAAGACGTGGATAGGAGATCATTTATAAAGATTATAAATAATGTTGGAGAAAGAATTGAGCCTTGAGGGACACCAGCATTGATATTGAATTTTTGGGACATACACCCATCCAAAACAATTTGTATTGAACGGTTTGAAAGGACACTATTGAGTAAGTTTCCTAGACCAATTGCTTCTGGTTTTTTTAGTAATGCTGCGTGCCAAACGCGATCAAAAGCTTTTGGAGATATCTATAGCAACAACTTTAGCTTCACCGTATTTTTCTATGCATTGGTGCCATTTTTCAGTCAAAAAGGTCAAAAGATCACCAGTTGACCTTTTTGACCTAAAACCATATTGGTAATCGCTTAGAAGGTGATTGCTTTCTATATGTGTTTTTAACTGGCATGTTAATTATAGTCTCCATGACCTTTGATATTACTGATGTTAAAGCAATTGGCCGGTAGTTTGAGGAATTTCTAAGGTCACCCTTTTTTGGGATTGGCTGGACATGAGCTATTTTCCATGAGGATGGGTAAATACCAGAAACATATGATTTGTGGAAAAGTTTGCTCAGCGGTCTGTCTACTTGGTTTCTATATGAAAATAAACTTTCTTTCTATGAAAATAGACTATTTTCTAAGGACAGTTCGATTTGAAATAAACATTTTCATACTATGGCTTAACTAAAAGAAATGCCCAAAAGATGCATATATCTTAGAAATCAGTAAAATATAGACAATCCCAATTGACCAAATTCCAAAATTGTACCACGTACCAATGGTACAGAATGGTACATATTTTCGGAAAAGCTGAAAGAAAATTAATTGGAATTCCAATGTTTTTTCCTATGAAAGTGGTCACTTTATCTACCAATATCGACATTCCTTAAATGTACCTAATAAAAATTAATGACGTAATAGTTTTCTTACTATTTTTCCGTAATAAATTCCTATCATTATTCCTAAAGGAATTCTAACCCTTTTTCCAACAATGTTTCCACACTTTGTACCAAATATTATTCCTATAATTTTCATATAGTTTACTATAATTTTTCCTACGTTTTTTCCAATATTATTTCACCCTCTTTTCCTTGTATTGTTCCTATACTTTTTCATATGGTTTTTCCTATAATTTTTCCTACGTTTTTTCCAATATTATTTCACCCTCTTTTCCTTGTATTATTCCTATAATTTTTCATATGGATTTTCCTATAATTTTTCCTACGTTTTTTCCAATATCATGTCATCCCCCTTTTCCTTATTTTATTCTCATACTTTTTCATATGGTTTTTCCTATAAATTTTCCTACGTTTTTCCCAATATTATTTCACCCACTTTTCCTTGTATTATTCCTATAATATTTCCTATAATTGTTCACACTATTCTTTATTCAGTTCTGTTTCACCCTTGTATTCAATTTTGTTTCTCACTGTTCAATTCTGTTTCAATTCTGTGTTATTCCTATATTTTTTTTTTAAATTTTTTCTAATACTATTTCACCTTGCTGTATCTTAAAATAAAATAATTAAAAAAAACGAAAATTGTTGTACTTAAACAATAGTGTTGTTTTATTCAAATAATTAAAACAAAGAAAATATATATATATTTTATATAAACGCGTATTAATTATTTGATGGCATTCTCGTCTTTTGTTTGATAAGGTTTTACTAATTTTAGAATCTGAAAGAAAAATATTTTTAATATTAGTAAGTAAAACATATCGACAGTGAAATAAAACACTAATATTTTTATTAATATAGACAGTAAAAATAAGCTATCTTTTATTCTGATAGTTAAATTTGTACAGTCAAAATTTTTCCTCACATACATTCTACATCAAAGCTCCGAAATATAAAAAACCTTTATTTTAAATCATTTTCAAATAAAAAATTTATCTTTCAAAATTATTATGGTGCATACTTAGTATCACAATTCGATTCATACACCAATCCATAATGTATTACAAATGAAAAATTATATCTATAATACTCCTCTATAAATGCTCTCCCCATTGATTTCCAAATGGAAATATTTTCGAATCAAAGATTTCTTTCACTCACCAAAAAAAAAAAAAAAAAAAAAAATTTGACATAAAAAATATAATAAAAGCAATAAAAAGAATTAAAAAACAAACAATAAAATTTAAAAAAAATATATATAAATATGTATATATATATATATATATAGATATTATATACATATTAAAATGAAATTAAATTAAAATTTTAAAGGAAATTCAATGGATTCAGAGTTTTATTCACAGAAAGCAATAAAAAATTATATAAAACAAAAAATAAAGATTTGATACTTTCGATGTTTTGCTTTTATTGGAACAAAATATTTCTCTTCAGGGTAGATGGAGTAGAATATACACTTACTTTATAATACAACAACAACAACAAAAAAGAAATATATTTCACCCTAGAGGTATTAAAGCTAACAAGATCAAAGTCATTTTTAAAAAGAAATTTAATATTTTATTTGTGAATAATTTTTAATATTTTAGTAAATACTTTTTTAAAATTATTATTTACATCAATTTTACTGTACTTTAAATCTAAATTTGCTATTATTTAAATTTAAAAAGTATGGTAAACTCTAAATAAATTTATTTACAAAAACTTTTCGTTTGTCTAGGAATGTAAAGACAACTAAAAGTCTGTAAAAATGTAATTTATGAATTTTTGTTTTTAAATTTATCTTTATTGATTATAAGGACAATAACTGAATACTGAAAACTACCAAATTCGTGGTCTCAACTAATCGTTTTCGTATCTATAAACAGATACGAAAGGGTTAATTAAACCTCATGGAATGTGACATTTTGGCTCGGAAACTATAACTTCTATTCTCAATTAAAACTAGTTTGTTTTAACTAACCACACATTTATTTGTATGTGTAAGAACATTTTTCGGGAACAAATACCGTTATTATTTTGAATAAAATACAAGTTGTTATTTATTCTTGTTTATTCAAACGTGGACTGTCAAAACAGTTTTCTTACTTGATTAAATTTAATTTAAATTTATTAACCTTTCATTACACATGTAATGATGATGAAACAGTTTAAATGCATTCGCATTTGTTCAAAATATGACATTTGAAATTATAATAAAAAATTAAATAGTTTAATCAACAAAATAATTTATTATTAATATTTATTGAAATGTTTGCCCTTTTCCATTGTGAAGTTCATCAGAAATAATTACTTGAGAGAGTATTTGCATAGGGATAATAACTGAAAGACATACATATATTTTTTATTATATTGTTTGATTTTGCAATTAATCATTAATATTTTAGCTATACAAGTACAAGACTGGACTTATATCTAAAATATACTATCGAAACAGATTTAATTCGATTTACTTTTCTGAGCAAATTCTATAATTATTAATAACTACTTATATAGAAGTACAATAGATGATAATAAAAATTATAGAATCTAGGCATGTTTCACTAACCAATTTTTATTATTAAAACTGTTTGATCTACATACCTGTGTACAGCATATTCGATTAAACATATTGTAGGTGACCTCATTAGTCTCTGCGAAAAAACCATGTCTACCATGTTACTCCTAATTAAAATAATTATGCCTATATTTTTCATTGTGAAATATTAACCAATTTATTTTCTTGTTAGTAGAATTAATCTTAAATTCAAATAAAAATACTTAATGTTGTTAAATAAAACATTTTCAGAACACCTTTTTATGAATCAAAATATGTATAAAGGATTTGCGGCAATATAATTATTTTATCAACTTAATAATACTGCAATTCAAATTCGTTTTTTTTTTAATTATATAAACGCAATTTTTTAAATTAAAATAACAAAAAAAATTTCCATTCAATTCATTTTTTTCTTTTAACATAGATTAAATTTTTCATTAAATTTTTTTTTACTAAGGGTTGTTGTTTTTTTTATAAATAAAACACAATTTTTTTTTATATTCAAAGCTTTAAAAACATCACCTGCTTTTTAATTCATATCTTGTGTATTTTAAACAACATTGACCTACAAAAAAATAATATAAGCTCATATTGTTCTCAGCATTTTAAAGAATATTACTTACATCCTTTAAAGATGATTAAAATAAAATAAATTGCACAATTAAAAATGTATGGAAATAGTTCCGTAAATCGTTCAACTTTAATGATGATATGATCACAAAAAAATTCAAAAATTTTCAAATTTTCAATTTCTTCAAAATGATTTTATTTTGTTACTATCTTATAGGACAATCATTAAACAAAGTAAAACAGTTGAAAAAACATTGAAATCGGTCCAAAAATGAAGATTTTAGAGTATTTTTTCAATTTTGTTAATTTTGAAATTTTTGATGATGGTACCATCACAAAAAAATTCAAAAATTTTCAAATTTTCAATTTTTTCAAAATGATTTTATTTTGTTACTATCTTTTAGGACAATCATTAAACAAAGTAAAACAGTTGAAAAAACATTGAAATCGGTCCAAAAATGAAGATTTTAGAGTATTTTTTCCATTTTGATAATTTTGAAATTTTTGATGATGGTACCATTACAAAAAAATTCAAAAATTTTCAAATTTTCAATTTTTTCAAAATGATTTTATTTTGTTACTATCTTTTAGGACAATCATTAAACAAAGTAAAACAGTTGAAAAAACATTGAAATCGGTCCAAAATTATAGACTTTAGAGTATTTTTTCCATTTTGATAATTTTGAAATTTTTGATGATGGTACCATCACAAAAAAATTCAAAAATTTTCAAATTTTCAATTTTTTCAAAATGATTTTTTTTTGTTACTATCTTTTAGGACATTCATTAAATAAAGTAAAAAAATTGAAAAAACATTGAAATCGGTCCAAAAATGAAGTCTTTTGAGTATTTTTTCCATTTTGATAATTTTGAAATTTTTAATGATGGTACCATCACAAAAAAATTCAAAAATTTTCAAATTTTCAATTTTTTCAAAATGATTTTATTTTGTTACTATCTTTTTTGAAACTTCATTAAACAAAGTAAAATAGTTGAAAAAACATTGAAATCGGTCCAAAAATGAAGATTTTAGAGCATTTTTTCCATTTTGATAATTTTTAAATTTTTGAGATTTTTGATGATTTTGAAATTTTTGATCATCACATGAAAGTTCAAAAATTTTCAAATTTTCAATTTTTTCAAAATTATTTTATTTTGGTACTATCTTTTAGGACATTCATGAATGAATATGAAATAAGTTGTGGTGAAAGATTATAATAGTGCGTTTGAATTAATGTATACATATTTTGAGTATCAACTTTTCTATGATCAAAAATAGGAACACTTGCCCATATTTTGATAATCACTTCATTATCATTTTTTATAAAACACAAATTTTTCGATTCCGATAGTCGTAAAGAAATTGCGATAATCATAAGAAATGAAAATTAGCCAATAGTCACTTCTTATGAGTATACTCGCAAAAATTTAAAATTATCGTCATTTTCAAATTGTTAAATGATTATATGATGTATAATTATACTTAATATTATAATACTTAATATATATTTTTTATATATATCTACTTAATACTAAAATGTATTCAACAAATTAATTTGAAAAAACTAAATAGAAACAACCTATTTTTATTTATTTGGTATTTTATTTTATATTTTTTAAAATGTAGAATTATAATTTTAAATAAGTCATATACGAGCGATTTTCGGAACTATTGCCAAAAAAATAAAAATTTAAGATAACATTCTAACAAAATCTTAAAGTCAAAAATTCAGAAGTATAATCTTTGTTGTGGTTTTAAATTTCAGTAATTTAAATACATGTTATTATATATAATAAAACGGGGTAAACATGGATTTCTTAAAAAAAACACGTGTAGTTTACCATGTATGAACATTTTTATTTGAAATGCTTAAACAAAAAAAAAACAAATAGTCTGTGCAAAAAAATCTTCAAGTTTTCATGAAAAATACATTTTTTTTTTAACAAGTGGAAAATTAATTCATAAAAAAAACTTTTTTTTTATCTTTTCCACCCTGTTAGGATAAAAATTTTAATTTTAATTATTATTGAAATTAATTAAAAGCTTACTTAGCCTGTCAGGTTTGTTATATTATTTATTATATAACTGCTATCATTGTGTTTTGTGATGGTGTATAAAATAAATGGTTCTGGATATGGAATAAAAAACATTTTTTTTTATGTCTTATATTTTCATAACGGTAAATGTTGCTAAGATTTTTTTTAAATATTTATTCTATGTGTTGATAACATACAAAAAAAAAAATAAATAAAATACAAATTTAGGTGAATTTCATTAAAATGAGTCAAAAGTTAATTGAAAAAAATCTCCAATGGCTTATGCAAAACTGTTTCGTATCTCGTTCACGTAAGCCGTCCGTGATGACCAACAAAAATTGAAGACGTTCATAAGTCAAGCCTAAAACCTGCATGGTGTGTTAACAACCTAATAAGTATACAAAAGTATCATAATTTACTTACTTACTTATAATTGTTCAATCCCAGTTGAACTAGAGGTTAGAAACAAACTTTTTCTACTTGTATGATCTAAGACAATACTCCGCAATTGTACACACATTTTGTGACCAACACTCCAATTAACATGTTAACTTTCAATGTTTTTTACATTCTTTTTATATCATCAGTTTCATTGCGAGACTTGCTTTTCATTGTCATCGTTTATTTTCTTCAAGATATGTCCAATACACCGTCATTTTCCATCAATTGCTTGTCTTTAAAAACTAGTTTTAGTTTTATTTTTATTGATTTTTTACTTTAAACGCCGATTTTAACGCGTCACACAGTCGTTTCGTTCTTCCCCAGTGTACAGAACGATAGATAGCTTTTAGGCAATAGATTAATACGTTCTTTTGATGATTTTCTTCTACCTTTTTGTTTTCAGATCTAATTTTGTACTACCATTTTTAATTTGTTCGTAATTTATTATAAAGTCATCATAATTTTTCTGTATTATTTTTTTAGTGGATTTCACTTGGTGCTGTCATATAGGTTTTATAAAATTATTTATAAAAAAAATATAAAAGCTATGCTTCTATAATCTCCATAGCTAATGACATTTAGCTATGGAGATGCACTGCAAAAAACTAATTAAAATATTATTCAAATATTACAGAAATGTTGTGAACGTGTCACGGTTCATAATTCAAAATTTAATATTTCAGTCACAACGTATGCAATTTTAATCGCATTTGCTGAACATACCCCAATTTAGCACATTTAACACCATACAGTATACGTTTGTAAGTTTTAGGTCTTCCATCATAAGTCCCTATTATCTATACAGAGATATGCACAAGAATGAGTAATAAAGAAATTCAGAATTTTGCAAATGATTCTGCCTGAAAGGTCTTAAAATCATGTAAATGTCAAAGTAGTCCAAACCTTGGAAAATACAAATGCAGAGGCAAACGAACCAAAAAAGTAAATATTTTTAAATTGGTGTAACGGAAATATGTAAAACAAAAACAGTTAGATAAATATCATTGATTAGCTATAGAGAACTAATTGTGTCCTTTGAAATATTAAAAACATTAACCAAATACCGTACGAAGAAAATAAAAAATATATTGAGATTCCAATTTTCAGATTTATATTCTTGTTTTATTTGAAAATGTCTAATATCCAATATTCTGAAATAAATTGTTCTGAAAGATTGGTTCAGAACAAAATTGTTCAGAGCAAAATCGTTCTGAAATAAATTGTGATAACTAAATTTAATAATATTACAATAACGTTTACATAAGTCCATTACGTAGTCGTTAATCTAATTTATAAATTGACCATAGTTTTACTAAAACATTACATAATAATAGAGAAAATACAATTATTCTTTTTAATTCTATTCAACATGAATTCATAT
The DNA here is from genome assembly GCA_963942445.1 of Argyra leucocephala. NCBI lineage: Eukaryota > Metazoa > Arthropoda > Insecta > Diptera > Dolichopodidae > Argyra > Argyra leucocephala. Next base: position 138,484,666 of record OZ012680.1, read on the forward strand.
GCAAGAAAAATCCATTAAAAATTAGTTTTCCATCCAAAAAAAAGGAATAAAATAATTAAATAAATTCAATTGAAGGTAACTAACAGGGTTATATTAAAGATTTATTGTTCGTACAAACAATTACAAAACATACATAGTAAATGTAATAATCGATTTACTGCTAAATAGTTCTAGTACCGGGAAGGATAGTACTTTACATAACTATAACTATTGATTGAATTTAAATTACAATTTTTGATTTAATGGAAATAAAAGCTTTTAGTACAAGCATTTGCGTAAAATGTACTTAAAAAAACAGCAAAATTATTAATATCCGTTAGGATCCTTCGATTCAAAGGATTAAAACATTATTTTTAAAATTAATAAACTGCTTTGATTACTTTCTTAAGTCCAATTCTGATCTGATTTACTTCTTTTATTAATTTTATTATTATTATTATTATGGTTATTGACTTACTACATCAGTTCAATTTATCAAGGATACAAAATATTGGTCAATAAATTTTATCTGTTTGATTCTAATTTTATTGGTCTTAATAAGTTAATTATTATTTTTTTTATTCTTCAAACTTTCGGAATTATTTAGCTTCATTTGTGTTGAAATTTGTTTGAAATTTAGTTGAATTTTCTTTTCAAGTATACCCAATTATAAATTTACAATTTACGGAAAAAACATAGCAAAGTTGAGTTTTATATATAAAAAATAGAAATTCAAAAAAAATTTACGTTCTTGGTAGTTATAAAAATAGCAAAAGCTGACACTTTTCGAAAATTTATATAATTTCTAGTACATATCTAACTTGCTACAATATTTCATAAAAGGCTTTCAAAATTGCAAAAACTAAAAAGAACACTAAAAATATCGTGATAATACCAAAATATCGTGGTACCCTTACATTATTGTGACTTTATTTATTTTCAGGGGTTTCAACATCTCTACACAATCCCACAATACCTTGATGTAATTATGGTGCATGATTTAACAGCTAGTATGGCTGAACGAATAAATGCAACATGTCTGATTCTACTCCATTATATTAATGCTACTTTCTGAAGAGAGGGTGAATACAAGTTCGGTTAATTTTTTTATTTCCTTTTATCAATGGGGAGTTTTATATAAGCGCGACCTCTTAAGATCTAGCTTTATCTAGCTTTATCTAGCTTATCTTAGAATTGTAGGTTTATATGTCCTTGATGAACGCTATTATTGCTTTGATATCAATTTCGCAATCAGGCAATATGTATCCCTGAAATATTTATGGTTTTTGCAAGCTATGTGGACCAGGCCGCTAAGTTCCGTTAATACTATCGACGACGTTACATCTATCTTTATGAAAAATCCTAAACTGTCCTTTTTTTTATATGAAGAGGAGGTGAAGAAGATATACGGTAAGCAAATCTCTAGTTATGCCTTTGACGTTGGCCACATAGCGACTAACCGAGCTGAATGCTGAATATTATTATTAATCTTTCGTTAAGCTGTGATCGTTGTATTCTTTTTAGACGAAACTGCAGATATGTAGGTTAATATTGGACTAACTACTGTAATGTTATATATATAACACCATTTTGCATTTTAATCCTAATTTGACACCGAGAATAGTAAAAAACTATATATATATGTTTTTTATAAATAACCAAAGCGTTAGAAAGGATAAGAAAATACGTTTAGCAGTTACGTGACCTTAGGTTAGGACAGGATAAATTAGGAAGAAAAAAAAAGGAGATTGATTAGTATTAGAAAGTTGAAGAATAAATGTATTAATATTTGATTTAAACTTTTGCCAATTAAAGTTGAATTAAGTTGAAACTAGATTAGGATGAAACCCTTGAAAGTATTGAGTTTGAGACGAGCTAAGCTCAACTCTGTTTTTTTGTCCCAGTTAGCAAATTCAGATCATAGCTAATCATGTTAACCATTATTTTTTTCTATTGCCAACTTCGGAAGTTGAAGCATTAGATTTACGGAGAAAATCGAAGGATTCCACCACCAGAGTACTGTCATTAATATAAATTAATAAAACTGTGGGTTCAATATTAGGTTAATTGGAGTAAATCGTTGATGAAAATCAAAATCAGAGTGGGTGAAAGAACATATCCTTGCGGAACACCAGCATTTATACTAAGTATTTCAGACGTGAAGCCGTCTACTAAAACGCGAATCGAACGATTCGAAAGGAACCTTCAATTCATTTAGAAAATACAGACAGACTGAAAATAAATACAGAGATTTCACTGTATTAGATTAGAAGAGTTATTTAACACAAACATTTATTTAAAAAATCCATTTTTGAAATTATTAATTTACTAAACCAATTAAATCTACCCAAATATATCAAAAAATTAAATATTAACTACTTGTCAATTATATTAAATCCAAAAAACTTTTAAAACTGTATATTATCCTTTAAAACAAACTTTTTTTTTCACTTTTCAATTAGAGAATAAAAATAAAATTCCAACAAAAAAATAAATTAATATTTTAAATTTATTATTTTTTATAATTTAAATCAACAAGGACATGTTCATTTCTCTTAAATAAATAGTATTTTTTTTCAACTTAACATTATTAAACATCTAATTTCTGAATCTTTGAATTCTAACCATTAATCAATGAATGAATGAAGTGATGTGTATTATTTTTGTTTTGAGTAAAAATCACCACAAGTGACCATTCATTTATTAAATTTTTTTTTTTTTGCTTTTTTTTATTCTTTGAATTCACAGTCTTTGATATTCCCTACCACATAATTTTGTTATTTTAGCGACCACAATTGAATTGATGAATTGTAAATCCACCCACATACTGACCACCAATTACATGCATGTTTTAACCTAAAACAAAAAACAAAAAAAGAAATAAATTTAAAAACAAAAAAAATCTATTCCCATGGTTAAGTTTTAAAATATATAAAAAAAAAAAAACCATATTTACCCATTAACTCATCAGAAAAGGATTTTTAAATGTATATATGGTAAAAAATAGCAAAAAAAAAATAAAAAATAATGTATATCCAACAGATGAGGTTCCAATGTATCCCCAATGAGATGAATAGAGTATAATTCATTTTGTCTCGTTTGACTTATATACGACCAATATTTTGTATCCTTGATGAATTGAACTAATGTAGTAAGTCAATAACCGTAATAATAATAATAATAATAATAAAAAATTAATGCACGTTCAAATATTATAAAAGGATAGTATGTATATATATATATTAAATATATATATATATATATATGTATATTCAAACAAGTATTTCTATTATTATGTATATGTATGCATGTAGTATAGGGTAATAAAAAATAGAAAGAAAATTTTATTAAAAATATCGATTGAAATTCTTCTTTCTAAATTCAAAAACCAAAAAATTTGTGTAACAAAAATTTTAGTATCCATGGTTAGTATTCATTTCCAATTTTGAATTCACCTCAAGGTAATTTTCAATTTTAAATATTCAATTTTTTTGTATTATTTTTACTTTTCTCTTCTTTTTTTTTGCACTGTTGACTGCGGTGAATATATTAAAACTTATTTGGGTTTGTTTTGATTTCCATCCAAAGTAGATTAATATTAAATCAAATTAAAGGATTTTCTGGTTATTTTATTGAAAAATAATTGCATTATCCAGCAGCATTGGGTATATGCTAATTGAAAATTTATTTATCGATTTGAAATTTATTATTTAAAATAAATAAAAAGCAAGGTAGATAGGTAGATCTGGGATGATTCAAATTTAGAATCATTCATATTAAATTCTAATGGGAATTTTATTTTATGTATAGGAATTTATTTTGTTAAAATAAAATATTCATTGATTTATTAAAGAATTTGTATTTTATAGGTTATGTTTGAATTTTTTTTTTTTTTAATTCTGTTAATTTGTAAATTAACCAGTTGAATTAAATATAATTTGTAAATTTAAGAGAAATTTTTTTTTTGAATTAAAAAAATTATTGTGTTTTGTTTGTAGGGTAGAAGCATTTTTATTTTAATTGGAGCTATTTTGGATTAATGTTTCTTTCACGTCTACGTGTAAGAGTCTAATTGATATATAGGGAAGTATATATTGGCGCCGCATATTTGATTAGTGACTGCAGTTTGTTTGCCGTTATGTCGGTGTTAGTGTGAGTGAGCAAGCAGATATTATCCACAAAATCGAGGTCGTGAAGGTCTCTTGTAATAGTCTATCCAATACCTTTTGTTTTCTTCAACGTCCAACCAAAAATCCAAATGAGGAGTAGGGCGATAAAATACAACCTTGCTTTACCCAGATGTGCACTCCTCTATGTAAAATACTGCACTTAGGGTTCCTGTAAAGCCCTTTTATGATGTTGACTATTTCAATGGGCTCACCATAGATAACAATAATGGTCCACATAAAATCACGCTGTAAGTTGACAAGAGACTGTAAATTTTTATGGGCATTATTTTATTGATGACATTTAGTAGTGTTATATCACGCCAATTTTGCAGACAGATCTTCTTTTTTAGGTATTTTGAACCATCTTTTCAATTATCCGGAATTTTTTCTGATATTAAAGCTTCTTCAATTGTTTGTGACAGTGTCTCAGCAAACAAAACTTGTGTCGCTTGCAGCATTTCGGCGTATATTTGATCTTTTCCTGCCGCTTTATTGCTTTTGAGCTGAATGATCGCATTTTTAATTTTTTCTGAGCTTGGCGGATTTTAGTTAAAACCTCCCGTACCACTTGTTGTTAGTGGGCTAAGCTGTTCTTTATCTGTATTATACATAATTCGACTGATTTTGCACGAATTAAGGAGATATAACTACTATTTATGAAATTGAAATAATTTGATAAGATTAACAAATAAAATAAAGAATAATAGTATTTATAAAAATTTTATAGTTAAAATAAAAATTTTAAATTAACTTTATATTAAATTATAGCAATACATTTCCGCCTTATGCCCCATATGCCCCGCTTAGTGTTAAATTTTGTTTTATTATTATTCAATTTAAAATTTTAATTTTATTTTGATAATAATTATAAAACAAATATAGTTTTGTAACCCACCATAAATGACGGAAGTAAAATAAATTCTAGCATTTCTTCCTTCATTAGAGTTTTCATTTCAAGTTTAAGAAAAATATGTATTTGCTTAATAATTTATCAATATCATACCTTTATTAGAATTATTAGAATACTTTTAATTACCATATAAACAAAATATTTGTAGTAAGGTGCAAAATTTTCAATTCCCTAAGGGTTATTTACTCGATCATTTTAACGACATCTTATTTGCCATCATTGGAAATTTAAACATATATTGTCTGCAGACCTCAATAATTCTAAATAATCAATATTCTTAGACATTCTATTGTATTCAATTAATTATAAAAAGATAATTTCAATTTAAATTAATATAGAAATACTAAATTCAAATAATATTTTTAATGAAAACAAAATCTAACAACTATATTAATATAAACTTACAATAATTTTATATTTTTACCATAGCAGCACAATGAAATTAATTAAGACATAATAAAAGTAAAAAGTTCTATGGAGCCATCCAAATTTAACACTTGAATGACATGACAATCATTATGAAATGATCGGCAAATGACACAGACAACAGATGACAGATGGTATATATAAGCAATAAAAACAGATACTATGTTTATGACAATTACATGATGTTACAATTTGTATATACATTTCAATTTGTATATGTGTTGGAGTATTCCGTCGAACTTACAAACATCCAGATAAACGCAGAAAATTATATATATATATAGTAGTTTTTTAATTCGAAAACTAGTCTGTTAATATTTCATTAAAATTTCTTCAAATATTATCATTAATTTTTTAATTTTCATTTAACTGCCAAAAATTTCTTGAAAAAAAAAATTAAATTTAAATATACCATTAAAACATTGAATTTACTAAATCAAAAATCTAAATATATAAACAAATGTGTTTTCAATCCGTCTTTGCAAATAAAACTATACAAAAATAAATCCTGAATTATTTTCTTTCAAAAATAATATAAAGAATATTGCATGCAACATTTCAATACACAAACAATTATTATTTTTATTATCCTTAGAGGAAAAACTTTATTTTAAGATGTGTCTTGTTACTTCTGTTTCAGTGTATAGCAATTTTTTTTTACTACTTTTTGCGTCAGAAGACACTATTCTTAAAAAATATATAACTACGTGCCAAATTATATCCAGGATATCCAAAATTATAATGCAATATAATACTAAAATTTTTTCAATGGTATTCCACGCATAAAAAAAATTAAATATTTTTTGTGATATGAAGTTGTAGAAATGAAGCCCTTCCAGAAGGCAATATTTATGCATCATGATATCAGAGCTTGGTCAGAGCTTGGTAAATTCAATTAACATTATTATTTAAGAAGGCTTAGTTCCTGACAATAGTATTAGTTTCCCACATTTAATGATTAAGCCAGTAATTTGTTAAAATAAATACTCGAATTATTGTAGATATTGTAGTGTAAAATTGCAGTACCGTACTTAATTAAGCACGAAAAGGTGATTCAACCTAAGTTACTGGTCAAGATCATAAAAAAAAAAAAAACATGAAAGCGCACTGAGATTTGGCTTTTTTTCCACTTTAGAAAAAAGTAAATGTTTTTTATTATAAAAGTCTACTGAGTTGTTATAAGTTCACTGGGTTGACAATTTCAACCCAATCATTTTTTTGCTATTTACTTTGAAGAATTAAAAACATTTTTTGCTTTTTTTTTTAATTTAATAAAATTTGTTATTTAATTAGATATTTAATAAAATATTTTTAGAAAAGGTTTTAGCAACAAAAATCAGCTGGAAAAACTATTGTCGCTGATGGAAAAGAACGACAAAATAGCTAGAGGAAATACAAAAAAATTTGAAAGTTATATTTTTTAGGGTTAACCCATTAGTGTATACTGTTTGTTATAAAGAACACCAACAAAATTGACTATGTACAAAGATCCCGTTAGCTTTATGTATATTCTTTTATCACTGAAACATGGATAACTGATCTCTTTTATTGAGTATTTCTCAGTTCTTCGGTTGAATTTGATTTGAAAACTTGGATTTTGTGCGGAATTAATGAAAAACAAAAAAAATGTCGGAAAAGTAAATGAATATACATATATGATTAAATTTTTCTACAAAAAAAATAAAAACAAAACCCAACTTTATTAAAAATTATTTTGGAATTTAAATATATTTTTAATATTTGCTTTGAAAAAATTCAAAATTTAAATTTTTCTGTAAAAAAATTGGTTGAAAACAAAGTGTTTTTTATACGGAACAGTGTACAAAAGGAACAGTAAAAAATTTAAAATATATTTTTTTTACATTTTTTTTACATTTTTTTATATTTTTCGTCCAAACACCACAATATTTATACTTATCTATACAAGTTTTGGATACGTTTTGTTTTCAATTACATTAAAAATAAGTGAAATCGCAGATATCTTAGAGAACTTTGATACCAAAGAACGTGAGACTTATACAATTTATGCAATACCGCCGATTGAGTTACATGGAATGGATACAGACTGTGATTTAGATGCGAGTGATGATGAACATGAAGGTGCTCTAGACCATTTAGGACTTAGAGCAATTGGAATGAGGGTCGTATGACTATAAAGCGTCTGTCACTGGGTATTCTCGTAATAAGATGGAAGGACAATAGATGCGTAATGATAGGAACAAATTATGATAATGGACGCAAACCAACATACCGAAGAAAATTACTGTCACACAACCGGTTCTTTGCTTGATTTTCGTAGAGAAATTGCTAATTCTTTATTACGGCTGGTATGAAGCTGGTTCAAGACAAGTACGATTGCCAATAGCGAATAGGGATGTACGTTTTGATGAAATTGGTCACATCATAAGATACATATCCAACAACCAAAGACGATATGGTGTTTACCATAAAAATGCCAACTTTATTTGCATAAAATGTGATAGAGCGTTGCATCCCAAAAATTGTTTTGAAAGATTTCATGTAGATTCATGCAATTAGCTTTTATAAAATTAAATTTTTATATTTTTTAGTTAGATTTTAGACGGATGAAATATGCTTTTTTTTATAATTATATCGAAGACTGGATTAATGTTATTTTAAATTAATATTTTGTTACAATTTTCTTTTTTAAAATGAATAAAAATTTATGTTGAGTTTTGATGAAAATAAATTTTTAGTGTTCGTTATGTACACTCTTCTTTTTAAGGAACAGGTCCTAAAACTGACTGGGAAAGGTCAATTTGACCAAAGGTGAATTTTTACTTTTTTTGAGTCCCAAAACAGTATGTTTTTGTGAAAAGGTACAAATTTAACCCTTTCATTTGCTCTGTACCCTAATGGGTTAAGACCTCTAGTTAGAGAACCGAAAAATAAAATATACCTTGTTTCATCTAATTTAAAAAAATTATATAAGTCCCTTAGATGTCTTTTGTCGCGGTATAAAGCAGAATTGACCGCTATCTCCAATTGCTCCTTTTCTTCATTTAAAATTAAGCTAAAAATAGAACTTATTATTTTAATACACAAAATTTAACAAAAAATTTGAAAAAAAAATGTATACGTGTATTTAACCCTTTCATTCCGGCTTTCGAATTACAAGTTTAGAATCAAGTGTGTTTTTAGAATTCTAAACTATATTTATTTGGGCAAAATGTGTCTACAAAGTGGGATTCCATCAGAACGGGCTGGTACAACATTGTTAAATATCTGTAGTACAACAAAACATTCTCTTAGACCCATCGTTGACGAGAAGAAAAAATTCATCTCGTCTCGACTAGCTGTATATGCCTTTCTGTTAGACATTGTAAGCGGTGCGATAGAACGTTTTATTTGTTGGTAGTGCTGATAATTTTTTACTATCAACCAAAATGATTGGTATATAAACAAAATATGGTTTATAAAATTTTTGAAAAGTATTAGTGGGGTTTAGTTTTAAAATATTTTAATATGAAAAATAAATATAAATATATTTATGTTTAAAATATTCTTTAGTTTAGTACATAAACAGTAGTAAAACAGTAATAGTAAAGATGGTTTTTTTTTTTCAAAACAAAAACAAAACTTTAATAATAATGCAAAAAAAATAATGAAAAATTGTTTATTAATCTTTATTTGACTATTTTATCTATTCTATTTTTTTCATTTAATTCAATTTTTTGATAAAAAAAAACACAAAATACTTCGACGAGATACTCTATCACTTAAAGTTTTTGACGAGACAAAAAATGGCTATGTAGTCTCGTCAAAGGTATAACAGAATACAAAACTATCTCGTTAGAGATATTCTCACGCGATCTCGCGAGATGGGTCTAACAGAATATGGGTGATAATGCAGTGCACAACGTACTGTTGGTATATATATTTAACACTTCTCAAGACGTCTAGTACATTTATGTACTATCAATAGAAATATATAAAAATAAACGATTTATAAAAAAAAATGTATTCATACCAAAAAATAGATTTATACCAAGGTATATGCAATTTCTTAGTTTTAGAAATATTTAAACTTTTAGTGATATATACATACGTTGTACCAGCCGGGTTGAAAGAGTTAAAACACAATTTATAATATTAAAATTTAAAGAAAAAATATTTCTATTATAAGTAAAATATCAAATCACCAATTTATAATATTAAATAATTAAAATTTATAATTATAATAAAGTATAAATCATTAAAATATGACAAAATCAACCAATCGTATGTTTTTTGACAATGAAAATTTTTCTAAAATATATTCTAAACTCATAATAGCGCTTTCATAATAGCGATAATTTTTTTTTTACACTTTTGAAAAATCAATTCCATTTAATTTCAGTGGACTTTCATTATTAATAGTGAATCATTTCTATTTTCTACCTAAAATTGACCTACAAGCAGGGGTTTTTTCTTCGTCTTATTATTCTTGTGTCATTCATCTTTGTTTTGTTCTTCTCCTTTTTGTTTTTTTTTTCTTTTTCCTATTTTTGTTATTCTCTTTCAACCCATTTTTCATCAAACAACAATATTTTTTTTTAGGCTTGAGTCTCTGTTAATTTACTACTTTTGTACGTAGCTGAAATTTATTTTGAGTTTATGATTTTTTTATCATTAGACTTAACACTAATTTCGAAATTTATCAAGAAAAGGTCAGCTCAGTTGAATAAATAAAATTTAATTAAAATAAATTTTTCTTACTCATATGTATTATACATTAGTTCGTTTAAGTCCGCATATATTTTTATCTAGAGGCCTAACTGTCCTTGCAACAATTTGATAATCTGCTTAATTGTTTTACAGCTTTCGGAAATGATATCTGAACTCCTCTTTGACCATTCATACAGGTCCCATGCTAATATTAAGAAATGTGGCAGACTTATCTGATTTCATTGTTTGGGATTTAGTCCGTTAATAGTGTATATCACAATATTTGAAAATGGTCTTATTTCTGCAGTTAATTTCTGGCTTGTGTCAACTCTGATATTTGATGTGTATATAATAACTATTATAGATACATAGAATGTATGAATAACAAGACACATAGAATATATGAATTGTATATTTTGGCCTTAACCTTTCGGGTTATAAATTTATTATTCCAATTAATCATCTTTATAAATACAGTTATTTTTGCCACTATTTCTACGTTATTTCAGATATTTCAATTATGGAGGTATAATATTATTTTTTCTATAATTTTTTTATTAACCTAAAATTTGCATCTTATAAAGTTTCTTAATCACAACAATAATTCTTATTTCTGGTGCGGATATCATTATGTTTTGTATCGTTATGCTGATCGTTAACCTGTAATACACTTTGATTACTAACAATTTCTTATGATGTAATTTTTACTGCAGCTCTTAAAAAACTTTAAAAAGTTAAGAAAATTATAAAAAATATAGATAAGAGTCCATAAAAAATTTGTACACAAGATGGAAAGAGAAATTATATAAAAAAAAAACAATACAAGTTTTTAAGAATAAAAATTTTTTTGCAAAGTCTATAAAAAATGTACAAACTTTATAATTTTAAACAAAAATAAAATATAAAAAAAATTTTCTCAGGTATTTTTCAACGATTGTTTTCAACTATAACAAAATTTCTCTATATAACAATAAATAAGAGCAATATGACAGTTATGAAATTTTATGTTATAAGCTCCACTTTCAGAAAATACATTTTATCAAACTTTAAATTTTCGCAAGCTTTCTATTTGCAAACATCCATTTAATTATATAAACCATTTCTTCTAATGAGGCACTTCCCAAAATACATTTTTTCCAATATATATATATATATTTTTTTTAATGGATATGCTGGATATATTCTCGATACTGATATGATAAATATATAATATAATATTATATAATGTAATGTAAGATTCTGAGTTAGGAGAGATTTTAGAATTCGATTCAAAATTAAAGCTCTACAGTTGTAATGTAAGCTGCTGTTGGATACAAACAAAATGATTGAATTCGAAAATACTGAATGAATTAAAGTGGGATTTTTTGAAATTTGAATTTTGGGCTTTTGGTAGTTTGGTGTTATGTATTTGGTAGTTCGTGGCCAACTCATAAATTGTACATACACTGAGCAAAAAAATATGTTTGGCTCAACTATAAAATTAAAGAACAATAATATGGTTGGAAAATATAGTTACATTAACCATATTACATCATGTAACTATGGGTTTTATATGAAGCTAAGATGTTTCTTATACGGTTGAAAGAATTATAATATTGTTGGAACAAAAATAACTTATAGTCAACACAACAATATTATTATATTCACAAACATAATTATGTTAGCAGTAATATTATTTATAATTGAAACAAAAATAATTATGTTTGGAATAAACATATTGTAGTTACTTTCTACAACACGATATTTTGTTCTCAACTATAATATTGTTGCTTTAAATATGATTCACTAATATATTATGTTAAAAATTAATATAATATGGTTGAATGAAAAATATTTATGTTTACATCAAACATAATTATTTATAGTAGGTTCAATAAAAATATTATTCTCACAAACTTGAATTATGGTTGCGGCAACATTAGTTTTAATTGAAACAAAAATAAATATAATTAAGGTAAACATATTATACTTAAAATAATAACACAACACAATATATATTTAATTTCTATATATGATTATATTTTTCTGTCAATTATAAAATGGTGATTTAAAATATATATTTGCAACGAATGAATTCCAATGAGATCCAATAAGTATTTGGTTAAATTGTTGCTTCTTCCTTTAAATCAGAATTGATAATTTTTATTTTTAACTGTAAGAAACAAAAAAAAACATATTAAATAGTTAAGATTATCCTTCAAATTAAAAAGTACTTATATTATATCATTTGACAAGAGACTCTAAAGAAAGCCTCAACTTTCATAATACATTTTCATAAAAATAAGTAAGTTTTTGATTTAAAAAAATTATTAAATAATCATTATTTAACCAACCTGTTCCTTTACTTTGTCTTAATTTTGGTTATTAATTAATTTTTTAACAAATTTTATACAGTTTCTCCTAAGCTACATACTTCATTGTCTATCAAAATCAAGAGAAAAATTAATGGTTAGTTTATAAAATGTTATGCAAAAATTTATGCAAACACTTACCAATCTAGATAGTGATATTATTTCAATTAACTGATCATTTTTATATTACACTTGCATTTATAAACACGTTTTAACTTCGTAAAGAGCAACAATAGACTGAAAATTGCAGTGAATTTATATTTTTGAAGGATTTTATTTTAATGTCAAATATAATATGATTATTTCAAATGTAATATGATTACTTCAACCCCAATATTATAGTTACTTTAACCATAATATGATTACTGCAAACATAGGGCGTGTTCGTAGTTGCAGTAAAACATGCGTCGGTGTCTTGCAGATTTTTTTCTCTGTCACTATGAACAAAAAAACTTGCGCAGGCGCGCAGAAAATTGTTTAGCAGTCATTCTTGTTCATAGAAGCAGCACATGCACAATATAGTTATATTATATTATTTATATAGTTATATTATATTATTTATAATTACATTATTATATATTTTTATATATATTTTAATATATTTTATATATATTTTTTTAAATATATTTTATAAATATTTTTTGAAATTATATTTTTTTTTAAATATTTAATAATATATTTTAATATATATATTATTTTTATATATTAATATATATTAAAATTATTATATATTTTTTTTTTCAATATATTGTTTTTATTATATTTATATATTATTATTATAAACACATTTATTTTATTTTAATAATTAATTTTTATTTTTTACTTAAATATTTTCGCACGACATTCTTATTTATTAAATGTTAAATGACATACACCTTAAAAATCTTTCTAAAGCAGGCGCACTAAAATATCTGCACAATCTGCGCGACGCTGACGCTACACCGATTACTATGAACACAAGCGCCTGCTTTTTATCTGCGCAGAATTTTTGACGATATGCAACTATAAAATCTTTTTTGTTGCGCAGGCGCGACCACTACGAAAACGCCTATAATATGTTTGCTTCAAACATAATATGATTAATTCAATCATAATATAACTATAATATGATTACTTCAACTATATGAGATGATTGATTCAATCAATATTATGATTACTTTAATCCTAAGGTTAATATTACTACAAATATTTTCAAAACAACTATAATATGATTTATTTAATCAAAATATGTTTGTTACAACTATACTGGTTTATGAGCTTCTTAATCATATCCACAACCATAATATTTTTGTAAGCAATATAATTTAAAGTTGGTTTATATTTTTTTTAAATATAGGTGTAGTAACCATAATTTATTACAACGTAGGTATATATTTCGATTAACTATAATATTTTTAAGACAAATATAATATGTTTCTATCAACCATAGTTATATTCATCATTAACATATCATATGTTTGTTTCAATCTACAATATCTAAGTTGAAAGTAACCATATATAATATGTTTATCGCAACCATTGGATAAGCATATTATTTCTCTTAGTGTATAATAAATACAGGCATTTGATAGTAACCCATAATTAACCCACATTACTAAATTGTATGTCAAAAATTATTAATTTTCAGTAATTTGAAAAAATGCCTATCTGTTAAATTTCCATTTGCCAAATGTACCTTTTTGCTAAATGTCCCTTTTTGCCAAATGTCCCTTTTTGCCAAATGTCCCTTTTTGCCAAATGTCCCTTTTTGAAATGTATGGTTATGCTAAATGTGCAGTTTGCGAAACATGAATCTATGCCAAGAGAGTTTTGCGAAAAAGGATATTTCCATAAACTGTCCTATACCCATAATAAATAATAAAAAAGGACGAAATTTTGGTTATTTATAGATCAAAGTGACTATTCCAGTTGATTCTGGAAAACAAATTACCCTTTTTAATACTACAACTTAAGTGAAATTGATCATAAGTCTGACAAAATCATAAAATATACAGTATTCTATTTTTTCACGCACTTTTTGAAGGTATGAAACTAAGATTCCGAAAATAATCATTATATTCATCTAAAAATTTATATTAAATTTCATAATATTAATACAAAAATGATATAACAATGATGTTTTTTTTCAACTTACCAACACATTTATTTCACAATACCACAACAAAAAATAAACAAAAAAATAAGACCATCTTTCGCAACAACACAAAAGACAATAAATTTCAATGTGATTCATTCAAATAGGTACATCAAAACCCAAGATTAAAAGTATCAATAATATTATTTATTTATCAGTTTTTTAAGAGCATTCTCAGTATTTTTTCTGTTTGATTTTTTTTTTTGCAAAATATTTCTTAGAATATCCCAATTTAATTTTAAATATTAAAATGATAATATCAGAGAAAATTAAAGATACTAAACTTTTTATTTGTTTTTTTTTTTTTTTATAAAACAAAATCTGGGATCAATTCTAAATAAATTACAAAGAAAAAAAAAAAATAATAATAATAATAATTTGAAATTCAACAAATAACATTAAATACACCTTTAATATATATCTGTACAGATACAAAAATGTAAATTTCCATTAAATATTTACATATCAAACAGTATTCATAGCTATTAAAATATTTGTTTATCCTTTCAAATCAACAAGTTATTACAACTATAAAAAATAAAAACAAACAAACAAACAAAAAAAAAACAAAAACAATGAAAATTATTTACAGACCCGTGTCTACATGCATACAAAAAAAAAAAAAAAAATAAAAGGATAAAAAACAAACAAAAGAAAAATCAATGAATTTCAAATTTAATTTTTAATATGAAATATTATGCCAATAAATAAAACAAAAAAAAAAAAAAAACATATTAACATAAATTTTTACTTTGTCCTTTATTGATCCTTAAATTTTTAATGAAAAATATAAAAATAATATTTTTTTGCAAAGCAAAGCACTTTGAAAGTTTTCCTTTCTCTTATATGTAAGTTCTTTTTTCAAATAAATCCTGTGTTACTGTGCTTTATTTGTAATCCGAATATATTTCAATTAAAATTTACTTCAATAATTTTCTTTTCATAATATTGTGCAGCTTTTATTTTTAAATATTTTTCCCAAACTCAATTTAATGAAATTTTGTATTGTATTTTTGGAAGTATTACGATTCGTGACCCCAAGGCAATTTGTTAAAAAAATCTGTGTGTTTTATTAATATTTTAACAATACCGTGGAAAAACACTAACAAATAAAATGGATATACAGTGCAAGATCAGTTTATAATATTTTATTACACATTGTATTTATTGCCTAGTTCCACACGAGTCAACTTTCAACACTTCTTTCCTTTCGTTTCATTCTACCTTTTCTATATAAATTAATTTTGCGGCAGCCATTTTCGTTCATCACTTTGTTGACAAAATTTTAGCTGGTGAATCAGAGAATCTACTAAGGCAGCGTTTACAAATCAATATTCTTCAATCAGTAAATACTGTCAATATTGATGTGTAAACGCTGCCTTAGTAGATTCTTTCGTTCACCAGCTAAAATTATTACAAACAAAATTTACCTTTCAATCAAATTTTATTTTATAAACTTCAAAAATATTTTTTACTTGTACAAATTACATTAAATTATTAAATAATGTCGTCAAATACACAACAAAAATGTATTTTAAGGACATACATACGTACATAGTACCGATAAATAAATATTTTTCTTTTGTACTTATTTAAAATATTTACACACACCACATATAAAAGTGATACTAGTTTTTGATGAATCGTCTGAAAGTAAGCATAATTATGTTAAAAGTTGAAAGTTAAATTGTCTGGTTAGGTCCATTTGTACTAAAATTATTTTCATTTAAAATTGTGGCAACATTTTGGTTCAACATTCAGCCAATTATGATTATATAAGTTGTGGCAACACTAGTTAAATATTGGGCCTTATTGTGGTAAACGTAAACGCAATCGAAACGCGTTGAATTGGTATTGTGGTAAACGTGCGGCAAACGTGAAGTGAAAAATGTCAAACTCCATTTTCGAAATTAAAAGTGAATATATTTTTGGTATTGTTCAAAATGTATGGTGACAGTTTTCATTGTATTGTTGAAACGTGAAGATTAGTTTGCGTTTAAAAAATTTAGAACAACAAAATGTAAGTAAAATATAGATTTTTTTATGTTCTTGTTCATTTGAGTTAAAAAATTTAATTCATAAATAATTTTTCGATAAAATAGAAGAAGAGTTACGAATCAAGATCAATTCAATCAACTGATGAGATTAATGAAGCAAAATAAAGAAATTGCTCAGGGGTTTACAGCGGGACCACCAAGTAAAGTAGCATTATTTTGGGAGAAAACTGCTGAAGAACTAAATAGTTTAGGACCGCCAACCAGAAATGCACAATAATGGCGAAAGGTAATACTTTAAGTAATTATGTAGTAGCAAGTATACTAATTGATTTGTTTTAGGTATTGACCGATTATAAAGCATTTATAAAAAAAAAATTAGTTAATAATAAGAAAGAATCAACTGCAACTGGTGGTGGTTCAAATAAAAAGATCAAATTAACACCAATATAAGATGATGTAGCATCAGTTCTGAACTTAAATGAGACCATTACAGGTATAATTGGAAGACAGTGTGGCTTAAATGAAACTGATCCAGAAGATGTTGAAACTGATGCTACATTTGATAGTTCTGCTGCTGTACCACCATTATTCACATCTCTCAGACCATCAATTAGGCCATTAAGTAGACATCGAACAGAAGATACAAGACCATCGGTTTTAATCGAAAAACAAATAAATATTCAGCCAAATTTGCTTGAAGAAATTAAGAAGTTACCCGCAATAATGAAGAAAAACAATGAAGAAATATGTTGCAGCATGAAAAGAGTCTACAAAGCACTAGAAAAAAATAATGAACTGCAGTCAAAAATATGTGATATCAAAATAGAAAATATGGCTGAAAATAGGCGTCATAACTTTGAAATAGAAAAATTAAAATTAAAAAAAGAAATTGTGGCAAATAAAACAATTAACTTTGTTAAAATAAACAAGATATTTTTTTTTAAGATTTAAATATTTAATTCGACTTTTTATTTTCTAGCCAAGGAGGCATTTGTGATTTTATATTAGATTTAAGATTTTTATGAATTCATTTTAAATTTTATATTTTGTTTTGCCATGGAGGCACTTTTTTTTATTTAATAAAAACATTCTTTTATAATATGTTTTTTTTTTTTTTTTTTTTTTTTTTTTCCTGTTACTCCTCGTGGGAGCATAGGGCATTAACTTGCCTCCTCCATTGTTCTCTATTGTACGCAATGGTCTTTATCTCCTCCCAAGTTCGTCCATATCTTATTACCTCAGAAGTCGCAGTCCGACGCCAGGTGTTGTTGGGTCTTCCTCGCCTTCTGCTCCCTTGGGGATTCCATTCTAGGGCCATTCTTGTTATATTATTTGATGGTTTTCTTAGAGTGTGTCCTATCCATCTCCATTTTCTGCGCTTAATTTGATGCATTATCGGTTCTTCACCTGTTACCTGCCATAAGTCCTTATTGCTGATGGTGTTTGGCCAGAATATTCTGCATATTCTTCTTTGGTATTTGTTCGCAAATACTTGAAGTTTTTGACTGATGTTATTTGTCGTCATCCAAGTTTCACTGCCATACATAAATGTTTACATTACACATGCTTTGAATATTCTAATCTTTGTTTTTCTAGTTCTTTGGCCATCCTGCCTGTTCGTCCCTTCTATTTTGTTCACTTTTAGGCTGTATTCTCCGATTCAGTATGGTTGCGAAAACTTTATATATGATGTTCAGCAGTGTTATACCTCTCCAATTATTACAGCTTTTTAGGTCTCCTTTTTTGGGAAGTTTTACAATCAGGCCCTTTTTCCAGGATTTAGGTAGTCTTTCTTCCTCCCAGGCTTTCGTGATGTGAGGTTCTAATAATTCAGCGGCTAATTCCGGGTCTGCTTGTAGCAATTCTGATGGAAGTTCATCTATACCTGCAGCCCTGTTCCGTTTTAGCGTTATTATGCCCTCTTTAATCTCTTGTAAGGTTGGTGGTTCAGCGTGGATATTCAGTTCTGGACTACTCGGACTACTTCGGAAACTATTTATTGGAGTGTTGTTGATGTTGCTTGTTTCCTGAAAGTATTCTTTCCATCTCTGGCGTTGGTCATCCGTATTAGAGAGTGGGATACCGTTCCGGTCTCTGATTGATTGGATTTTCGTGTGTCTGCGGTTAGTGATTTTACCTATTTGTAGGTATAATTCTCTGGGATTGTTTTGGTTTGCAGTTCTTTTATAATATAAATATATGAATTTCTTAAAATATTTGTGTTTTTATTTTTAATTATTGTTCAAATTTACAAAAAAGATTCAGCGATCCTTGATCTAATTTGTCCTTGATTTAATTCAATAAATATTTTTTTAACTAAAAACAATTTTGAGAATAATTTAACTTTGAAATAACATAAATACATACATATGTTTTTGACGTTTATCACTTTGATTTTGAAAATTTTTCAAATTTAAAATATTCACGCGTTTTACACAATAACAATTCAAAGTGAAGTGAATACAAAGAATCACACGTCGCGTTTGCCGTACGTTTACCACAATAAGACCCATTATTCATTATTTTTTCTTGTCAAAAATATAAAATGTATGAAAATTATTTAATAAATTCTAAACTATGCAAGATATAGCACTATTTAAAACTGTTCTAATTTAATTTAACCCTATAGATCACAGCGGTTGAATATCTTGTAATACAATGTTTTAAAAGTTCTAATTTCTGTTCAACACAATTTTTTTTCTTTTACTATTTTTCATAGAGAACAGTTTAACTTTTTACTACAGACTAATACAACTCTTTTAGTCTGTTAAACTAATACAACTGTTTAACTGTTTTAAACTGTTTTAGAAAATTAAATTAATAAACATTTTTCCGCTTCTTTGCTTCATAATTTCTGTACATGAGAGGGTTAATTTTTTTTAATAATACAATTACAATAGCTATAATAATAATTTTTTTGTTTAATATATAGTCGGTCGCATGCTTGGTTCATCCATACGCCAAAAAGTCATATTGAGAAAAATGAGTTTAAAGTTTGAAAGACTATAAAAATTAAAACTGTTCGATAGAATTCTTCCAAATTTGGCCTATTTATGTATATGCCCCAAAAATGTGTTCATGTAAATTTTTAGACTAAGCTTTGTTCATTTTAAAAAAAAAATTAAATTTTCACTTTTGATCCATATCCAATTTTAAAGTGAATTTAGTTTTTCTTTGTATGACGTGGATCAATGGTGGCGCACATGGATCAAATAAGCAAACATTAAATTTTTTTTGAGGAGTAAGAGGCTGAACATTAAACAAATTTTTTTATTTTGGAATGATCTTGTTGGATGGCTTTTTTTCTTTCACTTATTCTAATGTAATTAGAATCCAAACCCAAAAAGAATGTTTTATATTTAATAGCAAAAGGTTCATCCATTTCATATAATACGGATTTAATTTTTGAAAATGGAACCTTGCTAAAGACAAATTTTGCGGCAGGGATAGAAAAAACATTAAAATTGTGATGTCTTGTCATCTGAATTACTTTCAAACAATTTTTTTTTTACTGCATTCCGTTGACTAACTTTACAAGATGCAAGGGGCTATGCCCTTGCAAGTTTTTTGAATTCCTTTCAATATACCACTTGAATATTTCATTATACTTCAACCTCTTGAATATGTATATACTTTATATATACGCTCTTTATATATATACGGTAAAATGGAGTAAGTATGTATATAAATAAATGTACATGAATCAAATTGACATTAAGAAAAACTTTTGATCCATATGTGGATTGCAAAATTTGATAGCTTATTACACAAATAACGGTTGAGGATCAAAATTGAATTGAAAAAAAATTATAAATTAGTGATCCATGTGTATTATACAATAACGTGGATCAAATAAGCACATATAATTTCAATAGTGAATATTTCATATATATTTTGTGATACAAACGCCAAAATTTTGGATATAGATCAAAGTTGCATAAAAAATTATAAAAAGAGTGGATGTGGTTCAAAGTTACCTCTCATTATTTCAGAAAGTATTAGATATACAAAAAAACGGGTAAGACAGAAAGAAAGAGCATGTCGCAAGACCCCATGTTCTAATGTCAACAATGTCAAAATGGCGTATGGATCAACCAAGCATGTGACCGACGATATGTTAAAATCATAAAATGATTAAAACAATTAATGAAATATTACATCAACCAACGACATTTATATTTTAAAAATTCGATTCGATAGGTAGTATTTCAAAAAACAACAAAATATATCGAATTGGGTCACATATCGTTTTTTTATTCCCAACCCTGATTCTGAACTGGTGAAGACAACCCTGCTATATTTATTAAATTTTTTTGATAGCTTTTTTTAATAATTTTTTTTTGTTTTAGAATTTCATTTTGTGTAATGAGTATACCTACTTTTTAATTTGAATGGGTCATAACAATGTTAATGCAATTTTTTTTTTATAATATGAGAATGGTTAAAAATAGAAATAATAAAAAATTGTAATAAAAATATAAATTTTATATTCATTCATTTTATTGTGCTAATGATTATTTTCTTGGTGTATCTCTCGTTATTAAATGCCAAGTTAAATAAAATATTATTTCCTACAGTTGTTTACAATCTTCTGAGAGACCATCAGTTGTGAGTTTGTCATAGCTGTTAGTATTGATATTTCATCAATAACACAATATGTAAATACAACAACAAATTAAATTCATATACTTGAATGGTTGTTCAGGGTCAGTATTTTATATTTTTTACTATGTACTTATTTTTAGTACTAAAGTTTATATTAATTTAAAGTTGTGGTAGCAGTTTCAAATGTTATTAATTTTTTAAGTCTTTATGAAAAAAAGTTAGTACAATTTATAGTTAATTTATGGAACTTAAAAAATTTTAATTTAACATGACATATTTTATTTAGTTTAGTTCAATTCAATTTAAAAATTGGTATGAATAAGACAAAAAATCGAAATAAAAAAAAAAAAAACGATTTATCTGAGAAATGATAAAGCGTACCATAAAAGGTAGGGTCATCATTATATGTTGGTTTTACAGATCAGGGTGGGTTTTAACCTTACAATTTTCCTTCATTCTGTTCCATATTTTCCAACTGCCCTCCATTCGTTAACTCCAATTATAGATTTGCCCTCGATTTCGTTCAGTCGTTTTTTTTACCTTTGGTTTACCTTTGGGTCTAGTGGGTTATGAATGAAAAGTTGTGTACGCCAAAAATATAAACAATAATAATAAGTACTGTTAGTTAGGTAATAAAAAAATTTTTGGAGAACAAATTGCTTCAGTTTGCATATTTTTAGAACGGTAAATTTATAGATAATGTAGATTTGTTTGACATTATTTTTCTACTGCGGTTTTTTAACCCCTTGTAGCATAAGTTAAGCTTCAAAATAGATTCCCTCCCTCTAGAACAATTTATTTGAACGAGCGGACCTCCCTGTTCACATCAGAAAATCGTTTTGCTTTAATTAGAGATGGTACTGTTTCTATTTTGACTAAATTAGTGAGCTCCCACTCTTATACCGAACATTATTTTATTCTGATAATATTTAATTGCTAAGTTTGGTGTTTATACATGCTCGGATAATTATAGAATTATTCATGTATGCAACTAAGGCTATTTTTTACTGCATTGTGATGGTAGTTTAACAACAGTATCACTATGATTTCACTATATGGTTGCATAGTTTAACTATTATTACAAAAATACTATTAGAAAAATATTTGGGTATTTCCAATTTGTATATTTGAATGTTTTTGTACACAATATTTGGGTATTTCCAATTCTATGTACATATTTACGAACTTCCATAACCTACTTTATGCCATCTTGGGATATCCACAGTGTAGGGATGGGCAATATCAATTTCCCTTGTATCGCGTTGGAATTGTTTAAGAGGAGGAAGCAGTGCTTTGGTTTCTGCTGAGCATGTGTTCACACCTACGAAGTATCTATATAAAACAGAGAAAGTGCTCCAACTACAAGTCGATGTCCAAGAGAAGTTAGGGATGAAATTATATTTGGATCGTCAATTAGACGAATAGCGCGATTTTGAACGCGGTCAATGTAGCCTAAAGCTGTAATGAAAGCGACAGCCCAAATATGTGAGTTGTATTCCATCTTGGGACGTATAAATGATTTATAGATATTAAGGAGTTCCAAAGGTGAAAGGACAGCTTTAAATCTTCTTAGATAGCCTAAATACTTGACAGCTCCTTTCGCGATATCAAAAATATGATCGTTCCAAATAATTTTTTGATTCACGCGCATGCCTAAAATATTTAGACTATTAGTGTTTTGTAAAGTAACACCTTGGAATGAGAAATTAGGTTGAAATCCTGGAAGTTTGCGTGAAATAAGACAATTTTGAGTTTTAGACGAGTTAAACTCAACTCTGTTTTTTTTTACCCCAGTCAGCAATTTTAGTCAGATCATGGCTAATCATGTTAACCATTATTTGTCTTCTTTTGCCAACAAAGTTGTAGCATTAGATTTACGGAGAAAACCGAAGGATGCCACCATAGTACTATCATCAGCAAAACTGGGGATTGATTTTTGTTTGGAGTAAATCGTTGATGAAAATTTAAAAGAGAGTGGGTGAGAGAACAGATCCTTGCGGAACGTCAGCATTTATATTAAGTTTTTCAGACGTGAAGCCGTCTACGTGAATCGAACGATTCGAAAGAAAACCTTCAATCCATTTAGAAAATACATACTCTAGATCAATAGCTTGACATTTGGCTATTAAAACCGCGTGCCATACTTGATCAAAAGCTTTCGAGATATCTAAAGCAATAATATCAGCCTCACCAGAATTATGTAAGATGATATTGAGCTTTTCGCAAAGGCAAGCCATCATGTCACCGGTAGACCGTCGCGATCTATAACCATATTATCTATCTGAGATTATGCTTTTGCTTTCAAGATATTTCGAAAGTTTCTCATTAATTATACTTTCCAAAACTTTGGAGAGAATCGAAACAATAGCTATAGGTCTATATTATTGCAGCCCCTGTGTGACAAAATCATAGAAAACCCCATTTTCGATAATGAATTTTATTGATGCTAGAATCTGAGGTCCCACAACTAGATTTCATCCAAATGAGATTGATAATTTCTTTATATAGAAATAACATATTTTGGCGTATAAATTGGGATTTGGATCCCATAATAAGTCAGTATAGAGTTCCCTTTATCTATCTATCTTTTAGTTTTTTCAATTAAAAACACAAATTGAAAATGCTTAATATTATTAAAATAATAAAGTACTACTATTACTACAACTATACAATTTTAGCTAGTGTTAGTACATTCATATATAGTAATATATACCAGTACTTGAGATTTAGACTATATACAAAAGAATGAATGCATCATATTATTATAAATTATTACATTGTGTTAAAATATTCGAATTATGTAAATGCTTTGATACATCAATTTTTTTTATCACTTACTTAGTTGAAATCCAAGTTTTTTCAACTCGATCAACACTATATAATGCTTATATCCTCTAACAATATTAACCGAAAAACCGTGATTTTGAATCTCTCTTAATCATTTGGTAAATGTCATATTTAAGTGTTTTTTTTTTCATTTGCTATCTAATATGAGTAGCTTGAATAACGATTTGGTAAAAACTATTAAAAAATAAAGTGAAACTATAATATTTCAAAAGTTTAGTACTCAATAATCTGGTATTTCCGACTTATAACGTAAAACTTAATAAGATACATATGAATGTATACTCCTACTATAACACCATCTTCCAAATTTATCTTCAAAACCTCCGAATTTTCATTGTCATATTTAAATACAAACAAATTGTTCCCACCACCTACGTCTTACTTATAACAGCCTATTTTTTTCATTACGTATAGTAGAAAAGTTATTCTGGTAATTCACATTTCTTGGACAAATAAAAAAAATATAATAAAAAATAAATTAAATTTTGTTTTTGTTTCTCATATTTTACAAATTGTCTCCTGGCGAAATACATTTCATATCACTTTGCCTATTTTATTATGTAATAAAATACGAATGCTTATGGGAACTGAAATTTAATACCTTAATTTAATATTTTGTACCACCTTGCCTTATAAATAAAAAAAAAAAAAAAAAAAAAACAAATTATATGTTGATGTGCTCTTAACTGTTTCAGAAGAAGAATATGTTAAATTTTTCGTGAAAAGCGCTTTAAACCATTTAAATTCACTTTCAAATCGTTATACATAAAAAAATTAAGATTGAGAAATTAAAATGTTAGAGCTTAAGAATAGATTAAGTATAATTGACAAGGATAAATCGAAATTTTAGTATCAAAAGACAGTTTTTTTTTTTTTTTTTTTATTACAATTGAAATTTTTAATACAATTCGGATTTGAGAACAGAAAAACAGAAAAAATGTGTACTGTTAAATATCAACAAAATCTTTTACATTTTCAAGCTAGACTACATACAATAATAAATCAACAACCTAATCGACTTTAACAAAATTGTTATAACACAATTTTTAAATATTTTTCATCCTTGTTCATCCAAATCTGAAATATTCAAGCACACTTTGGTAGCCATTTTATCGTTGTCTTATCGTTAGATTATTTTTCTGTTTTAAATTATTTTTGAAATAATCAACGGTAGTAACATATGGCTTAATTCAAGATTAAGGAATTTTAAAAATTTTAACTTTTCTAAATTTGAATTTAAATATCATGCCTAGGCATCAGATATAATGCTGCAAAACCTGCTAAAGTTTTGCCCCCTAATAACTCTAATGATACACCACCACCAGTTGATACATAAGAAACAACTGATTCAGTATTCCACTTAGCACAACCTGATGCAGAATCAACACTCAGAATTATTTATAAATAGACAGTCACCTTTGTCGACTCTATATGTTATATACTCTTTGTATCATTCGCGATACTAGCCAGTTCAAATACGTCTGATCGACAATTTCAAACAATAGTTTGAGTATGTTTAGTTTTTGGACCCACATCAAAACCTATAATGACCATCTGACATACATATCCATCCAGATTCATAAATACACCAAATTCAGCAGTAGTCCTCCTTACCCTTTACCGCGTTCTGATCCAATTATTCGCCGTTCTTATACAGTATTCATAACAGATTTTGTATCATTACCAAAATTATAAAATTTAAATATACCTAGTGGACCATTTCAAACAATATATTAGTATGTTTAATAGGTTCAGTGAAAGTAGTGGGAATTTTTGAACCAATATCTAAAACCATATATTCATCTGGGACACCTGATTCATCAGTAATCTCTGAGGTTGTAACAATTTCGGCACATTTATCCAGTCAAATGATTAGAACCGATAAATGTAACTGCACATTGTTCTTTTCTGATTTTTCAACTAAGTTTTGGATAAATTTTTTAACCTTTTTCACCACCCAACCAAAGATGAATCAATACAGGAAAATAAAAATTTATTTGGTTTGCCCTACATAATTTAACCCATATTCTGGTTCTATTATTCTCTGTCCTTATAAAGATCAATTAAAACTACAACTAGGTTCGAACAACTGTTACTATTATTGTATTTTCTACTGCATGTTTCGATTGAACAAATTAATTGACAGACTTTTAAACAATTGATCAAAACTAACTTCAGTACAATAAGTCGTTTTCCAGCAGAAAATATCTTTAATTTGATATTCCACTGAAATAATTATCAAATTCAAATTTAATTTACTTTATTCGACTGAATGTAATTACAAATAGTTTAACAACCTTATTTTCTTTTTTAAATAAATTGTAAACAAGATGGACTAGTCTTTTTTTTATACATACATATACAATATTCAATTCAGTTTGATTTGGTTTACACACATAAATGTTTGATAGGATCTTAGTGGCGCGAGGTGACTAAATTTAAATTACGAAGTGATCTACCAAATACTATCTTATAATTTAGTCATTCTGACAATAAATTTAGCATAATTTTTTACATAAAACAAAAAGTAACGGAACTTTAAAAAACTATCGAATATTAATGCTAAGTATGATTTTCGACACATTTCTAATACTCTGGTGCTTAAGTCTATTTTGATTTTAGGCAAATTTGATGTATCTATACAATATGATCAATGCATGTCATTTCGATGCATTCAATGTTAGGCCATTATTTTATGGACCAAAATAAAATTGCATCAAGATCATCATTAATTTTTACTATACATCTATTGATATTAGCAATGGATCCACCAATATACAATTGAATATTATTGTATGGAAAATTTGAACTTATCAATAGAATGCTTATGACTGTCTATGATTATAAAAATTATATTGATTTTTCCTATATTTTTTTCTTATTGAAATTAGTTATTGAATTACCTATATATATATATATATATATATATATATCAAATTGAAAAAAAAATTGAACAAACATGAATTTGTCAAAATTATATCTTGATAGATTTATGGGTATGTCCATATTGATAGGACGATGAATTGGAACAGAGATACCGCGATTCCAGGAATAAGCGAAACTATGCCGCTTAAAAAATTTCACTTCATTAGGAACAATCTTTATTTTAATATACATACATCTAACTAACGATGTGTTATGGAAAGTTAGGCCTTTAGTAGAAAGTGTACTTAAAAGATGTCGGGAAACACCAAGAACGGAATTTATGTCAATTGATGAATTGATGGTTAGTTTTAAAGGTCGTACTAAACTTAAACAATATTTATGTCAAAAAAACCAAATAAATGGGGAATTAAAATGCTTACTTTATGTCAGTTTCTTGGAGTTGTTTTAGATTTTGAAATATACACTGGTAAGGGAACACGTGTTGTTACCAAAAAAATTAGGATTCTGTTCAGATATTTTACTGAGGCTTACGCAGACTGTGCCATGCAATTTAAATCATAAAATATTTTTTGATAGTTATTTCACCTCTTTGAAACTTCTACATATTTACAAAATAAAGGTCCCCAAACACCTGGAACAATTAGAGCAAACAGAACTTGCAAGGCTTCTCTGAAATCAGATAAACACATGAAAAGTAGAGGCGATTTTGACATGAGAGTATCATAAAGTATTTGCCTTACAAAATGGTGCGATAATGGCTCTGTTGTTATTGTTTCAACATTGTATGGGCCTGAACCGTTGAATACAGTTAAAAGGTTCAGGCCTAATGTTGTAAAACAGTACAATACACATATGGGAGGCGTTGATAAAATTGATTTCTTGATTTCTTTATATAAAATATCAGTAAGAAGTAAAAAATGGATGCTAAAATTATGGGACCATTTAATTGATTTTGCTCTGTGTAATTCTTGGTTAGAATTTAAAAAAGAATATTTATTATATTATGGCTCCCACAATAAAAAAAAAAATTAGATCTTCTTGAATTTTGAAATGCTGTAGCAGAAAATTTAATATATTATAACCCAGCAAAACAACATGGACGACCATCGGCTTCGACAAGTTCAAGCCCAATAATCGGTTTCGAGAAAAAGGGCCAAATATCAGAAAGCCCCCTTGCAAATTTTACGTTACGTTACGTACTTTATTTTATGTTAATTATATAAAAAATAAATATCGAATAAATATGAAGTAAATTTATATACCTTTGGATGCATTTGTTGCCATATGGCAACATTCCAAAACTCAGTTCCTATTAACATTTTTAAATTTTTTTTTTACAATTTTTTTTAGTTAGCCACTAGCTATGTATACAATAGAATTTTATCCCAAAAAATGCAGAAGTTGCATCGAAAGGGATCTTTAGGTAAATTTGTTGACAACTGGCAACACATTTATGAATGTTCATGTTTTTATAATAAAACTAAGTTAAATTTAATAATTACAGACGTTTTTTATACCTTTTTTTAATAAAAATAATACTTATATAAGTTTTTTTAATTTTTTTTAAGATAAGAAATTTAAAAAAATTTTGCGGACTAGTTTTATTGCAAAATTTTAATTTTCAAAACAGCCTTAACAGAACTGCCGTTACCTACTAAAAAAACCAACACCATGTTAATTCAATCATGATACTTTTATCTCAGCATACTTGTCTTAAACTTTTAATTTACAAAACAATATAATGTTATATGAAAAAGCCACCAGAGATCTGTAAAAATCATATTGCCATATGGGTACAAGTTTACCGAAAGGGTTGACAAATTCAAGTCAAATAAAACTTTATGTTGTTACAGTCAGCATGTCAATATTCCAAAATTTACTTGTAATTGTATATAACTTAATTTTAATTATAATCTCTATATTCGTGTTTGTTAGACCAAAATATTGTAATATGTAATACATGTTTGATTTTAGCATACATGACATAAAAATAAAAAACACACACATAATATTACAAAAAATGTGAAAAGCGAAATTAAATATGCTTTTAGATCCTCTTTAGATTTAGATTTAAAAAAAAATTTAAATTAACAAAATGAATTTAAATTAAAACAATACTTTGGCGGTGTTATCAAAATCAGTTTATTAAAAGATACAACAAATCACACAAACAAACATATGAATTTTGTGTATAACAGCACTTCCTGGAAATTACCTGCGAATCAGTATGCATACATAAAAGAAATCAAGGATAAAAATCCTACCGAACACACGGCTAAGAAATTATTTATCCCTCCTCAAGGGTTACCTACACTAAAAAATAAACTGAAAAATATGTACTTGTAAAGGATTCAACCTCTACGACATAATAATAAGAATTAAATTAATTCAATTTAATAATGATACTCTTTTATAACCTTGAAAATTATATGCGAAATATAATACACATATAATGGAGGAAAAATCGAAAAAAAACCATTTTCCCAGAATTTTAAAATTTTCATTTAAAAAGAAATACGGAACTCTTTAGAATTCGAATTAAAGTTACTCCTGCTATACATGATCTGAATTAAAAAATTTCTTATAAGATATTTGCTACTGATGATACCATTGTAAAATTAATTTTTAATACTTGTATATAATATTATGTATATATATCGATCCACATACATATATTGTCTAAAATATTAACCACCTTAACTATCCAGTGTATGTCTATACTTAGAGACACATTTTAATATTTATTAATAAAACTGTAAGATACCTTTATCTATACTCATATACTAATAAGAAAATGCAGTCACGTTTCAAAAATAGTATTCCCTACTGAAACATTTCAGTTTTTAATATTATTACACACGTTCACGTAAAAACTGGTTAGCTTCACAACTTTAATACCTTAAAAAACAAAAATAAAAAAAACATACAATTTTTTTTACTTGAAAATTCTTAAAATTTTTGTATAGGAGTGAGACAAATTTTGTAATTCTTTGTTTAAATTTTATATTGCAAGTGAATCCTGGAATTTTTACAATCGAATTCAATGATATAATTTTAATTTTATACTTTGTTGGATTTTTGAATTTGTAAATTTTGTTTTTCTTAAATTAGCCTTTGTTTTAAATAGAAAAGAGTTTATGGACTAGATTTTTGTGCAAGTTGAATTTATTAATTTTTTTTCCTTTTTTTACAATTTATTGCTGCATCTCTAATCCAAGTCTGCTTTAATATTTTTTTATTATATTTATATTTAATATTAATTATAATATATAAATAAATTATATTTTATATTCAATATTATATTTAATAAATTTTATCACATGTGAAGTTTCTACATTTAACAAACAATATAGGTTTGTTTGATTAGAATTTTTGGTTTTAAAGAGAATGATTTTTTCGTACACGTTCATGTTACGATTGACTTCAACTCCTGATTGACTTCAAGTCCTGATTACATTGAATTTGATTGGAATTGACTTGCCTGCGAAATCGTGTAGTTCATTCACGATCATAAATAGCTCATTTCTATTATTTCTTGATGTTAGTATACATATAGGACAATACGTCTTTTAAAATCTTTAGTTCTCACTATGTGGAAAATGTACACTGTTATAACACTGATATAACAGAGCTCATAATTTATTATGTATAATAAATTAATTTTTACTTTATATTTAATTTATCATTTAAACATTATAGTTTTAGCAAATTTGTTTTAATAAATATATTTTTTATTTTCGTTTTAGGTATGTCAATCAATAATGTTAACTATATATTTTGTAAATGGAAACAAATAAAAAATTAATATGAATATGCGTTATTTAATGTAAGTTGTAAAATTTTATATATATATCAATTTATATTATGATACAAGCCAAAAACAAAAAATAATGTTTAGCAACAGTTTTATTTGAAATTATTATATTGTATATGAGGCTTATCTACCTCATCAACTTTTTTTAATAGCTCAAAAACTATGTTATGTAGTCGAGGTGTTGGATTTATCAGAACAACGCACAGCTAATGATTTCAGAAAAGATTTACAATTATTTCAATATTTTTTTTTTGTTTTCTTGAATACCCTGTACTCTAACTATTTTACAAATATATAACATTTAAATAAAATTCCACTATATCAACTGGTATCTAAATTTTTATTTTAATTTAACAAACATCACAAATATTTTTTACCTTCTTGAACACCCTGTATCTAACTATCTTACTAATTTATAACTTTTAAAGAAATTTCAGCTCTATCCCGACTATATATCTATAAGTATATAAATTTTTATTTTTATTTAACAATCATCACAAATATTATTTTGCTTCTTGAGCACCCTGTATCTAACTATCTTACTAATATATAACTTTTAGAGAAATGTCAACCCTATCCCGACTATATCTATAAGTATCTAAATTTTTATTTTAATTTAACAAACATCAAAAATATTTTTTTTCTTCTTCACCACCCTGTATCTAACTATCTTACTAATTTATAACTTTTAAGAAATTTCAACTCTATTCGGACTATATCTATAACTATTTAAATTTTTATTTTTATTTAACAAACATCACAAATATTTTTTTTCTTCTTTACCACCCTGTATCTAACTATATTCCTAATATACAAGTTTTAAAGAAATTTCAACCCTATAATGACTATATCTATAGATTTCTAAAATTTTTATATTTTCTTTTTTGCTTTTAATATTAAAAACCAAAATGATAAATAAATAATTTACCAACCACAAAATATATATAAACAAATAAACAAATAAATAAATAGACACCGGCAAGTTAATAAAAAAGTATGTAATTGAGAATTTTTGAATCGATTGATATTATTCGGTGTCAATATCAGATCAAATATTTATTTCATATAAATTCGTAACATCAATTATTCTGTTTTATAAACAATTTACAATTACACAATATCATCCACTATAGTATTTGTATCACAATAATATAGGATTTATATATTAAAACTGTGTCGTATCATAATTTTATTTATATCTTGAATAAATTTTGGTTATTGAATTGCAATTACAAATTAACGAATTACCAAAAAAGCGTTTAAAGAAATAAACAAAATTCATATATTTAAAAAAAAAAACGTTAAAAAATATATTTTAAATGATTAATAATAATAATAATAGCAATAATTATACATAATAATAATAAAAATAATAATAAAATTATTTTAAATAGTGCATTCGACACTAAATTAGATTCCTATGTTAGAAAGCTATATAAACAAAAATTTTATTCACATATTGTATTATTTACAAAACGTAGCTTTAAGAAAAATACAGAAATATGTAAATAAATAATGTCAATAATAAAAATAATAATAATATAAAAATATAATTATTTCATAATTTTGTAAAAAAAATTTCTAATAAACATAATAATTGATCACACCACAGCAATCGCTAAGATCAATAAATCAAATTTATTTTAAGAAAGTGTTTATAATATTGCAGATGTAAATTCTATAGTTTAATTTAAATGAATAAAGTAAAAAAAATAGTACACAATGAATACCTACCCTACATCATAATGATAGTATCATGTAAAAAAATATATTATTAAATTTTGATAGCTATATATATTGTATAATTTATATAGCTATCAATAAATTAAATTTGTTTTAAAAAAGTGTTGGTAATTCCAAATGTAAGTTCTATAGTTTAAATGAATAAAAAAATTAAAAAAAAATTGTATATAATGTATACCTACCCTACATAATGATAGCATCATGTAAAATAATATATTATTAAATTATGATGACTATATAATATAATATTACTAGGGGCCCCTGTTGAGTAATTATATTTCAAGTTGAAGTCAAATTTAAAGTTTTTAAAAAAACAGTAATTTACGTACTGACATAGACTTCGCACGATATAGCAGAAAGCACTCGTGTTTAATAAAAAGTTTTGTGGTTAGTAAGTTTTATTTAGGACACATAAATACACGTCCCTCATATACTGCTTCGTTTCCGATATATTCCCTATAGTAAGAAGCATTTAGTGATAAAATTACTAAAAATAAAAAGTTTTGTTATTAAAGAGGTACGTATATATCTACCTATATAATACATAATTTTAATAAAAACTATATTACTACTACAAATAAGAAATAAATTTAGAAACAGTTACTTAAAAAGATAAAAATGAAGAATTCAAGTGACCTACCATATCAAAATGAAGTACTCTAACTCTACTATATAAAAATAAATTTGCTAGTCATATGAACAATTGAACTGATTTTTTTTGTTTTTGCTTTTTTATATTTTTTATTTGAGATGAATTTGTTTTTTTTGTTTTTATTTGGCATATGTACAAAGATTCATTCGCAAGTACATAATATAAAATATAATAACTGATTTGTTTACTTTTGTTTATTATTTTCATAAGATCTCACTTATGCATAATGTATTTGCTGAATAATAAAATCATATGAGTACAAAATTTTCAACTGTGTGCGCATTTTTGTTTTATATACAATCTTATATATTATATATATTAGAAATTCATTAAGGAGTAAGAGAATCGAAATAAAATAAAAAGATATCTACTGCGCAGGACCTTAAATGCTTGTCAATTATAATTATAGATATAATATTTAATTTGATAATAAATGTCTGTCTTCAGTTCTGTGTGTAACGCTATGTAGAAATAATCACTTAAAATTTAAAATGAAATAATAATATTAATATGATATTAGAAGGATGAATTAATATTTTTATTGTAGTGTAAAATTGCAATACCGTACTTAATTAAGCACGAAAAGGTGATTCTATCTAAGTTACTGTCAAGAGTGTTAAAAAAAAAATACGTATATCCATTCTCCTCAAATTAGATTTCAAATTCCAAAATTAATAAACATTTATCTGTTAATCCATTCTGATCTTAATAT
Organism: Argyra leucocephala; assembly: GCA_963942445.1. Taxonomy (NCBI): domain Eukaryota; kingdom Metazoa; phylum Arthropoda; class Insecta; order Diptera; family Dolichopodidae; genus Argyra; species Argyra leucocephala. The sequence goes on from OZ012680.1 coordinate 138,518,559, forward strand.
CAATCTTTTAATCGCAATTTTTTATTAAATTATATTTTGGAAAATATAAACGGAATAATAAATTCAAAATAAAAATTGTAATGAAAGAAAATAACTAATAACGATTTTATTTGACTTCAGTAATTTAAATGTTTTATATATTCTATATATATTTCCACTACATATATTTAAATTCAAATTATTTTATTTTTCATCTTATCTAAAATATTTTAAGTTGCAAGGGATTATGTAACACATACCAAATCAATATTAATGAACTTAGAAGATTTCACATTAATACATCAACTGGGTTGTTTTCGTATAGTTTAAATTAAATATATATAATATTATTATTTATTTATTTTATTTATTTTTTTTATTTTATTTATTTTATTTATTTTATTTATTTTATTTATGTAATTTATTTAATTTATTTTATTTATTTTATTTATTTTATTTTTTTTATTTATTTTATTTATTTTATTTATTTTATTTATTTTATTTATTTAATTTATTTAATTTATTTAATTTATTTAATTTATTTTATTTATTTTATTTATTTTATTTATTTTATTTATTTTATTCATTTTATTCATTTTATTTATTTTATTTATTTTATTTATTTTATTTATTTTATTAATTTTATTTATTTTATTTATTTTATTATGTACATATATACATGAGACGATAAGTCTCTACAAGAGTGTACGATAGAAAAAATAATGTAAATTCATTGTACTTAAACTAACTTATTAAACTATATATAGTTTTGATTTCAATAGGTAATTAATTTATTTATAAATATCGAATTAATAAATTTATTTTTAATTTTTAATTATACTTAATAAATAATACAACACAACAAAAAAAGGATACTATTATTTATCCTTTAAATACATTATTATATTAAAAATAGAAATTTTCCATTCAAAACAATATTATTAGATACTTTATCATTCACCATACATTTGGATCAAATTTCTAGGAGCACAATAGAAGAATATCATAATCCATCAATATCTTTATGAATTGATTTATTTCATATTAAAAATAATCCTTTTTTTTTTTTGGTCTTCTTCTTCAATGTTATTGTTTTTGAAAAAAAAAAAAAAAATGTCCTTTTTTATTCATATTTTGGTTTTATATCTGTATATAAGGATATTATATTACCAATAATAAAAGGTTAAAAAACTAATCTTTAAAATCCAAAATAAAAAAAAACTAAAGACTAGAATACATGACAATCACAAAGCAATGAGCAAGCAATCGGTTTTTTTCTAATATTACACATGTTGGTTGAATCCCATTGTTAAATTGTTTTGTTCTCATTTTTTTTTTTTATCAGTTGAGAAACCCACTGTCATTCCAAGTTCACATACAATATGAAAATTTTTTTGTTCAATCTTTTATGACCTTGACTCACACATACAGTCATTTAACATACATTATCTTCCAGTCTTTCTAATATTTTTCAACTGAAATCCGATTTTTTTTTTTTATAATAATCTTCTAAAGTTTTTTTTTTAGAAATAATCAACTAAGTTGAAATTCGTAGCCTAAATAATTTATGATACGTAACAAAATGGTAAGAGAAACTATCAAAAATGTTTTACCTTTATTCTACGAATAATAAACTATTTCATATTTGCACGTTGTAAAAAGGAATATAATTTAGTAATATTAAAGCTCTTTATTTAATTTTGAGTTGTTACTAAAGTGTGTGTGTGTGTGTATTCATATAGTATAGGGTAATTTTATTTACTTACATTTAGCGTTGTGAAGCATATAGAAATAACTGTTGTTTTTACAACAATTATTACTATTTACCCTTTTTACTGTCTTTGGGAGTATAGGGTATTGGCATAGCTTAGACATTGTATTTTTACTCTCTTTGGGAGTATAGGGTATTGGCATAGCTTAGATATTAGGATTCTTATGCTTCAGTTTTCAATCATAATTTTTTTACAGGTTTACTGTTGCTATTCTACTTAGTGTCAATTATGTAATCCATAGTAGTGGAAGTGACGTATCTTATATACCAGGGGATTTGAGCTCTGGCATATAGTGTGGTTGTAAAACAAACGATTAGTTTATAGATATATTTTAGAGCTCATCCTCTTTCTCTCTCTCTCTCTGACTTTCCAGTGCCTAACTGGATATTAGCGGTCATATATCTTAGATTTTATAGATATTAAATACTAACCAAAATTATTTTGTACTCATTTTGGTCAATTGCTATTGCTACGTTTACTAAATGAGCGATATCTGATATACCTGTTCAGTTCCTAGTGTTGAGTAGCCATGAAATAAAAGTAATAAATTTAGTTTTGATACATCATTTAATAAACGAAAATATAGCAGCTATCAATAAATATACCTTACAATTTAACATCCATAATCTTAATTAGATTATAGTCTGGAATCGAATCTGTAATCGAACCTGAAAACAGGATAACATAGCATAACACCTACTAGCCAGACAAGATTAACTACATATCAGTCTTCCGAAAACACATATACGCTTTACATTTAAATATCTCAGTTTGAATCATTTAAATTTTTTTTAGTACCCATTTACCTTGCCACACTGCATTGACATCAATTTTTGATTTGCTTCGTTTGTTTTGCGTCAATTTTTAGCTTTGTGTTGTTTTATGGCAAATTTTTTTTATTGTTTTCAGTATATGAAATTTCAATTGAGAGTTGGTCTCGAAAGACAATTTTCCCATTGCAGATAAGCTTTTTTGTAATACTTATCTATAACTCTAGTTTATTTTAAATTGCTTAAACGTAGTTTTCGTTATTCGATTGACAAGATTAAATTTCAATTGAGAGTTGGTTCCAAAAGCCAGTTTCATCGCAGCAATATTTTCTGTAATCCTAGTTTACCCTGTCTTAATGAATTAGATAGAAATTTTTCTGGCTAAAGAGGTATGACTATAACAATTTGTTTTAGTTGTTGTTGTTGCGTAAAAAATTATTATCAACCAGCGTGAAAGGACGTATTTATTCTCTCTATTCTTATTCTTTCATTCATAATGAACTGGTTTTTTATTATTATTGTTGTTGCTATAATAATTTTATTCGTGGATATTCACATTTGTATATACGTTTTTATAACGTATATGAATATGAATATAATGAATATGTATCTAAGGCTTCAGACATCAAAACAAAACTAATCTATACAAGATCTATACTTTCATATAACATTATCGAATAAATTAGATATCTTAAAAATTTTTTAATTAATTCTTTAAAACTGAGTTTAACATATTCTCTTTAGTTTTGACAACATTTATTCTTATAAATAAATTGTCAAATATTCTTAAATAAAGAAAGACGGACAAATGATAGGACAGACAACAATAACTATAAAATAATCACAAATTTTTGTTTATTTGTATTTTGTTTTTGTTATTTGTTGTTTTTTTATACAAAATAAATCCTTGTAATAAATGAAATCAACAGGCCTTCAGTTAAGCTAGTTAAGAAATAATAAAGATTGTTTTTTGATATGTTTTTAACCCGTCAATAATTTTCTTTATTGTAATGTTAATTTAATGGAACTGTTTTTTTTTTCTTCTCTATTTTCTTTGAAGGCTAACAATAAAATTTTGTATTCAATAGAATTATTTTTTTTTTGTTTTCTTTCATATGGAAGAATATTTTTTTGAGATTATATACCATATATCCTCCTACAATATTAGAGATTTATCTTATAAATTTATTAGTAATAAATAAACTAGAATTTAATTCTATTGAAAAAACTATTCAATTTATTAGATTCTTTAATAAAATATTTAAGTATTTTTGCTTTTGGTCAACCACAAAATAAATTTAACTAAAGATTAAAATATTATCTTTAAAGAAAGATTTTTGGAAGTATCCTTATAAATTTATAAATTAATAATGAACAAAAATTCAAAGGTAAAATAATCAATTGTGATATTTCAATTGTGTAGAGGTACATCTGATCTACTAAACTCAGTATAAATGTAACCTATTACACATTTCCGGCGTGACGAGAGAGCCGTGACTTTAATGTAAACATTTATATAAATATAAATAAATAAAAGAAATTAATATATTATTTATATATATATATATATATTAAATCTTTAATATAAATATAGAATTGTATATATTAATGATTAGTATCTATATATTATTATAAAATCTATAATTACACAATGTAACATTTAATGTAAACATCAATTGCATACCCCTACACAACGCAAATTTCAAATGTTCTCGAATGTTGAACCATATTCATACAAACATGCAAAAATATACCTAAATATAATCTACAAAATTTCACATGTAATATTAACAAATATATTCAAAATGTCCCTGATCAAACCTACTGATAAATTTTTCTATCCCCAATCACAAAATGAGGTCAAGCTATGCATTTGTGTATAAAGTTATTGTTTGAAAGCTGATAAACATTTTACACTAATAAGCGGCTTAACTTACAAAAAAAAAATGTAAAGAAACTTAAATGAAATGTAAATGCGGTAATTGTAAGACATTGACTGCAACATTCATCTACACTAATCTATACTGTAAACTACATGCTATTTGTGTTAATTATAACTATAAATATATAATTATAGTTTAGTGTTAGAAAAATTTGATAATTAGGTACTCTCTTAAAAATTAACAAATATGTCTTTTATCTATTTCCGAAATTCGGATTGCCTGATGTGGTTGTTAGATAACTCAGAATACTGCAAAATTCAAAAATGTTACATACCTGAAAATTGATACTTAGGTACTCTCTTAAAAATTATCAAATACGTTTTCTACTGTTTTCCGAAATTCGGATTGGTTTGAAAAATCTACCATTAAACGCTTAACACCCATCAGGAATACATTGTAATTTTTAACTGACAGTAATAAAATTGAAATTTCGCAAATTTGGTTATTTCTAAAACAAACTTAGTTTTTTTGTTACTTGTGTCACTTCTGTTCTGTATTATTTTCTTCATGCAATGATTTAAGTAATAATATTGCATAATCTGTTATACAGGTTCCCTCTTATGGTACTGTTTTATTCTATAACCACTTTCTTAACAAATATATTTCATTGATCATTTTCACGTGATTCAAGCATTGCTGATGTCGAGTATCATCATTGCTATTTTCTATCTATCAATTGTATCTCGAAACAAGGATTTTGTAATTAAATTAACAATTCCAAATACGACTATGTTTCACTACATTTAATTATTATTTAGATCGATTTAGGCTGTTACACAATCACCAGGCTACTGATTTAATTAAACATAATATTATCTAGAGTCTTGAATTATATTATAAAAAAATATTTCATATGTGGGACGACAGCATGAATAATAAAATATAATAATTTTATAGTGATATTGAACTGCTGACACTATTTTGTCAACTCCGATACTAATTTCCTTCTTTTTCTTCAGTTTTGTTAAATTTTTCCATTCGAAAATTATTTTTATCAGATTAAATTTTGTCGGGTGCCGAACTATATCCAGTAATTGTTTCAATTTCAGAATTTTGTGATAGAATAGATTTGCCAGTATTTCTTCTTCATTATCCGCAACAAAGTTTCTTCATAAATTACGCTCTCTGAGCACACTACGGTGCTTTTGATTAAATCCATTTTATGAAAATAAAAATAATTATTTTGTAAATTTTCTTTATTATATTAAATTTCTTCATTCAATATTATTGGTAACAATAGCAACCAATAGTTTTAAATAGACACTGCTTCAGGCTTAATTTGAGTTTTGAAGTGTTTTTAGATTAAGATATTGGTTGGCATTGTTAGACGAATATTAGGTCAAAATAAATCAGAAATCAGAACTAATTGTAATATTTATTGTTTTTACAAACTTATATTTACTAATATCTTGATATAAACAAACTCAAAATAAAATTAAAAAATTAACTAAAAAATGTATCGCTACAAAAGCATAAAGATTTTGGCTAATAATATGAACAAAAAAAATATTACTTAAATTCGGGAATCAACACATGATAAAAAAATTCCAAATTGATTTTAACTGAAACAACTAATAGCGTTCATCAAGGACATGGCGACCTACAATTCTAAGATAATAAACGGGTAGTACAATAAATTTAATAAACATAAAGATAATAAACAATAGTACAATAAATTTTAAGATGTCGTGCTTACATAGAAATAAAAACACTGATTTTATTTGTAAAATAAAAATTTATTTTCCATATAGCAAATTATATAATATATATAATATATACAATATTAATTTTACTACATTATAAATTTTATGTATACTAATGGATCCCCTGTGCAATGGCACAGAAATAGTTCTTTCAAACACAATTTTATGTAAAGAAAAATATTTGTTTTGGTCTAATTGTAGTTGTTCGAAATCGCTTGATTATTGAATATATATATATATATAATGAAATTAAAGTATAATACCTAATACTTTATGACGAAATTAACACTAATTTCAATATAGTCAAATATATAATTTCAAAGTAGTAGATCGATATATTTTAATTCGTTTATAGTCAAAAACGTTTGTAGTCACAATTCTGTTATAGCAATAGTTAACAATTGGTTTGAAACAAAGTAATAAACTTCATAAGTTCATACAATCGATGTCGTTTATAGTAACATTAAAATATAATGCCAATTTTTTCAGCAAAATAAAAAAATAGATCAAAAGTGAATTATTTTATTTAACAACTGATTTATATATTGTCTTTTTCTGTTCTTTATTACAAATATGTATATTTGGTGATTACATAACAGAATTGCTATTTATGAATAAAATAAAGTTGAAAATTGTTATACGAAAGATATTTTATTGAATTTGATTTTGTTTACAAAGATGCAATTTTTTTTTTACTACGCCTATATTCACAAATCGGTTATAGTTAGAAATATTACTGAAATTTAGCAAATGACTATAACCGTGTGTTGCTGCATATATTTTTTTCTTAATGATAGCAGAAACAAATGAACTAACATTTATTATATAATTTTTGAAGAGTATGATCTGATCTGATTTTTGTTTTTCTGTTTTATTTTCAATTTTTGTTTGTGTTTTTGTGCTTTTTTCTATAAGTTTGTTTGTTTATTTAAAATGACAGACTTTTTATGAAGCATTTTTAAAAATTTCCCGTAATTGAAATTTCTTTTAGAGTATAGATGGCACTCAACTTGGAAATAACCGTCACTATTTGGTGTAAATATTTGAAATCTTTTAAGTATTCAGCACCAAGAACTTGCTAAAATTTTAATATTTTTGTGGTGTAAATAATTTATTTTTCAATTATTCTTGCTTTTTTATTCACCACGTTGTTCATCTTGTGTATTTATAATATAAGATATTCGACACAGGGCCGTCCTTGTGTAATTATATATAAGATAAAAAAAAAATATTTTTTTAATATAAAAAAAAAATTGAATTAATAGAGAATCGAACTCACTAAAATTTGTGATATTAAAACCTATATTAATAATATTATCCTACTAATTAATTTTTTTTCCTACTAAAAGTGCAAAAAACCAAATGCGATAAATAAAAAAATAAATAAAAAGAATTTGACTCAAAAGAGAATCGACAAAAATTTCTGATATTAAATGATGCTTTAACCAACTCAGCTAATATCTTATAAAAATTGTTTACCCAAAATATACACATAAAATAAAACTTGATTTTGATCGCCACGGCCTGCATCATCGCCGATAGATTGAATGAAAAAAAAACGAAGCATACGAAAAACCACGAAAAGTGTGTCTTCAAAATCGTGCTCTTGTATATCATAATATGGATAAAATAAAAATTGATTTTGATCGCCACGGCCTGCATCATCGCCGATTGATTGAATGAAAAAAAAAAACGAAGCAAACGAAAAACCACGAAAAGTATGCCTTCACTAATCGTACTCTTGTGAATTGTAATATAGATATGTATATTTAATACTAATATTCTAATACATTTTACATATAAACATTTTTTATTTTTATTTACATTGTCACAGCTTAACTTGCTAATAATACAAATAATACAAATATTGTACAAACATTAAATTAATAATTAAAGAAATGTCATTACCAGCAAAATCATGAACATTTCGAACATAGCTAAAAAATTATCCACAAAGCTCTAAAATTCATTTTTTTTGTTGTTGTTCGCTATTCAAATATCCCGTTCACGTTTAAAACACAAAACTGAACTGGTTTCCATTTACCCTTTTTAAGCTTCTCTTTTGAACATTCTGTGTAGTAAATAAGTAATAAATCCTAATACAAGTACAAAATATTTTTATAATAACTGGCCAAAACAGAAAACCACTGTGACAAAAAATATTGTTATGAATTTAATAAAAAAAAATGTTTTTATATTAAAATAACATTAATTTTTTCCAATTATTAAAACTATCACGTTGTTGCCCCAAATTTTTCAATGTAAAAACTGAACAAACTTACTTTACTCTCACCCTCATTATTGTTAAAAATTTTAAGTCCTTAATTAATGCTTAACTGGTACAATCCTTTTCTAATTCCAAATTTCCGGGTAAATCTTAAAGTTTTCTAGAAAATATTAATCTCTTGGTATTACTATTAAATCCTTAATTAATTTTTGTTCTTTTTTATTCTATTTTTTGTTTAAAATTATTAAACTTTAAATGGTTTCATTGAATGTCCTTGAATACAATTTTTAATTTCAAGTCATGAAAGTATGAGGTTTTAAAACACTTTTGTGTATTTTATTATTGTTCTATTTTTCGAATATCCTATCTATGCTTGAAAAAATATTCAAAACTTTGTACCAAAAAAAAATCATTAGGTAGATATCATAAAAATATAAATATCCTTTTTTTACAAATTAAACCGATTAGTAAAAAAATGTAATCCGGTATTTAGAAATATTTTATTTTAGTAAATACCATTTTAATCAAAAAGTCAAATTTTTTTTTATACAACAACAATTTCTTTAATCAGTCAAATTAATGTTTTATTTCGAGATGAGAAATTATGTCCTTTTAATTTTCTTAAATACTGTTTTCATATTTAAAAGGATTTTTTTTCTCTATACACTCTCACCTTATCACAATACTTCAGAATTACGTCAAATACAAATTATATTAAGAAGGATACCTAGTCGAAAAAATCCACAGTTATCCATTGACGAAATAAATTTTTTAATCAAATTTTATAATTAGAAATTTCCATGTCCTTTTGTTAACTACATTTACATCGTATAACAAACGAAATATTTATTTTTCCTTTTTTCTTACTTACCTAAGCATTTAGGTAAGTTAGGTAAACAAAAACAAAGAAAATCATCTGTAATATTAATGTAATTTGATGAAAATGTGAATAAGGATATTATTTTAAATCTATCTTAAGAGAAAGAAAATTTTGTAAAATTTTTATCTTCTTAAGTTTTTAGTCCCATTAACCGTTAAAGGACTGAGGTTAAAGACATATAATGTAAAAAGACAAAAACGTATTATATTTAAAGCATTTCAAATATCTTTTTTGAAATGACAAACCATTTTATTATTCTTAAGAACTTATTAACCAAAAATTTGCAATTGAGACAACAAATTAGAAAGAAAATACAAATAAAGTGATTTGACTGTGATTGAATTTGTTGCCAAAATGAATATAGGAATTATGTGGGTATTAGTGAATTTTTTTCATGGCGAAGATGCAGCTTTTTACTTTGAGATTTATAAAATTGCAACTGAGTAGTTGTAATCAAGAGTAAAAAACATCAAAATGGATTCGTTACGAATCAAAACACGGTTATATAGATTGGTAAGCTTTTTGGATTGGAGATAATTTTTAGTCTTATATTAAGAAAACTTCCATATTAAGCTGTAATCGAAAATGTTATCTGCACATCAAATGCAAAAGCACCTGACGTCAAAAATTTGCATTTACAAAATTTAAGCATCTGACGATTACTTTTATTTTTACTATTGCTGCAGAAGTGAAAGCATCTGACGACTAAAGCAAGTAAATTTTTTTTTACTTTTCTTACAGCGCTTTTGACATTTTGTGATTAATTATTTTGTTGAAAGAAGAAATATTGAAAATGCAGACAATTAAAATAAAAAAAATTATTTTATTAGGAAAAAAAATTTAAAATAATCGAATTATTGATGCAAATTATCAAAATAAAAATAAAAACCATAAATAATGATCATTAACCAATATATAAACGTACCTGGTAATCTTCAATAAAATTTATTTCAATTTTTTTTTACACCGTTTTTTTGTAATAATTCCAGCTAAGTACTCACTAAAAAAAATTTTTATTTACTAATTAACAAATAAAAAATAATTTTATTTTAATTTTCGAAAATTCTGCATCTATTTTTAAGAACTGCACAATTACTTTTTTTTATGATGTTATGATTTGCAAATGACATTTTCTGTCAGATGAATATTGTTTTTTTCAATTTCAGTTAGCTGACAAAAGCAGTCTCCATCTGTCTGCAATAAAAGTTAAATGATTTTAGCTTGTTGCGTTTTAGGTTACACTGCTAGGTCATTTGATGCGCAACTGACATTTCCGATTACAGCTTTCTGTTAAAGCAAAAACAACCCACTAAACTAAGCTTGTTTAAAACAACCCACAAAAACTACTTAGAGATATAAGAAAAATGCAATTATATGTTGGGTATAATTCCAGCTACACTGATCCATCTTTGGTCAATCTTGAAATTTTTTTCGCAATGCACTGCATTTTTTCTATACAAATCCTCCTAAACGGAAATAGTCCCCTTTCAATAATACGCTTACTTTTGGCCTAATGATTTGAAAGACATTTCATTGTTATATAAATTAGATATTTTAGATAATTAGAACTTTATTCTATAATAGTTGGGTCTTCTGAAGGAGATGGTGTACCCGGTAGGACTATATACCAACGATAATAGATTTCTAACAATATATATCTTTAATGGCGCATCTTATCCTTTAGTGACGAAAAGGACATTTGAAGGTTTTTATGTTTTTAGATATAAACCGTTATATCTTTTGATCTGTTAATATATATATATTCGGCTTTTTCATCTAGTAAGAAAATGGTCTGGAGGATATTTTAGCATTTAGGTGATAGGTGTTACCGTTATTGACATATTGTAGTTCAAACTAGAAAATTTTTGAAAAAAAAAAATCGACCAACAGTGATGTACGCTGATAGACGCTGATCTAAATTTTACTTAAAGAAAATTTATTATGATTTTTATAGCTTATAAGTATGTGTTCTACTTTAACGTGTTGCCAGCTATTATTTTAGGTTTTTTTAATGGAGAATGGCTGGGACACTAATTTCAACTTTTTTACAAATTAAAAATTACATGTTATAAAAAATATTAATTAAAAGAGTGTCTATCCAAAACTACTTGAACTGACCATTAGATACCGTAGTGTTGGACTGCATAAACAGCTATTAATTTTGATCTCTGATTGATTCTAAAACTTATAATGAAAATTAACCATAATTCGCTTATAACAAAATTATTTTTTTTTAGGCTTTAGATTTGGTTCGCTGAAGTTAATGGAAAGCTATTTAAAGAATAGAAATCAGTTTGTTTCGTATAATAACTGCTTTAGCTCCTACAATTCAGTTAACATTGGTATTCCTCAAGGCTCTATATTAGGTCCTTTATTATTTCTAATCTATACAAATGATATACACAAATTGCCATTAATAGGTAAATTATACCTATTTGCAGACGACTGCAGCTTGTTCTACTCTGGTAATAATTTAGAAGCTATTAAATCTCATGTAGAGCATGATACGATGATAATAACGGAGTATTTCAGATTAAACAAAATCGTTATGAACGCGGAAAAAACTAAAATCATCCATTTTAGACAGCGTCAAAGAAATATAGGTTGTATAGAAATTAAAATTGGCAATGTAGTTTTGAAATAAGTTGATGAAATTAAATTTCTTGGAGTCATATAGACTACAGAAAATATAGACTACAGAAAGCTCAATACTTTTAATGGTATTTTATTTAAATATAAATCCAAAATTCCTAATAGTATTAAGCTAAAAATGTATGTGCATGCATATATAAATTCTATTCTTTCATACGGCACAGCAATATGGGCGTCCAATAATAGAATTTCTCAAATCCAAATTTCACAAAATAAAATTTTGAAAAATATTCTAAATTTACCTTTACGCTATAATACTCATCGCTTATATTTAAACTTAAAAATAATGCCTATAAAAGGAATTTTTCAATTTCAACAAACTTTTGGGGATATATAAAATACTTAATAATATCGCGCGGGCACTACAACATAAATTCTATTCAAAATTATACTCAAAATTTTAATACTAGAAACCGGAATAATATTAGGATACCAAGAGTAAGGTCTCTTTTGGAGTCGGATCATTTGTTTAACTTAATATAAAATTTAATAAAAATATATAATTTGTATATCTTAATAATCTAAAATTTAAAATTTAAAATATTATTTAAGATTTATTTAAGTTTTTATAATTTATTATTATTCAAGATTTCTTGTATTTTATTCTTATCTTTTATTTTTTTTTTTTATTTTTTTTATATAGCTTCATTAAGACTAACGTAGTTTATTCTAAAAGCGCTTGTTGCCTTCTTTTATAGTATGTATGTTTCTACAATGCCACTTAGGCGAAGAAACTATCTAATGAATTATTGTATTAAAACTTTTGAAACAAAAAAACAAAAAAAAAAAAAAAAAATGTCAAACTAAAAAAATGAGAACAATTCAATCCATTCATTACAACTCTTTAAAAAACCAAACACTCCTCCATAAATTTTTATTTGTCTTGCTATTTTTTTTTCGCCCAAAAAAATTGAATAAAACCTGTTTTTGCAGTTAGTATGTACATAACTTAATCAAATTAGGTGTACATAACTTAATCAAGTTATGCACAGAGTGTTAGCTCTTCACATAACTTGATCAATAAACTGGTATAATTTAATAGTTAAAAAATTGATTCAATTCCAAAATTAGAAGATACCTACTTAGGGAATTTATAGAGTATTTGTTTACTTGACTATTGAAAACGTCTTCCACATTTTGGAGGCTTCTTAGTGTTTGTTTTATTTAATAATAATTCCATAAGAAATAAATCATCTTAACAGTGCAATTTAATTTATTATAATTAAGCTCTATACTAGCACAAATGGCATTAGTATGGAAGTAAGGCGAAAAATAACCTTTGCAGTCATCTTCCAAATAAAACTATATTATATAAAAACTAATAACATACCTATTCCAAATTTTGAACATTTTTGAAATGATTCAATTTTATATTTTTCCAATTATTTGTGATTTATTTATAATGACTTAATCCAGTTTGGTCCGGCAGTTCCATTACTTTCAAAATTTGTTTTTACATCATTTATAATGAAAAAGTCTTCTTATTTATTAAATTATAGTTTAGATTAATTTATATATTTTATATATTTTAATAAAATTCGAAAGAACATTAGTTTCGTTACAACCCACTACAATACAAATAGTATTTGCAAATTAATCGAAACTATTTATATTAACATTCCACCGTATGCCCCACCGGATGGGGTTTTTTAGGACAATGATGATGATTTATATTAAAATATAAATTATAATCACCATCTGGTTCAAAAGTCTTTATTTTCAGAAATTTATGTAATACAAAATATATATATATATATAATGTATATAAATTTCATTCTAACTTACTTGACAACAATTTGTTTTTCCAACTTTGACTTCTTTTAAATTGTATAAAAAATCTCTGCCAATTTTAAATAAATTGAACAATTTTAATATTAACTAGCAAAATTAAATTTATTTTATATAGCATTTAATTATATCCAATTTATAAATATCACTAAAGTAAAAACAAAAAATCAAAAAAAATCATATTAAATCTACCTTTAATGATGCTTGTAATTGACTTGAAAACAAAACAAAATCATCATTTTAAATGAATGCAACAAACTTAAATACGCACACAATCAAATACAATCAGACACAATCTATCCAAAATCTCAGGTGTTGTCATTTTCTTTTCATAGTACACTTCGTTAACCTTCAATTAATTTATTTTTATTTAATTTAATAATGGTATAAAATACAAAAGGTAAATATTTTTGGGTTTGAATTGTCTTGTTGGGGAAAATGATAGTAATTTAAGTAAGAAATTTTCATTCATAAAATTTTCTAAATTATTTTAATTTTTAAGAAAATTAATATATTTATTTTGGTAAAAATAAATTATTATAAATAAAAAAAATAGACTATGAAGAATAAATAATAAGAATATAAAAAGATTTTTTCAAATTATTTTTTAGAAAGTATATTTTATGAGTCACAATGGACTCATTTTTTATACAATTTCTGCTTTAAATGTTCTTTCTTTAGTTTGGTTTATATGAACATACCAGAAGAGCCTATAAATAAAACAACTTTGAAGATTTATCTTCCAACTTAAATTTTTAAAATTTCATTAAAGCAATTCTTTAAAAAAAATATTTATACATTAAATCATTTCATAGTCTAAAAATGTTTTAACCTTTATTCGTACAGGAGGACTCTAGATATTTTTTTTTTTAATTTACATAATTGTCTCAGTTATTTATGCCTGACTGGTTGCAATCACTAGCTTTTCATATAAGATGTAGGTCAGAGCATTTGCCACAGTTTCTGCCATAGTTTCTGTGAATTCTATTCAACGTTGACCATTATTGATGCGGAACATGAAAATTTGATCTTGTATTAGTTGGGTTTTTTTATGCATATTTTGTATTATATACCTGTGAATCTCCATAATCTGCCGTTCTGTGAGGAATGTTCAAAACGTTTTCAATTAGATGCTTGAATTGGAAAATTGGTGGGTGACGTGGTATAAAATTATTCTTGTGTGGAATACAATAGATCGTATATTTTTTCTAAGTCCGCGTAATAAATTTCTGATTTACAAAAAAGTTTGCTTAGTGAATGAATTAGTCTTATCGAAAACACTGCTACAATCTATACGCATGTCTTGCAAACAAAAGAAAACGTAATATTGAAACTGATTATTGTATAAAATCTACACATTTTGTATTCACAAATTGCACTTCCACCCATACGATTTCTGGGGTCACATGAAGAAGTTGCATGAAATATCTCAACATAACCACAATATATTGTAATTTTCCGGCAAATTGCAACGATTCAAATAATTGGCTCATAAGAGCGTTTTTGGAATGAGCTTTGAATTAGATTTATTTTTTTAACATGTAAGTATTTTATATAAAAAAATATAATATATATATATATATATTGGGTCACACCGATATCTTGAAAAAAAAAATCTCGAACTAACAAAAATCTCGAAAAAAATAAAGCTCGAAAAAAAAAATCTCGAATGAAGAAAATCTTGAAAAAAAAAATCTCGAATAAAAAAGTCTCGAATTAACTAAAATCTCAAAAAAAAAAAATCTCGAATAAAAAATATTGGGTATACATATGGTACACATACGAAAAACTATTTTAACCGAATTTTTTGAAATTTTGTAAAAAGGCACGTCATCACGTCGAATTAAGTTCTGCAAAGTATCGATTAACGATTATGGCATTAAGAATTCATTACGTCACTTTGACAATTTGGCGTCTAAATTCACTTAAGTAAATAAAGTCAATTTTTAATATTGAAAAACAAAATGTTGAAGAAAAAAATGTCGAATAAGGTAAAATATGCTCGTATGTTAATTTAAAAAAATTTTTGTTTTATTTCAAAAATTATACAAAGCTACTTTCCGTTATTACTGACAGAAATTATGAAATCTCTAGATCTGCATGAAAAGCCAAATTTTAAAATCCAACTTTCTCAAAATCCAAATATTAAAATCCAAACTTTCAATTTCCAAACTTCCAAAATAATTATGGTAGATATTCTGGAAAAAGGGATATATCCCCTTTTTTGCATCCAACAGAGGCTACTCATAAAAATAATTAAGATAAATATTCTGAAAATAGAGAATATCCTTATTTTGAGTCCCACTCTAAAGTCTTTTCTAGTTTAGGATCTAGCATATACACTTGCATAAATATTCTAGTGAAAGAAATACCCTGTAATATTTTGATTGGCTTATTTTGAATCCTTCTCTTTAATTCCCTCTAATTATTTTTATATTTAACTTTTAAATAATTACTTTTTCCAATATATTTATTTGGATTTTCTTTTCAATTTGCTTATATTATAATTGGAAAACGATTTTATTATGTAAATAAAAGTTATTAAAAAATCTCGAATTCGAGATTTGGAATTCGTGATTTTTTTTTTCAATATTTTTTTTATCAAAATTTTTGCTTTCCAGATTTTTTTTCCAAATTTTTTTTATTTGAGATTTTTCTTTCGAGATTTTTTTTTTTCTAGATAATGGGGTGATCCCATATATATTTTGTAAATTACCAAATGTACGGTGCAAATATTTGAGCCATTTCACAACCGATTTTCGTTATTATTCTTCAAAATGATTAAAAACGAGACGTAGCGAAATAAAATATTTTTTTTTAAATTTCAATTAGGAACTTCAATGAAAAATTTTACTCCATGTATACACATACTTCTTAATACACAAAAAAATCAATGAACAGAGTTTTTTTCTTTCTCACCAGAATTAAATTTACATATAATTTTTTTTTTTTTAAATAAATTATTACGTTAATGGTTATTGTCTAAGATAAATCATTAAAAAAAACAAATAATGGAAATCATATTCATAATTGACTACGATTTTTTATCAAATTTCCCCAACTTTCGATGAGCTGGCAAATACTAGTAATTGATCAAATCATAAATAAATTAGTCAGCTATCTTGAATAATGATGAATAATATTTATATGTATTATATCTTATATCTTATATCTTATATTTATATGCATATTGAATTTAAATAATTTGAAAAATTTAAATTGTGTAAAAAAAATAGTTAAAATAAGCTTCATAAAGTTTAAAATTCTTAAATATCGGAAATAACAAGTAAACTAATAAAATAAAAAATTTTTTTTTTGTTAACTAAAGTTGGTATATTTGTTATGACTTTCGATTGGATCACTACTCCGATGACAACAACCCTCGTATATCTCTACCGGTGTTCAGGTGAAATAACAAATATTAAAGGACAACACAATTAAAATTTAGAACAAAACTGTACGTATATAGAAAGACATTTTATGTATTTAAAAATAAATATACACCAGAATGTACACCCTGTACAAATTAATTATAGAAAATCCAGCATATTGATGAAGATTAAATAAAAATGTTTTGTTAACAAATTAAATAGTTAAGCCTTAGTAAAAATTTCGCTCCACACGATATATAATATAAGTATTTACACAATAAGGATATTCTTGCATATATGTATGTGTATAATATGTAGGTACTGGTCAAAATCATAAAATATCAAAATTAATAAATTATTTAAAATTTTAAATAAATTAATAAAAATCTAAAATTTATTATTCTAAATATAATATCAATTCAATTAAAAAAAAAATAACAATTTCATTACAAAAATAAATATTTACTGAATGTGATTAAATTAATATTTTACAAATATAAATGTTATTAATTTTGATATAAAATATGCAAATATATTTGTGTAACTGTAAATAATAATAATAATGAAAATAATGTAAAATTTTAATTTTTAAAATTTAAACTTTCTAATGCAGAAATAAAATTTACAAAATATTTTCTCATTTATTTCTAAAAAATTTGCACATACATTTGAAAACAAATAATATAAAATTTTTGAATTAAAATTTGATCAAAACGGAAGTAGAATTTTAATAAGAAAAAAATTTATTTCATCAATCGATTTTGTATATGAAAATTGTTATTCAAAAATGCTTTTAACATATTTAGGCCAGTAGCTATTTGAATGTTGAGGCAATATTTCTGATACACAATAAAATAACAAAATATTCACTTTATTCAAAAATGTATTTGAATATTATAAAAATGATTGCTGTATAGTTTTCATTTGTCTGTAAAAGCATATAAGTAGGTATCAAAATGTTAAAAAGCATAATTTATAATTTATTAAAAAAATTGTGCAATACAGAGTGTAAGTGTTACATCACCTTCAACAACGTAATCATAGAATTATAATTTCACATCAATTTTAATGCAGAAAAATCTATAAAAATTGATAGTCAAGTCTGCTTGTAAACTTGTTATTTTTCTTTGTTTTAAAATCAAAATGACAGTATTCATTACAGCTCTATTGCATAGTGTAACAAAAAATACAAATCTTAAAATATTTTGATTATTATTTTTTTATAAGTATAACAAAATTAAATTTATACATTTTAATCTGTCAGTATACTAAATAGTATGTTAAAATGATATGACTGAGCCATTTCAAAACAGTTTTAAAAATTTGTCCATATAATTTTTCCTAGCTTGATATGTCAAAAATATCCAGTATAATGAGCATTAAAAATTTTTGTTTTAATAAGAATATATCCTTGGTGATCTGCAAAAATGTACTATATGCAAAATTGAATTTTTTTCAGGGGACAATTAAATTTAAATGTTACAGGTATACTGAACTCAGTTTTGTTGTGGGGGGGGGGGGGGGGGGGGGGGGGGACTGACAAAATATCGCTTAAAGTTTCGGTTGAATACAATAAAAAGAAAATACATCAATCGATGATTTTGTTTTAGGAATTGTTTTGGGATGGCGATCTTTAACTCAGCCCATTTAAGTTATATACAAAGAGGTATAAAATTATATATAATGTATATGAAAAACTTAATTATAATAATTCTAAAGTTTTACTGTGGAATTATAATTTAATCTTCGGAAATAGATAGCAATACAGATAGCAATTTTTTTTAGATGGTCAGTGATATACAAATCGTTAATATCAAACTATTCTAATATTAAAACAAATATTTTACATCTCTTTTACTAATTATTCAAACTACGGTGGCCAAAATAAGCTCTAGATCTTGGATCTTGTTGGCGGTAGTATAGCAGCATATTACATTACATCTGGATATGCTTTTATATAGAGAAATAAGTAAACCTATGTATTGTACCAATCACTTAATTTTTAAGACTACTCCTCCAATACAATCGTTCGATTTTAATCAGTTTTAAGCTCTTCCAATACAATTTTTTGTTCGTTTCGATCTATCGAACCACTTCTAACTGTATGATTAGACGGTTTTTAGGACACACGACTATATGATAGCCATATTGAAAGAATTCGATTTGAAATAAATAAATTCTAGCATTTCTTCCCTCATTAGAGTTTTCATTTCAACTTTAAGGAAAATATGTATCTGCTTACTTATTTATCAATATCATACCTTAATTAAAATTATTAGAATGCTTTTAATTACCATACAAACAGAATATTTAAGGTGTTAAGGTGGAAAATTTTGCAGTTCCCTTAGGATTATTTACTCGATCATTTTAACGTCATCTTATTTGCCATCATTGGAAATTTAAACATATATTATCCTAAGACCACAATAATTCTAAATAATCAATATTCTTAGACATTCTATTGTATTCAATTAATTATAATATAAGTTAGTCAAAAAGATAATTTCAATTTAAATTAATATAGAAATACTAAATTCAAATAATATTTTTAATGAAAACAAAATCTAACTATATATAATATGAACTTACAATAATTTTATATTTTTACAATCACAGCAGCGTTCTACTGTAAAACTCAAATTGTAAAATGAAATTAATTAAGCCATAATAAAAGCTCTATGGCACCACCTAAATTTAACACTTGAATGACATGACAATCATTATGAAATGATGGGCAAATGACACATGTAACAGATGACAGATGACAGATGACAGATGACAAATGGCATATATAAGCAATAAAAAACAAATACTATGTTTATGACAATTACATGATGTTACAATTTGTATATGGATTGTAATTTGTATGTGTTGGAGTATTCCGTCGAACTTACAAACATCCAGATAAATGCAGAAAATTATATATATATATATATATTATTATTATTATTATTATTATTATTATTATTATTATTATTATTATTATTATTACTATTATTATTATTATTGTTATTATTATTATTATTATTAGTTTTATTATTATTATTATTCTTATTATTATTATTATTATTATTATTATTATTATTATTATTATTACTATTATTATTATTATTGTTATTATAATTATTATTATTATTATTATTATTATTGTTATTATTATTATTAATTTTATTATTATTATTATTATTATTATTCTTATTATTATTATTATTATTTATTATTATTATTATTATTATTATTATTATTATTATTATTATTATTATTATTATTATTATTAATATTTATTTATTATAATTCCAATTTTTATTTTTTACCTCAATAATTGAAATGCACAAAACTCTACATTCAAATTTTTATTATATACCCTAAAATATTTTCTTTTATACAAAAATTTTTCAATATTTAAATTTACAAATTTAAATAGTATTATAATTATTTTGGGGCTACTGAACCTAAAGAACTACTCATCTAGATCAATTCTCCATTTTACATGCTCCACATTCGCATAATGTTTATAAAATCATATGAAAAACAAAAAATAATATTATAAAAAATTATTTCAAAAACGTACTAAGTATTCTCATAATAATAATGAGCAGCAGTACATTTTAATTTATTCAAATACTACGTGATAATAACATTAAACTTATTATTCAAATTAATTAAATAACTAATTAAGCACATACCAAAATTATTAAAAGATTTGAGAGACTAAAAGTTAGATTTTCTCTTTTGTTTTCTGTCTCAAGTAAATATTTAAATAAAAAATCAGTAAAAAATTATAATATTTAAAAATAAAAACATTTTAATGAAAAGTTTTAATATTTTTTTTTTTTTGCTTCTGAAGTTAAAAAGTTTGTATAAAAAAAAAAAATAACAAAATCGCTCAATAATTTAAAGCAAAATTAGGCCTACAAATAAACTCATTTTACTTTAAATGTTATTTTCAACCCTTGTATATACCTACACACACAATAATGTTATTTAAATGAACATTAAGAGCAACCACAATTATCCTTGCCGTCAATATAATGAAATAAAACTTTTCTTGACAGTTTACATAATTAAAACTTGAACGTTATCCTATCTAAGAAAAAAAAAAAAAAAAAAGATGTAAAAAAATAAAAATTATATTCAAAATGAAACTTTTTTTTGGAATTTTAATTATTTTGATTTTGTAAATATTATCAGTGAAACAAAAAAAAAAATTACATTTCCATAGAATTTCAAAAACTTTATGAAATACAATCTTTGACTTAAGTTTTTGTTTTTTTTTTTTGACATAATTTACGTCACTGTCAAATACACATTCTTTAACAAAATTCACATATAAGCAAGCACGTGATGTTTGTCCTTACGTTGTAAGTTTATAAATTTCAGCAAGTTGCGTATTAGAACTGTCTCGGCATTCCAAATTATAAAATCTATGATTTCAATTTTAATTTTTAAAAATAAATGATAAAACAACAAATTAAAAATTATAAATATGTAACAAAGAAAGACTCATTGTTAATTTCCCAGTAATTCATGTTTTTATCTGTTAATTTAATTTTGAAGCAAAGCCCTTTTTTAGATATTAATTAGGATTTTTTATTAAAAAAAATATATATTTTTTTTTGACATATGTAATAATTTTAACAGCAAAAATAGATCTTAACTTTATATACGTATAGATATGTAGATACATATATTATATTATACATATATAATTATAATTTTATACATATTATATATCTTAATTATTTTATAAAAAATGAAATAAAGTGTTTAAACATTTTTTATTGGAAATTATGTGTTGTATGAAAAAAACAAAACACAAGAAAAATAAAAAAAAAAAATTAATTAAATAAAAAAATATTTTAACCCTTTAAAGTACACTGTATCAAATTATGGACATTTATGGTTGTGTATGAAATCGTCAATATAAGTCTAAGTACCAAAATTCAAAAAAAATTGTTAATTAAACATTGCGGGTAGGTTCAATTGAATATTGTTGAATATTTTTATACATATAGATATACATATATATCTATTCTATACATATTATATTAATTTTTGACACGACTGCATTTATTGAATCGAAATTTATCGGAATTTAGAATAATTTAATACTACAAAATAAAAAAATCTGAATTTAGAACTATATCTACATACCTTGATTTATTAAAAGCAACAAATCAAGGCATATAGGTAGGTATGAAGTGCTGCATAATTACCCTTAAGATTATTCGCGATACGACAGAATCTCAATTCTCAGCGCGCAAGTAGGGTAATAAACAATATCCTAAATTGGTTTTTCTTTTGTAAATTAATACAAGAAAATCAATTGAGTGGGACCGAAGCCTTCTGGTATGTTTGTCTAAATAGCGGTGCCTAATAACGTCCAATCTTGGTAATAGTAGGTTAATTAACTGTTTATAGTCATTTCGAGTGGAGCCGAGGGCCTCTGGTATGTTTTTATAAGCACCGGTGCCCTTAAATAACCTCTACCATCGTACTAATATTTAATTCTGCTAATATTAGTAGGTTAAGGAACTGTTTACGGTTCAGTTTTGGTCATTTACGCTTGACTATAATACAATCAAAGTTTATTGAACTATTTTATTACAATAAACTGTATATGATCAAATTATGACTCATCCGTATAAATATAACAAATTATGACTCATCCGAAAAAATTATGAAAAAACCTTTACAAAAATAAAAATTCAGAAAATCTAATCTGTTGATTTGACAGTCGTTTTGACTCAAAGTATTCTTAATTATACAACTGCTAGCGATTTGTTAAATATGTATATAGTAATATTAAAATAAAATTATCTATCTTATAAGACCCAGATCGGTAATGAGCACTAAAAAATATTCACAATGTAAAAAAAAAAAATTTTTCAAATCCTGTAGTAGTTAAATTAGTCCCTCTTACTAAGCCATATGATGCCTCTTTGCATATTATATTGTCATTGCAGTGTCCCTTTTATAAGTAGAATATCACCAGTGGAATAATCATCAGATTTGTGAAAATACAATTCAATAAAAAGCGTTTAAAAAAAATTTATTTTATTTGAATTAACTATCGATGATTATACAACGCAGATAACTCAATGTTTCAACAACATTTTATATAAACTTGGTTTTTTTACGTTTTCTGTTACCACTCTATTTATTTTCGTAGAGTTTTGACAAAAATATGAACGTTAAAAGCGAATTTTTTCATTTTACCATAATTTTGTATACAAAATTCAATTTGATTTTTTTCTAATTTCTTCATTTATATTTTTTTTACATATTGTGTAACGCCATTATTAACAAAACGTTTGTTAACTTAATTTTACTATTTCTATTATGTAAATAAAACTAGCATTCTAAATAATATTTAAAGAAAAATAAAATATAGATATTTTACAAAATTTGAATTTTTTGATACATATATATATTACATTATATTTGTATAATAAGAAGTAGAACAGGGTGGAACGACAACAACAACACGGATCCACCCATTTCAGTAGTTTCTGTTTATATTTAAATAAAATTAAATCTAAAGACTTATTGTGGTCATATATTTTGCTCCTTTAATTTTAACAGGCTTACATTGTATTTCTTACATTTTCTTTCTGAGAATTTGTATTTTTATTTAGTTTGTTATACAAACCTAAAAACCACAGAATTTTTTAGGTGGAACCTGACCATTGAATTTTTATTTTTACATTTTTAATGAATAATAATATTATTATGTATACCCATTGCGTTGTAATTTTTTTTTTTTTATTAAAGTAAATTTAAATATTTTAAATTTATGCAAATAAGTGAAATTTAAAAGAAATATATGTATATATATATACATATTATTTTTTGGAATAGATGATAATCATATATGTACATGAATGTGGTTGTGATAGTGAAGAAAAAATGATAGTAAAGGAGAAAAAAAATGAACAAATATGATAGTTAATTCTCAATGCTTCAAAATTATTTTCTAATAGTCGGAAAATGAAATTGCTACATCCTTTATAATATGGAATATTTATGGATATAATATGGAATATTTGTTATCAATAAAATAACGTAGTATAAATAATGAAACTGTAATTAATGGCGAAAGTAAAATAAGTCTTCATGTTACCACTATATTTATATTTATATATATATATAGATTTTAGAATTACTAAAATCAAATCTATATAATTAGTTATGTTAGTTTAATTATTTTTCATGCAAACGCTTTGTCAATAGAAATTTACATTCATTTGAAAAATTAATTTTGATTTTATTAAAAAATTTAAAAATTAAAAAAAAAAACAAAAAACAGAATGAAAATAATTTTTCATACAAAAAGAGAAAAAATATTCAATTACGTAACGCTTTCGCATTTCATATAAAATGATAAGTCTCATTGCCAGCACCAAAGTTAATCAAATAAATGAAAATTAGTGTTTCTGTTTTCTAATCTTTTTTTTCAATTTTTTTTAATCATATTTTTTTAGCAAATAAATATAAATTGCATAAATTCAGGAGATATGAAGCGTTACCGTCAGACAGACAGACATATTATTACAAAAAATTTATATTTTTTATTATGTTAAGGTTGATTTATATTTTTTGTACCTTAGAAGAGTACCCTTGCCCTACAATGTATTTAAATTTTTTAAATAATTAAATTTATACTTTTACAGTACCTAGAAATATTGCAGTATCGAATTAAAAAAATTAAAAACAAAATTATTCGAAAAATTTAATATAAATACAATTACTATTTGACTTTTTTTGTTCTTTCATTTCAATACAAAAGTTAAATTTTGCTCAACTTTTATATACCTATTTGTACTGTAATATAAAACATAATTTTTTTTTGTACTTTGCCTTATGTACGGCAGAATAGCAAACATGAATCGAGCTTTATATAACAAATTGATGAGAGAATCGGCTGTTAATGTGTGCAATTTAGTAGTTTTTGAGTTGAGTAACAGATATCTGTTATTCCAATCACAACTTGTTTACAATGTAATCAAACTTATATGAACCAAACTGGAACGTAAACAGTTCATTTATCTGAAATTCTTTGAATAATTTTGCTTAATTTTGCTTTGAATAATTTTTTATTCAATACTGCAATAGTAAAATTATGAATTTACTTCGTTATAGAAATATAATAGACTATAAAACAAATTATTAGGTACAAAAAGTATGAATCAATATTGACATAATAATTAATATAGAATTTCTGTGATATATTTTTGTCTTTCTGACGCTAACGTTTTATAGCTCATGAATATATGCAATTCAACTATTTCTTATAAAAATTTAAAAATATGTATATGTATAAATTACCCTATAACTAGAAATACAAAAGCCTATAATAATCCGATTTGTAAGCTTTGAAGTAAATATAAAATATGTAATTAACAATAAATTTGTAGACACAATGTGAAGTATCCATTTGTTCTAGATCTGCAACATATCTACTTGATCCCACTCTGTTTAAGCCAATTATTCTACTTTTTTTATATTTATTTGTTTTTTGAATTTATCTTTTATTTCATTTTCATTGTTCATCTCCAATTTAGTGTGGGTCTAACTATAATATTTCCATCCTGAAGGTATTATTCCAGAGATTGTGGAATAATTGTTGTTTTTTATCATCTAAGTCAGCCACACAAAGCAATTATTCTATCCTAATGATTTAATTTCAGAGCCTGTTTAGTAATAATTGTTATTTTTGGTCATATGTAAATAAATGCTTAACCCACTTCAACTGCGTCATTTGACTCTCACTTTATTTTTGCTTTGTATTGGGTCATATGTTTTCGGTTGCAGTCATCATAGACCAAAATATAATGGCACCCAAGGCGATTGAATTAAGTTTTTGAGCCATTTTAATTCAGGTATACCTAGTTCTTAATCGAGCAATTAAAAATCAAATTTGTACTCATCTAACCATTTTTTGACACTCATTATTTGCCTACACACCATAAACTTGTTTTTAATAATTTTATGAACATTTACTTACTTGTACCCAACTTTGAAAATACTTGAAATATTTGTCAACCTACTTATATTAGGATTAAACGACAAGATAAACATATCAAAAATAAAAACAACAAAAAAAAACGCAATTACAAAAACAAAAAATAAAAATATCAAAAAAAAATCGAAAATTAATTTAAAAAGTAAACCAATACAAACCAAAACAGGACGAAAAAACAACAGAAATGTACATACTAAAACCTTTTTGCTTTACCTACCTTTATATAAGAATCACGTGTATTATAAAAACAAACATTTTCAAAACTTAAATTAACATCCTTTTTTTTTTTTGCAACTCTTAAAGTTTACCTTAATATAACCCATTTTCAACTTTCATAGTCATAGACCTAGTAAATTCATTAAAGAATCTTATCCTAGTAAAATCATTAAAGAATTTTAAAAATTCATAACTTTTTTCTAATTTTCATCTAGCTATCCTTTAAGCAAAAAAAAAAAAAAACAAAAAAAAAATAATAACAAAAATTGAAAATCTTTGTTTTTCTATAAATTGTTATTCAAGAACCACCCAAAGAAAATAAACCATTTATAAAATATCACCCATCGGAATTCGAATAAAGAAAATTATAAATTTTCCGAGCAACACTTTACAAAAACAAAAAAAAAAAAAAAAAAAAAAAACAAAGAATCAAGTTTTTTTTAGACTGTATGAGAATGAGAAATCTATTTTATATTCAAAAAATTCTATAATAAAAATTTAGCATTTTGCCGAAAAGGATAAGATTACTAGTTTTACCGTTGTGTTTAAGGTGAAAATCATCCTTTGATTTTAAATTACTTGCATTTTATCCATTAAATAAGTATCGTTCGTTATATTAACATTCTTTATTTACTAAAACAGTATACTAGTATACTTTTGTACATCCTGTATTATCTGTATATAACTGTTAATATTATGTATATAAAAATATTCTTTTTGTATGTAAACCACAATCATAAAAACACACAAATATTATTACAAATAATAAAAAAAACCTTTGTTTATGAAAAGCGTATTGTATGTAAAATAAACAGAAGAAAACCACTTTAATATTTCATTCTATTATTTAACTAGTATTGTGGTTTTGTTTTTTTTTTTTTTTTTTGTAATACATATTATGAAAAGGATCATCAAGGATTATGAATTTTAAAATTTTGTGAAAATGTTTGTAGTAAAATAAAAAAAAATAAAAAATAGACTATTGAAACATGCTATACTTAACATATTTTATATTCTTTCTAATTTTCTTTACTACTGTCTTTTTCTACTACTTTATTTCTCTCTTCTCTATTCTTTTTGTCTATCTATATATCCCATTTTCTTTATCTTGTAGATACACTTTTTTTTCTTTGTTTATGTATAAAATTTGCATGATTTTGTTTAACTCATGATAAAATTTTATAAAATCAGAGTAGAAATCTTAAGATCCTGCGGTATTTTTACTATACCCACACACACACACACATTTTATTTCCTTTTCAACTTTACAAAATTTTTTTAAAATTTATTGTCATATGCCATGTTCTTGGATTCTTTGACTAGGGTTAAAATGTCTAGATATATATAATAACAATAATAAAGGTGAATATAATTTTGAAAAATTTATACTAACTGAGTCAAGGTTACTATTTTTTATGCTTGTGCTAATTTACAAAAAAAAAAATTTAATTTTCCTAGAAATGTTAAAAATATTATATATATATAATATTTGTTTTTATTACCAAATAACAAATATTATTCTTCTACATACTTTTTAATATGTTTATTTTGAATTTGCAAAAGGAAATTTAATTATTATTATTTTGTTATAATTTCAAAATCCTTAATTTAAATACAATAAAAATATTTTACAAAATTTTATTGTTCCAAATAATAAAAACATTTTTTTTCAATTCAAAATATATAGTAATTTCAAATTCACGATTATTATAATTAAATTTGAAAGAGAGAGTGAGAGAGAGAAAAATATTCTTAAAAATTTTGATATATAAGATATTTATTTATCTATTAGATACATTGTATGGAAAATTTTAACCTAATTTAAATTTTACATAAATTATAATTGAATGTAATGAAATGAATATTAAAAAAACAATAAGTATAAAATTTTGAAATAAAAACAAAAATTTCTGAAAATAAAATTATTTTAAAAAAAATTTGATTTCCCTAAAGTATAATTTTTGTTGTATATAATAGTATATATAGCTAATTTAGTGAATAGCTAAACGTAGAAGCAAAAAATAAAAATTTTTAAATAAAAAAATTCATCAAAATTTCAGAAGAAAATTTATTTTGAAAATTGTACTAAAATTTTTTTAATCATTTTTTTAATTTTATTTCCTTAACCGTTCCTTCCACAAACTTGTTTATGCATCACAAGATTTTCAATAATGTATTATTAATATATGTGTAAAAGATGCAGAGTTATTCCTGTTATTCTCTTTGAGCAATCAGTTTCTGACATATTATCTAGGACGATTCTGAAGAGGACTGTTGACAAGGGACATCTTTATTTAATACTTAACATGGTGGTGAAGCAATCGCTGTTCTGTTCACTATAAAAGCAGCTCTTCTAGAATCGTTCAATCGAGTTTTTCTTGCAAGCAACATTGAATAATTGCTGCTATGACATTTTCTAATTTGTTGAATTTTCTAATGCCTCTCTAGGTAGGTAGATATGTAGTAGTGGCTGCCGACAGTACGTTGACACACTTAGACCGGTGAGGTTCATTGTTATACCACGGAAATTTTCCTCGCGTAGTACCCTACTCGTTGAACCAATTTGAGCTTTTAACGAACGGGTGGAGGTTTTTTATACCAGTATTTTCAAGATTACCCAGCGAGTCCAGAAAGAAGGCTCCTAAATGGGTTTTCCTTTTATGGTAGAGACCAGGGCAGGAACAGAGTAGGTGTTGGACAGTTTCATCCTCCTCCACCTCTCTAAACGTTCTGCAGAAGTCGTTTGAGGGTAGTCCCAGTCTTCTGTTTACCAATCAAACAAATTGCATGTTTACCAATCAGACAATGACCTGTAATGACCCTTACCATAGTGCTAATGTCACACCTTTTCATAGTTAGCAGGTTAAGGGATCGCTTCAGGTTCACCATAGGCCAGATTTGCTTGGTGATGTTGCAGTCTGGTCTAACTGACCATCGGAAGTTTGAAGCTTTTATTGCATCATTGCGAAGCAATAAATTTAAGGTGGCAAGAGGTGCACCCAGATTGATCCTTTCCGGAAGGATTTCTAATATAGTGCTCTTTCTAGCAACTAGATCTGCTGTGCAGTTACCCGGAATATCACTGTGTCCTGGCACCCATCGTAACAATATGTTGAACCTATCCGCTAGTTCGTCCAAAGAACTGCGACAGGCCAACACGGTTTTTTAGTTGATGGTTACCGACTCCAGTGCTTTAGTTGCGGCCTGACTGTAGATAATACGCTGGATCTCAGCTTCTTTAATTGCCATCACCTCCGCCTGAAACGCACTATACAATGTCTTGGTAGGCTGAAGGATAGACTTATGTTCAGGTTTTCCGAATAGACTCCACCTCCCACTCTCTCATTCAATTTTGAACCATCAGTGTATAGGTGTACGTGTTCCTCGTTTAGAATTGTGCTACTCCTCCAACTTTCCCTAGACGGAATATCGATTTGATATGATCACTCAAAGAAGTACCCTGTAAGAGTCAGATCTAGGTTCTCTGGAATAAATTTCTTGTATTCCATAATAGAAGAGTGGCCAATTAATTGTGGTTTCCACTAGGAATTGGCTTTTAGCCTGATTGCAGTTCTAGATGCCATTTTTTTGCCATGGATATCTAATGGTAAGAGATGAAATAGCGTATCCAGTGCCGCGGAAGAAGTTGTTCTAAGTGCTCCGCTTATGTAGGTGGAGGCTGATCTTTGAACTTTTACAAAGAGGTTGAGGTTTGTACCAGTGTTGAGTGCGTCCACCACACCACGACACCATACATTAGTACAGGTGTGACAACTGCTGTATATAGCCAGTGGAAAATGTGTGGATTCATTCCCCATTTTTTGCCAATAGCTCATTGGCAAGAGTACAGTGCTGTTGTAGCTTTCTTTACTCTTTCAAAATGCCTCTCTAATTATCGCAGTAAATCAAAATGAATTGCTTTGATAGTTTGACAATTATGGACAACTGATAACAGTGCGGACAAATGATAATATATGGCAGTAATAGTTTTATATAACAATATAACTATTGTATTGTTAGATAGATATAGAAGATTATATTCAAAATATAATATATAACAGTAATAGGTTATTATTTCATTGATGGTGAGAAGATATTATTAGGTTTGGTGGTGGTGGTCTACTACTTAGTTTGCTACTTTGTGTTTCTTCGTGTGCCTGATATCAGTAATATGCAACTATCGAAGTATTGCTTTTATCTTTTCACTTTGGCTTCTATATTTGTAACTAGTTTACCATTAGATTCTCTGGATAGCTATACTGTGTAACTAAATATGCATTTCCGATTAGGTTTGAGATATGATTAATGCTGGGTTTCTTCTTGTGGCAGTTTTTTAACTGACATAGCAAATAGTCTACAATATCTGTTACCCCGCTTTTCTTGATAACGTCCCAAATTTCATTTCATTTCATTATTTTAGAAGCACTATCATTCCATACAAGCATATATAGGTTTTTCACTTCTAATTCAATTTTTTTGATTTCAAATTCAAATTTTTTCATTTTAAATTCAATATTTGTAAATTTTGTTATTTTTATTTTTAAATTTTTTAAATTAAATTTTTTAAACAAACAAAAATAGATTTTTTGAACAAAACAAACTTTAAATAAGTATATTAAATGTAACAGTTAATGTAATGGTTGCCCAACTACAGCCAATGGTAATTTCATTGCCATATCCATGTAATAATTGTTGCAATCGGCTGAGGTAACAGTTATCACGGATGTTTCTACTACATTTACCAAATTTATATTAGCTTGTCGATCCGCCAAAAAATCTCCGCTGGTAATTTTATTTTTTAAAATACTTTTTCAATTGGACTGAACATCGGTCAGTATGGAGAAAGAAAAATTGAAGTATAACTTTTCGAACTAACTTTTTCACGCACTTCTAGAGTTTTGTGGATTATGCAATTGTCCAAAACCAGCCATGCTCCTGTTATGTTAGCTTCAGCCAATTTAACAAATAACTCATCAAAGAATGTAATAAAAATTGTTTGAATTAACTGATGAGTTTGCTATTATTTGACTATATATTATTCCATGTAAATTCATAGCTGCTACTAATGAAACATGTCGCCATCTTACAGTTGGTACTATGATATGAGCAGCAGTAACGATTTATTATCAGTTATAGCAGTTTTTTGTAACGATTTATTATAGACATGGCAGTATTTTTATTGATTGACTCAATAATTATGGTTTTGCCTTCTTCATAGCATTTTATTAGGATCTGGTTTTTGTCAAAACTAGTTTTACTGTGTGGTTCCTTATCGTATCCTCTACAACGTACAACAAAGTTAGATGTAGTTTCTACACTGCTATCATCAGAGGATATTATTAGTCGATAATTTCGTCCATTGGGACTGATCAAAGGACTAGATTCTATGGACAAAGTGTTATTAATTTTTTAGATTAACAAGACTACTGCAATTGCTAAAACTTATTTCAATATTGTTTGTTTAAAAAATCTATTTTTGTTTGTATACTTAGTTTATTTTCTTTCAAAAATTTAAAAATGAAAATAACAAAATTTACAAATATTGAATTTGAAATGGAAATTATTGAATTTGAAATAAAAAAAATTTGAATTTGAAGTGTAAAACCTATAGCCAATCAAATCACATCTATAGTAGATTATTTTAGAAACATCATGTATATATACAGACCAACATAGACATTTTAACCCTCGACGATTAAAACTAGTTTACAAACTTGTAGACTATCTACAAAATTTAAACTTTAAATTCATATTAAAGCTAATATTTCATAAGATATTTTAACATAAATTCCACCTAATCTTGCAAGTTATTCCAAATCCTTATGACTAATTTAATAACTAAAGTCAAGCTTTTTGTTTTCTAATCAACTTAAATTAAAATTAAAATTTTACAGAAAATTTAATTAATTTGAATGGTTTTCAACACAATTTTAATTAGAATAATAATACCAAAATAAATTTCCTAAATAAAGTTAGTTAGAATTTTATATATATATACAAATATATATATGTATATTTCATTAAAAAAATGTTTTCACAAATTAACCTCAAATATTTTTTTATGCTTTGAAAAATCAATTATTTTCCATTTGGAAAATTTTTCTTTTAAAAAAATTTTTTTTTTTTTTACAGACATTATTCAAAACCAGACTGAATAAGACAATAAGTAAGAAATCAACAAACAGAAAACAGAAAGTAGTTGTAATAAAAGAGTTGACATCTGTACAAATAGAATTTACATTTTCAAATTTTTTTCTTATTTTTGTTTTTTTTTTTTTGTTATGGTTCGTTATTTCGATATCTTAAAGAAGTTAAGAATAAGGACATGCGATGAAAGAGAAAAATAAAATAAAAAAAAAAAATATATTCACAGAATTTTAAATACCTACAAATTATAAAACAACAGAATTTGAGTCCGTAAACGATATTATATATTTCACAATAGAGTATATTTTAATAATGAAATTAACATAATCTTCTACTCTGACCTTTTAAACTATGAACTTTGTAGATCTTTATTCTAAGAGAATGTGTAATATTATAATGATGATAATGATGATAAATACTTTAATACAATTAGGTTTTTAATTAGGAAGAGAACTAATTTTAATAATATTACAAAAATTTTAATATAAATAATTAAAATGTTTGCTGTTGGTACAGCTTAAGAATGCCTACACAAATTTAAGAATTAATGTTAGGTTTAGTATTCTTGTTAATAACAGAGAATATCCTGAAAATGTTTTTATATGTAGTAACCAAATTGATGCAAAAGTTAGTATTCGAATATATTGTGTTGTATAATACTGTTTCATTGTATAATGGTAAATATATTTTCATATTGACATTGTTTTTGTTTTAATTCCAAATAAAATTGATACTAAATTTCAGACTAACCACAATCTCAAGCTTATTATGATTTTTTTTTAACATCAAATTAACAATATTGTAATACAATTAGATTAGATAGATCACTCACATACAAGTAATATCTACAAAATACAGCTACTAAATTTAAAATACAAAATTACATTAACACAATGGATAGCGCAGTAGGTATAGATCGACTATCTTTTAACCGAAAAGGCCCATGTTATATTCTCAATGAATGCAAAATACTTTAATTTAAATGATTTTATCGACCTGGTCTATTATCCTTTTTCGTTGAAATATTGGAATAAAATAAATATTATCTGGCAACAACTTAAACAAATTGGACCGCCTATTCTCGAAAAACATTGTAGTAGAAACTTGTAGAACCGGACTTAATTAACCATGAAAATGTTACTGTCAAGAACATAAAAAAAAAAATTAAAAAAAAAAAAAAAATTTTTTTTTTTTTTTTTTTTTCTCTTATTACTCCGTGTGGTAGCATAGGGCTTCGATAGTGAACCTCCATTCCTCTCTGTTGAGTACTACTTCCTTAATATCGTCCCAGGTATAATTGTTGATTGTTAATTCTTGATCAATTGTGCGCCTCCATGTGTTGTATGGTCTGCCGGGTCTCCTTTGTCCTTGTGGATTCCACTCTAGAGCACTTCTTGCTATATCACTTTCTGATTTCCTTAGTGTATGACTTATCCATTTCCATTTTTTCCTATTTATCTGTCTATTGATCGGTTCTTCTCCAATTATCATTCATAAATCCTCGTTGCTAATTCTTGCCGGCCAGAATATTCTGCATATAATTCTCAAGCACTTGTTGATGAATACTTGTAGCTTCTGTTCGATTATGACCGAAGTCTGCCATGTTTCACTGCCATATATTAATGTTGACTTCACAAGATGCAGGTATACTGATGTATAAATAAATAAATAAATTGAAATATTCTCAAAGGGCCATGTTTTCCTCGAGCTTGCACAGGTATTAAGTACATGCAACCTTTCATTCGCTCTGGCCAGAAAGTATGAATCGATGCGCTCCTTGACGACTCTCATGAGAGAGTGAATCTTCTTCTCAAGGGTGTCATTCCCAACAATGTTACTGTAACCAGGAACCCAGAGTAGAGAGATTGAAAAATTACTATTTACGTTTTCAATTTCATTTCGGCATTGTTCCACCAACTTAGAGCAGATATTATCCTATTCCAAAGGTTTGATAGCGGCTTGACTATCCGTGATTATAGTGATTTATGTTTTTGGTTGTATGAATATGATTATAAGGGTTTTAAGGGCTTCCCCAACTGCAAGTAGCTCTACTTGAAAGACACTAGCATATTTAGGGAGACCATAAGATTGTGATATTTTTATTTGTTCTGAGAAAATTCCTGCACCAATTCCCTCAGTTAATTTTCAATTCATCAGTCAAAATTACCATATGATTTTCCCTTTTCATCAAACCACGCGTCCTACCTACCTGAGGCTTTTTGTTAGAGATCAATTTAGGAATGATATAATTGGTTGTGTCTGGGTGCAGTTCATTTGGAATAATATCTGGAATTAAAATAATCTACTCTAACAAATCGATTACCACTGCTGTTTAACATTCAATTTACAAGACTTAATCGGAAAAAAAAATTTTAAAAAGAAAACTGCAACAACAACAACATAAGAAAACTGGAATCCTTACAAACAGCTAAAAAGTAAAAAATGGAAAATTTCAATATGGCTTCTTCATTCGGTGGAACTAAGGTATAATTTATTTACATGACGATCGCTTCATGATATATATATTTAATATCAACTGATATGCAAAATTGACTAAAAACTTATTGTAGATTATATCTCTTGACATTTGCTCAACTTGTATTCTTTGACTTGAAGCAACAATTTGCTCAATACAAAATACTCTCATTTTCGAATATTATTTTTAAAAATAAATTAATATTATATAAAGTTAAATAAATTGTGTTATAAAATCAAATGCGTATGTATTTCTTTTTAATTTTCAAAACATTTTACTCTCTTATTTTTAAATTCACCTCCAGACTTTATGCACGTGAGTTACCAAACATTCATTGTTAAATTTTAATTAACATATCATTTTTGTATACTTACTCTTTACTTTTAAAATTTGTTCAGCCTAGCTCATTACACTGATATCAATGTTCATAAACTTTTGTTATTTTCATCTCAATTAATACCCACTGAAATTTATAAACCTACCCACTCAATAAGTGAAAATTTTAATTTTTTTTATTATTATTTTATGTCACCCCATGTGAATTTTGAAAAAATCACTACACCTATATAGAATTACTAAAAAGTTATTTTAATCAAATTTCATTATTTTGAATTTACTGTTATGATCCCGTTCCGAAAAATTATAAAATGATCACCTTTTCGCCTATTGTATGTCAAAACAAAGAAGATCAAAAAATAAAAATAATTGCCAACCTGCAACAGAAAGGTAAATAATAAATGAATTTTATGAAGGTTCATATGTAATTATTATAATGAATATATATGTTGTATATATATGTATAAGATATTATTATCATTTACGCTGTGGTATTCTTTGATAACCGAACCATAAATTTAAAGTAAAAAAAAAACCTTCTTATCAAGCTTAAAAAATAAAAATGTCAACATTTACAACATCAGTATTAAAAAATAAAAAATACAAAAAAAGAACATAATATAAAAAAAATTCGTGAACTCTGGCGGCAATTTTAATTTTCACAAAACAAAAAAATCAACACAATAACAAAAAAATAAGAAAATAAAAAAGAAAATTTAATAAAAATATTACGTTTTACAAATTGTTTTAACTCTCACTCGGTTCTCTCTCTCTCTCTTTCTCACTCTCTCTCTCATAGCAACATTGAAATTTATATCTGTTTTCGTTATTTGTTGTTGTAATTTACCTTAAGGACAGTATACGTATATTTTTATATAATATATATATATATATATATATAGATATTATGCGAATGAAATATGTTTTGGAAGAATTTCACAAATACATTACCCATTGTACATTCATCATATGATGTGTTATCCTTAAAAAACAAAAATATAAGATAATTCAGGAAGAAAAGAAAATCTGTTGATTTTCACAAATAAAAAAGGCAACAAAGCATAACAAAGTAGTGAAAGATTTTTTTGTTAACGGTTATAATCCACTATAAAAGATTTACAAAAACACAAAAAAAAAAAAAAAATAAGAAAATATATTTTTTTCTATAATATTACATTTGTGAAATAAGAGTGAGTGGTGTTAAAGAATTCTTAAGGAGATCCCAATTAATGTCATATGGATTCATTAAATTTTTTAGTTACACTCTCTGGTAAAAGAAAATAGAATATATGGTTTTTTGTTTTTATCTTCAAGGACATTCTACTACATGAAATTAACTTCTTTTTTGTTATATCGTTCTATCTTGCTTTTTTTTCAGCTCGTTCTATCTCACTATCGCACTGTAACATATCATTGTTTAGTGAAAACTATATAAGTCCAAATTGTTACTGAGAACGTATTAAACGTTTAGATTCAATAATTTTAATATTAAAAAAAAAATTTCAACCTCCCTACGTACCAACTAAATATATAAGTACCATATAAGTTCCAAATAAACAGACACTGGTAAGTTAATATAAAAGTATATAAAAATAGATAAAAAGATAAATAAAAAGGTAGATCAATGATATAAAACCACATTTGAAAACATTAGTAGTAGAAGTAGCAGCAAAAATATTGGTACTATTTGAATCACTTATGCAGATATATACAGATACATACAAATGGTATACTATTTTTCTGAAGAAGTAGAAGTAACATCAGAAATTCCAATATTGTTAGAATTAATAATATATACATATACAAATACATATCGTTTCTACACAACTGCATATTATTGGGCTATGGTTTTTACCTTTTTAAATTAGGCTATAATCTCATTCCGAGCACATTTTTTTTTAATTTCATTCAAATCAATCATTTTGAAAAAGTACATTTATATCTTTAACATAAGAATTAAAACAAGTTTCAACCATTTTACATTTATCTAAGTTTTCAGTTTTAAGTTCTGTAAGCTGTAAGTTTACCGTACAACAGTAATTTAACAAATTATTTAGCATGATGGCAGTTTTTCAATATTAAAAAAAAATAAACTTCAATTTTAATGTACTTTGAAATGGGGTAAGCACAACTGGCTTCAGAAATCCAAAAATAAGTAAAATATTTTAAACATGAAAAAAATTATGAAAACTAAAATAAATAACAAAATAAATATTTTATAATAAATTATTAGTATAAGATAATTGTAATAGGAAAAATAAATAAATAAATAAATAAAAAAAAAAATATTTGAATTAAAACATTTCATTTAAGTCTTAAAAGTTTTTAGAAATTGTATACTACTTCTATACTCTTCTATTCCACTTTTTATATACTACTTCTCTAAATATATATATTATGTTTAACGATTAGTGGTTTGTCTCCCAATGTCACTGTACCAAAAATTGTGATACTAATCTAATTCCCGTACTAATCTAATTATGCTACTGAGTTCATAAGGTCTACGGGTTCAATTATTATACTCAGGACATTTTCAATAGTACGCTGGGCGTCTGTGATTGATTGTTCAGTAAATCACCATCACATTACAGAGCAAATATTCAATAAATTCTTATTCTACTCTTCAAATATTCTGCACAATTTGTTTTCGATTAGATCAATTCGAATGTAATAGTCTAGACAGAGGCCATGTTATTATACCTGACCTAATGCGACATTTTTCCTGTTGAAAAGATTAAATTTTTTGAACGATTGTGTTTATGTGAGCATTTTTGCTTGACGATTGGCAGGTATGTTAGTCCAGAAGTCCTTAACTATCCCAGTAAAGTTTTGATTTGCAATTTGGCTGTTCTGCAAAGAAAACTACATTATCATCATAATAACAGAGTACAATCTATTGACTTTTTCTAAAGATTGTAGTTCAAGTCTATTGTAATTATTACAATTTTTTTTTAATTATTTTTTCTCTTACTTTATGATCTGTTATTATAACCGTTTTTGTTTACTAGATCTTTAATTTTTGATTTTTAATTTGAAATATTGCATTTATGTAATTTCTATTTACTTTTTTTTTGCTGCACTTATTAATTTTACTTCATTTGTTATTTTTTCTATATTTTATAAATTTTATATTTTTGTTAATATAGCCTTATCTTGAGACTTGTCTCTTTAGGCATTTTAAGTTGAATTAAATAAATAAATAAATAAATTTGTATAACTGGAGTCGTAAAGAAAATAAATCGAATGTCTGGTTCATAAAAAAAACTAAAATAGCAATACAAAGCTCTAAATAATTAGTTCAACATCCTGTGTAACAATTTTAATATTATAATGTTTTACAATATTTTCAACTTAATAAACACATTCTAACTGTATTTTTTTGTATTCTATAAACGTCCACTATTTGAGATATACTTTCTTTCTTAAAATTGATAATTTGTGTAGTTTCTTAATTTTATTTCATGTTGAACATTTTTCAAATATTAGGTTTAAGAATGAAATAACATTTAATTTATAAATTGTAATGTAAAATAATATATAAAATTAAAATTTAAAATTAAACAAAATATAACAACAAAATTATTATAAAAACAATTATTACTAATTTTCTTTTGTCAGCCATTTTTTAACTTTTACTTTCATTTGGAAAAATAAACAAACAATTTACTAACAAAAAATTAGACCACACCCTAACTGCTTTTACACATAAACTTAGAATACAATAGCTTTTTCTAGAATCTACTAATTTAAATGTGGAAAACTATATCAATTGCAGAGTATACTATTCGCCTTCATAATAGCATATAGTTTCATTTTATAAATCACTACATATATCACAACCAACACTGTCAACTATTTTTTAGCATTTATTTTATCTCAATGGCAAAGGGTATTGGACCAGGTGGAACAATCCAGACATTTTAGTCACAAAGTTAACATTTTATCGGGGACAATAATTTGACGTTGACAATAATTTGATGTTGGACGAGGATAACTATGTTAGTTTTATCACAGTGACAAATTGTGGTTCTTGGATTTAATGTAAAAAATGTGTATGTACACTGACGTATGTAGAACATAGTGCTATTATGATTACGAAAATTCTCAAAAACGAATTTAAATTTTCATTTTATTTTATTTTATTTACATAAATTGTACATCAGTTTAATTAACACCAAAATGTAAATTATTTATTACTATCCCATGTCAGTATTTCATTTGGCTGAATTTTCATTAGCTTTAATTTTCATTAGCCTTAATTTTCATTTGCATGTATATTCATTTGCCTGCTTTTCATTTGACATGAAAATACAGGTAAATTGCAAGAAAGCAGGCAAGTGAAATTCAGGCATATGACATGCTTCCAAATATTTTAATGTCCTTTCTTCCTTTTTTTTTATAATTTATTAATAAATTTCGATAATTATTATATATATATAAATTTTTGCATTTATCTGGATGTTTGTTTGGCCGACGGAATACTCCAACACATATACAAATTGCAATATGTATACAAATTGCTTTGGAGCTCTTTTTTTAACCCCTGTCTATCATGCTGAACCTTTGCAGGAAAAATTGATTGCATGAAATATATTTTTTTAATTTAATGTTAGTCTTCTTCGCAAATAATAAGGAAAAATAAAAAATAATAATAATATAAATAAAACAAAAATTTTTTTTTGATTTATAATAAGAAGGACTAATAGAAATTTTAGTAATAGTTTAATATGGTATAATAACCAAAAGGCAAACAGCATTTAACACAAAAAAAAACATAATGCACTTAAAGGTTATTCTTATTACTTAAAACTATACACACTTTGCATATGTGTCTACATTTTCTTTTTTTTTTGTTGTTGTTTTGATAATGATCATAGAATCATAGTTTTGCTACCGCATGTATAGCCTGTATAGTACTATAGGTATATATACTCTAGTCAGAAATGTGATGCGATGAAGAATTAAAATTGTTATTTATTTTTATTTTTTTTGTTTATTGTTTTTTTTTTAGTATATATATATATATATATATCTATATGATATATAAATTTATGATCGTATATAATATTTAGTATGTATTATGGGGTTAGGTTTTGGTTCTGCTGAATTACACATAACAACAATAACAACCTATACATTTTTAAAGAAATTAAAGGAAAACTATTATTTTTTATTTCTTAACTTTGTAATTTAATAGTTTTTAGGTATATTTGTTTTCTCCAAGTGTGTCGAAATGTATGTTGTAGAGAATGATGAATTTTTTTTAATATAGTAGGTAGGAATATATAGGTATCGGTTAAACCATATTGATTGTTGCTCTTCTTCTTAATGTATGTTACAAATAATAATTATGTATGAGTTTTAACATGAACAGTTCGATAATGAACTTTTAGAAATGAAATGAAATTTTAAATAACCGATCAATGGTTCACAAGTTATGAACAGTTTTATAAATACCTATTTATTTGCAGAAAAATTTTTTTATTATAATTTTTTCTTCAACACGAGTTTTTTTTTATTCATCAAAATAAATATTATGTGTACCTACAATATTATTGTTTTTTTTTTATATTTACAATTTTATTTATTTTTGTTTTTAAAATTGTTTTCGTTCAAAGTTGTGGCTCATTATAAAATATTATTTATTCGCTATAAACTTTGACGCTAAGCTTTCGCAGCAAATGTTATTGAATGTTAACAAGATTAACTTAATTCTGAATTATACGATAAATTTTCAATGTTGGCAAAAAGTATGTCGCTAAAATGATCGAGTAAATGACCCTTAGGGAATAGAAAATTTTGCACCTTACTACAAATATTCTGTTTATATGGTAATTAAAAGCGTAATATAATACAAAAATAATACAAAAATAATATGATAAATGATAAATTAGTAAGCAAAACAATATGATAAATTAGAACAATAGGACAATATGATAAATTAGTAAGCAAAAACGTATTTTTCTTAAACTTGAAATGAAAACTCTAATGAAGGAAAGAAATGCTAGAATTTATTTTGATTCCGTCATTTATGGCGGGTTACAAAGCTAGTATTCAAATATTTAGAATAAATTTTTAATTTCATTTTTTCTTTTAACATCAGTAATACACACTTACTTTAAAATTTTACTTAATTTACAGATTTTTATTATAACATTTTTAACATAAAATGTCAGTAACTGAAAAAGATGAAGAATATGTCCCAGGTTCGATTGTTGATAAAAGCAAAATGCTTTATAAGTTTTTCAACCTGATCCAGTGACTTGTACACTCTGTCAATGGTATAAAATAAAAAAACTATAGGACCAAATTTCGAAAAGAAAAAGGGCCTTAAAGGTTGACTGGAAATTAATATGCAGATAAACTGATATACTTTAAGTATATACATTTAAGTAAATAATTAATTAATATAACAAAAAAGGTGAAAAAAAAAGAAAACTTAAATTAAAAAAATTTCAAGCAGATAGACCTGGGACGGCAAGATATTAAAAACATTTTTTCCATTATATTGAATTCATTTTTGCACTTAGTTAATTTTTGCGCTAAACGATCATGATATACTACAGATCTATAAAGTATATACAACGAAAATTAATTTATTTATTTCCATTGTTTTGGTATTTCGTTATTTAAGTTTTTTTTTTGCTTATTGTTTTTCTGATTATTTTTTACAATTACATTTTTACCACCTTCTGTCTCATCAGTAATAAACTATCATTTCTTAATACCCAGAAATAATAAAAAAAAAAATATTTAGAAAATAATTTTTAAAAATTCTAGTCTCGTTTTTAAGGACATTTTTATAATTCTATTATGATCATCTAGTCATTACTTCTTACTTGTTTTTTTTTGTTTTAACTGAACACATCTCTACCCTGAATAGGTATATGTATACAATATATATATATATATATACGATATGGTTGCATGTGTAAAGCAGAAATAAGAATTATTGTAAGTGATATTCCTTTACTTTAGTTCCCTGATGGTTTCTAGATAGAATAGAATGTTGCATATTTTTTTTGTTCTGATGCTTGTTTTTCCATGATTTGAACTTTATCCTTTTTCTTCAAAAATAGGAAAAATAAAAAATAATAATTTTTTTTATTGCTAGTTTAACATTGAAACAAAATATAAAAAGGATAATTTTGCTTTGCTTGTTGAATTCTCTTAAGTTATCTATATTTGAGTACTTTTAACTGAATTCTTTACAGAAAAAGTTAGAACCAAATAATAAAAGTTAAGTTATTTTAGATCCTGAGAAAAATATTTATTCAAAGACAACTCCTAGATATCACTAGAATTCTCATAGATTTTTGTTTTTTTCTTATTTCATGAATGAAATGAATATTTGATGAATCAACAAGAATAAAAATTGAAATCCCTATTTACACATGATTATTTACCTACATAAATGTATGTGTGC
Source organism: Argyra leucocephala (assembly GCA_963942445.1). Classification (NCBI taxonomy): domain Eukaryota; kingdom Metazoa; phylum Arthropoda; class Insecta; order Diptera; family Dolichopodidae; genus Argyra; species Argyra leucocephala. The sequence goes on from OZ012680.1 coordinate 138,561,270, forward strand.
GTGTGTGTAGAAGAAAAAAGGATTCAAATCTATAAAAGACTTAGAATTTTGTGTTTGAATTTAAGAAAAGATTTAAAGATTATATTTTTTTTTTTTTTTTTTTTTATTATTTTGTTTTCTTTATTCCAGAAAAAGAAGTCAGTGTCTTTTAACTTAAGGATTAAATTTATATCCCTTGAGATGGTGGATGTTGGAAATTTAACCAAAAATTACTTATCGGTGTTAGTGGATATAAAACCAATTATTTTAAATACGTGATTGTTTGTTTTTTGGTAGTGTGATTAAATACCAAAATTTTAACAGCTTTTGAATTTGCTATTCTGAATCTACATATGATATACATTTGTACATACTGTTGATCACGTAAGAAAAACAACACTGACTGATTGTATTTCATTATTAGTAAGAGAGAAAAAAAATTTAGTTATTTGAATTCTTAGAACTTAAATACGTGTTTGATATATTTTTCGATTAGAATAATAAAAATTAAAGAATCAATAGCCGTCGCAGTGAACCAAAACCAAGTCTATTAATAAGTATATTAAACATTTATTGAATTAATTGTATATAGAGTAAAAATAATTTAAGATTCAAATAAATATGTATATTGAAAATAAATTAATTGAAAATATTATGTATTTATATATTAAAAGTTCATTAATATGTTGATTAGTATGATAATGAGGCTATATTGAAGGTGAAAATTCATTAGCTACTTACCTATGAAAACAAGGAGAATCAATGCGAATTAGAATAATAGGAGATAAGTAATATCATTGATTTTAGTTAATATACAAAAATAGTATTGTTAATCAACGATAATATCTAAATATGAAAAATAATTGAATTAAAATTATTATTATTATTTTAACAGTTGATCCTGCAGATAAATCTGTAGGCCAACTTTATAGGTCCTTTTCCCTTTCGAAATGTGGGGCTTTTTTTTTTTTTTATTAAATTATATTAATTATTTGGTATATATTTATTATTATAATTGACAAGCATTTAAGGTCCTGCGCAGTAGACATCTTTTCATTTTATTTCGCTTCTCTTTCATAAACTTCTAATATATAAATAAGTTGTATAAAAAACAATAATGCGCACACAGTTGATCATTTTTTACTCATATGATTTTATTATTCAGCAAATACATTATGCATATGTGAAATTTTATTAAAATAATAAACAAAAGCAAGCAAATCAGTTATTATAATTTATATATTTACTTGCAAATGAATCTATGTACATATGCCAAAAAAAAAAAAACAAAAAAACAAATTCATCTAAAATAACAAATATAAAAACAACAAAAAAACAAATCACTTGAATTCTTTCTTTTTATCTTTTTAAGTAACTGTCTCTAAATTTTGGATATTTGTAGTAATAATATAGTTTTTATTAAAATTATGTATTATGTAGGTATATATATACATACCTCTTTAATGACAAAATTTTTTATTTTTAGTAATTTTATACACTAAATGCCACTTACTATAGGGAATATATCGGAAACGAAGCAGTATATGAGAGACGTGTATTTATGTGTCCTAAATAAAAAATAAAACTTACTAACCACAAAACTTTTTATTAAACACGAGTGATTTCTGCTATATCGTGCGAAGTCTATGTCAGTACGTAAATAACTGTTTTTATTTTAAAACTTTAAATTTGACTTCAACTTGAAATATAATTACTCAACAAGGGCCCCTAGTTTTTGTATATTATATAATTGAATTAAAATTTTTATTTGAAAGCTTGAATTGAAAGTTTACGGATTTTAAGCAAAGTGTGTAAAAACCGATACAAGCATATTACAAAGAATGTGATCACAACTGAAATGGTCCGCAGATAGGATATGATAGAAAGACTTTATTACTGTTCTATGCCGATGTTGTATGCCACATTAACTAATGTGGTTGCAGGACAATGATGATGATGCAATCCAGAAATCAATTTAAATATTGCTTGATCTCTTGTGTGACGGAATTGAGTACATTATTTTTCGAAAAATAAATTATTGTCATTTTCTATTAGGAAATAAAAATTTCTTTCATCGTGCCAAGAAAACAAATAAAGTTAAAAGAATATGATTATAATTATTTTTCTAAATGGACTAAACTGTTTGAAGTGATTAACCTTTTAATTCTTCTATTGTAAATTTATCTCTAAAGTATTTTTTTTATTTTTTTTACCGCCTCATTTAATATGAACTAATTACACTGAACAAAAATATGTTTCAGTAAAAATACTAGCATTAGCAGGCCATAACAAAGGGTGTGCCATGAAGGCCATTTGGCTCAGGCCCCGAGTTGTAAAAGGGCTTCCATTGATCTCCTAATTTGTTTACAGTAGGTGCGGAAAAATTAAGTTGAAATATTATTTTGAGTTCAAACAATAAATTTATTTCAACCAATGATTTATAAAATATATCAGAAAATTATGCAATAATACAAAAATTATAGTAAAAATTGACGTGCACGAACGTACCGAACTTTAGTCAATTTTTCAATATTTGGATACATTCGAATGCATTCTTTTGACAACAATATGAGTTGAAATATTAATGTTATTGCAACAAACTAATTTAATTTTTCGCAATACAACACTTGACATTGAAATGGAAAATATTAACAACCTGATTGCAAGGATGAAGGCAAAATGTGAAGAGTGGGACAGATTACTCTTAAGTTCAAAAGAGATTGCCGTACTCTCCAAAATCTCAACTGATTTTCAATTAACTCGTCATATTACGTCACAGTTTGATGCTGAAGAACATCATATAGAATTAATATTTTTATATACATAATTGATTCGGTTATTTCAAGCTTGATAAGTCACTTTGAGTCTTTACGGAAAATAAGACGAGGAAATAAAATCGAAAGCCAAAAATATGCACATTTTTAACAAATATTTTTGAATTAAACTTTGATATAGAATCATCTTCATCTCCAGCGAAGTTGCTGCTAAACATTTTAGAAAAAAAGCTTATTAGATTGTTTCACAATATATTCTCAGCTTTAAGAATATTTTTAAGTATACTCGCCTCCGTTGTTTGAGCGGAACGCAGTTTCAGTGTGTTGAAAAGGGTTAAAAATTTGAACAGATTTGTAATGAGCCAAGAACGGTTGAATGGGCTATCAATTTTACATATAAATTCAGACACTGTACGAAATATTGACTTTTCAATTATTATAAAAGCTTTTGCTAACGCACTAAAGCTCGAAAAGCTTCTTTGTAATTATTTATTTCATTTTGTTTAAATAAATTAAAAATAATAAAAGAACTATGTATATTTGTCTTTTTACACAAGAGGCCTCATATTTTTTATTGGCCTGGTACCCCACTCAGTTCTTCAAGACCCTGAGCATTAGTATAAGTATTTTACCAATAGAGAGGATAAAACAAATATTTTTTAAGCTGATCTGAACTGAATTTAACTGGCTTACGATAGATTTTTGACAAAAATTATAATTGTCGGCGGTGATTTTTTTACTAACATATAGAAAAGTGCATTAAAATATTTCATTTGTGGTTGGATTTTGTTTGTCGCATATACATAAAATTATTCAGATATTTACATATACTTTTAGTGAATCAAAGTATAAATGTAAGAGTAGAAAAAATTAAAATCCAAGAATCAAAGTTTAAGTACAGGCATTATCAGTCCCAGTACAATATGGCTTCATCAAGAACTGGAATTGTAATTATTATTGTAATATTAAATTTCATTTAAATTATTTATTGATAAATATAAATTATTTTTTAAATATTTAATGTATATGCAGATATATATATATATATATATATATATATAAATAGTATTTATATAAAATTTGTTAAAAATGGTAATTCAGAATAACTATATTGAGCTGGGATGCCTGCTGCCATTACAAATTTGAACCAAGAATTTCACTAGTCCAGCTAGTAAATTATTAGATCAATAATGTTGCTCTAATAAATTCCGTTAAATATTTATTTAAATTCTAAGCATTCTTTACGACAGCGTATACTCTCACAGTGATTATTATTCATAAATTTTCCTTTTTTAACATTATTAACCATTTATAATAATTATTTTCCAATATTATTATTTCAAAATTATTTAATTTTTAATATTATTCTAATGACCATAAAATTTTCTTTCTCACTCATTAACACTATACCAGTATAATTATATAAAAATCACTCAATTTGAAAAAAATGAAAAATATTTTTCTCAAAGAAATTTTCCTAAAATTAGCAAACAAAAAAAATAAATTTTCATTTCCACTTTTACCTTTTACCTAATTTTTTTCATTTGAAGTAATTTTATTTTTCATACATTTTCAATACAAAATGAACTCTAAATAATATGAAAAGACCTAATATAAAATAATACAAATGAAAAAAATTAATATTTTGCCAATTTACATTTTCCAATTCAAAAAGAAAAAAAATAACAAAAACAAAAATAGCAAAAAAAAAATTAAAATAATTTTCTTTTATTTTTAAAAATTGAGCTCAATGGGAGTTGAGCCTACCTACAATATACTAAAAAAAACGTGAATTAGAAATAAATTCATTTGATAAGTCTATGTATATTTTGTTTTTGTTGTTTTTTTTCGATAGATCTCATCAACAATTGAATGATATTTTTTTAATGATAAAAAAAGAAAAAGAAAAATAATAAATTGTGATTTAGATTATTTTTGGTTACAATTGTGGAAAACTGGATTCATTTTGATTTTTTGTTTTAAAATTTTTTTCTTTTATTATTGTTAGGCTTTTGTTAGTAATTGAAAACAAAAAAAAAAACAAAAACAAAAACAAACTAATATAAAAAAGAAAATTGTAAAACAAAACAATAAAATATATTTAAGAAATGTTCTTATCCTAAGAACAAAAGAAGAAAATTTGAATCGTTTTAAAGATTTTCCTTGAAAATTATTTGAAAAGTAATGATGTTAGTTTGTCTGTTTATTTGCGTTTATCAAATTTAATAGAAAATAAAGTAAAATTTGTAAATGACGTATTAGTGTTTTATTTAAAAAAGCAACTATTTATTTCCCGATCTGAACCTGAATAGAACCAAACTTTTATGTTTGCATACTCCCTTTTTCATCATTCGGACAATACTCGCAACATCGTCTTTTTCTTCGTTGCCGTATTATAGAAGTATATCTTATTACTAATTTGAAATATCACTTCATGTGACAAAAGCCAAATCTTTCTACTATTACGAGCTCCAACACTGAAACAATCTTTTACGGGTTGTCTTAATAGCCGATGATTACGTATAGCGTTTTCGAAGGCCATCTTCCAGGTGTTGCGGTTTTCAATCAAACATTCTATTGGATTTCATTACACTTATATGGTTCTTCTATCCTTTTCAACTGAATTTTGAATATAAAATTCTTTGTATATTTTCACTTCGAAGTAAGATAAATAGATAGATTATGTAATTTCGAGAGGGAATATGTACCCTATATCAGGAAAGCTTTATTTGCGGTTTATTGTGATTACTTATTGTGATAGTCAGCCCTCTGAGTGCTTAATCATACCCAATGTTATGATAACACTCAGGATATGTTTAAATAGTATTTTTCAATAGTATGCTGGATAGCTTCCATTGTTCAGGGAACGCTGTTCCGAAGTGCTGAACTCTGCTCTACCTTGACGTACTTAAACGCATAGAATTCGTTAGGTCATATGATGAATTATACATATTTTGTATATATTATTTTCAATTACTTCTTAAGCCTTTAGGGATTTGAACTCTCTTTTACGCCTTAATATCGAAAACTACTGCTCTGACCTGAAACCACTGATAGGGATTTTACATATTTCTATGCGCTTTGTTTTCCCTACTTTAATGTTTAGTTGTAGGGCTTTCTCAAATAAATAGACCTAACCGTTTTTGGGCTTTATTTTCGTTTTCTTCAATCGTGATTTAAAACAATATATTTACATATATAGTTTCAATCTTTTGTGTAGCTAGCTTTGCTCTTTTTCGTTTTCGAACTCATTCTATCCATTATAAAATTAAACAAAATGTTGATTATTTTTTATTCCATTTCACAAATCAATTGGTTGTGAGTTAGATAAGTTAGGATCACCAGTTAGGTAAAACAAAGTTATTTTTGCTTTCCCATTATCAATTTTAGTTAGGTGATCATTAGCCAACTGCAACTTAGCTAAACTATTTAATGTCGTTAACTAAAGCAGTTTTATACTGTCTATTGAATTTTAAGATAATATCAGTTAGGTGTATTTTATATACACTATTGGCAAATTCCAGACATAGTTGTAACTGTGAATATCACAATGGACCTTATTGGTCTAAGTGTGTCGGCGTACTATCTACAGCCACTACTACCTACCTGTAACTGTGAACTATAAATCATAACGAATATATATGTATAAAAGTTGAAGTATAAATTATCAGTGTCTACCCTATTGATCCACACCACTATTAAAAAATGAAAAAAATTTAAATATTTATTTTATAGGCAATTTGTATTATGTTATGACATTACATTTTAATATTTCCACATTCCATTCTAAACATTGTAGATTTCAATATTTTCATTTCATTTTCATAAAATTATTTTTACAAAGTTTATCAAAGGATATTCAAAATAAATGATTTTTATTTTTACAAAGGATTTACAAAGGATTTTATTTAATACTTTACTAGTTAATAACATAGCAAATGAACTGAATAAATTATTTTATTTTATTTTCTTTAGAATAAATTAATTTTTTGATAAAATTGAAGAAATTTTGATTGTAAATTTAGGAAAAATTCAAGATGATAAATTTTTTTTTTTTGATCCAAAATATTAAAATCAAATTTTCAATTACTTTTTATGTACTTATATTCTGCTTTAAATAATTTCTACTATATAGATAGCACAGTTCAACCACCTTTTCTATACTAAGAATAAGAAAAAAACTTCATAGCCATTTTGTTGCTCATATTCTATGTATTCTGGTCTGTTTTAAGACATTTAATTTTCATATTTTTCATAGTAATTCGATAATATTATAAATTGTCAACCATAAGAGTCAATCCCACAAGTGGAAACAAACATAAAGTTTATCAAAAGATATAAAATTTGAGGCAGCATGTCCTCATTCTTACCACGTAGGTGGCTTCGTAGATGGATCGCTATATGGTTAAAGACCAGTTATGGAAATTCACGTATAACCTCAACATCCTGAATGTGGAACAAAATTACATCTTATAAACTTTAAAAGAAGTATTTTCATTTTGCAGATCAAATCTATACATAGTTTTACAAACATATGGCAACAATCTATATATTGTCAATAATCTAGAGCTAAATTACCTCAGATATGCCATTCAATTTAATTTACTTAATGCTTAACGATAACTGTATCACAATGAACCTCTCCGGTTTAAGGTTGTTGGTGTAGTGTCGGTAGCCACTACTACCTACCTACCTAACGATAACTCACAGTTCTAAAATTTTACCTTATATGCATTGAAAATTACTAATTAAACAAATGCAGTTTAAAAATATTTTAAGAGTATCCAAGACAATGTAGGAACGCTGTCAAATGTTTACAAGTATTTATTTTTCCCATTTAATTTAAATTTTTTTTTTATATATAGAAGAGAAAGACAATACTGAATTTATTTTTATTTTTTAACCCAAATTGTTTGTGCATAGCTAGCATGCTATTTAAAATTATTGCAAATATAATTTTAATTCATTTTAATTTAAGCTAATTTATCCTTGGCATTCATACTATGGAAAAAATGTAAAAAATAAATTATATTCATTTCATTCTACATCTTTTCATCTCATTTGAAAAGTGAAAAATGAAAGGGTTTAAATTTTTTAATGGATATTTATCTAGTTTGTTTTTTTTTTTTTTATTTAATATGAATAATAACAACAGTGTTGTTCTAATTAACTGTATTCATGAGAAATAAAAAAATTTACTAAAAAAAAGTTGCCACAGTGCAAAAAAAATCGCTATTAACCACTGCCGACCTATGATCTGGTATCGACATTTTTTTTTGTTATATTTGACTATCGCTCATGTAATAACGATGTATAAAAAATGTCGAATATTCAACTGAAGAGAAGCCGCCCATGAACAATATAAATGAAGGACGTTGATGAGTTAGGGTCAGGACCTACATGGTATGTTGGCCACCCAAGTAACTAATAGTGAGATCGTACAATAATTTATTCAAAATCATTAGCTTATTATTCAACTATTTATCTTCTGTTACTGGATCTAAGCACTAGCCGACTGCCATATTGTAAAGTTATATCACCTAATTGCCAACACGGAAGTCATCGGTCAATAAAGTAAAAAGAGTTGAGTTTAACACTTCAAAAACTTAAAGCTGTCTTGTTTCTAACAAACTAACATCATTCGAACCAGCTTTCCCGTTTCAAAATGAAGGTATTCAGCGACTCAAAGACCTGAACATTCTCGGAATACGAGAATCAAAATATGCACTCGAATGCATTCAGTGAGTGAATTAAAATATGCACTCGAATGAACATATTTTCGATATTACGAAAAGTGCCATCAAATGTGAAGGTTTTTTGAGCTGCTGCAAAATTTATTTTTCATCTCGAGACCTCCTCAAAATTTATAAAGCATATATTTACGGCCCAAGCTCGAATTGCCCTAGTTCCCATTTTTGGATGAACGCTGTTCCCAAGTCGCAAAGTCTGCTATGCTACGACTAAGCCCTTCGTATTCACAGAGTACGAACTTACTCTATTATAGATGTAATTTTTTATATTAAAATTATTTAATATACCAAAAAATTTAATTTCTCACACCCACGGATGATGTTACAAGACAATGATGATGATGAAAAAATTTTAGTAAGTATTGGTGTATTTTGAACGTTCGAACATGAGAGAAAAATCACTTTTTATGTCGAATTATCATATTTAATTAAACTCGCTAAAAATCTAATTTTTACTAATTTCATAACAATATTAAATTTCAACTTTCTCTACCGCTTTGGAAATTTTTTTAGGTTAAAGAGTTCTAATTTTTCCACACAGGCAATTTGTTATTAATAATCATCATTATTATCATTGTCCTGTAATCCCATCCGTGGGCGAATTCATCCTTTGTTTTGTAATTCATCTTGGGCTTAAATTTACCTCTATCGTCTAAGTATGCCGGTGCATATCAGCAGCCATTATACTACCTATATTTAAATTCTTATAATTTAAAAAAAAAAAAACAAAACAAAAAAAAAGGATGAAAAACATTTTTTTCTACAAAATTATTTAAAATGGACGAAAAATCAAGTTAATTACAAACCAGATGATGTTTATTAATTATTAAAATCCTATGACGTAATTTAAAAAAAAAAAAAAAAAAAAAAAAAAAAAAAAACAGGTAAAACCGTATTATTATTTTTTGTATACAAATTTTATTTACTGGTGTGAGTCTAAATGAATGTTTTTTCATACACTTTTCATTTTATTTATTATTCAGGATGCCCTTTGATAAATTTTCCTATTTTACTTAATAATAACAAAAAAAAAAAAAAATATTTTTCTTTTTATATAGAGAAAATAAAAAGAGTCGGTAGAAAAAAAATTTATTAAAATCTAGGACAAAATTTTCAATAAATTTCATTCTGCTTTAAAAAAAAAAAAAAAAAAAAAAAATACCTCATTTTAATCATCTTATTCTTTTCTCTATATACCCCCATTCTGGATGAAATGGTGTTAGAAAAATGTCATTGATGAATGCTCAGTTAATAAAAAATAAATCGTTTTTGTAATGAATAGATGATGGGAATAATAAACTGGACGGATGCTTTTGAAATTGTTTTGCTTTTTTCTATTATTTTCACACCTTTTGATAATATTTTTTTTTTTTCATATTAGACTAGTGGAGCCCATTCAACCCGATATATTCTATTAAAGTTAAAAGAAATAGAAAAATATTATTGTGCATTCTTTTACAGTTCGAAGAAAATATTATAAAGAATTTGAATGTAAATAAATTGAAGAAATGTGATTCTTTAAAGTGGAAATTGGAAAAAAAAAATGAATTTTTTTATGTAATTTGTGATGTGATGTTTAATTTGCAAGGCGGGAAAGAATAAAATGCGAGTTATGAAATATTTTTAAACAAAAAATTTGGAATTTTAAGTAATTGAGAGATGCAAGATGTTTTTACAATAGGTCAGGAGGTGATTTTGAAAAATAAAAAAACAATTAACACTAATTTGTGTCCCTCGACTGACTTGTTTGTAGTCTAATTTCTTGTCATTGATTGTTTTAGAAGATTATTGGCTAAATTAATTCAGTCCTGAAGACTCCTTGAGCTATTGAGGAAGCCAATTATATCAGAGAAGGACTCGCCTATACAGCAGTACTTTTTGTTCAAATGACTGGCACCCAATTAGCCAATGCATTTAACCGAATTTGCCTTTAAATTGTATTTTTTTTTTTAATATGTTTGTATGCCATTTAAATCTTAAATAGAAACCCAGATATTTCACTTTTTTTTTCATAGTAGACATTAGGATACATTTTTCTTCTGGTTGTGCAAGTTGTATTGTCTTCATTCCCAATTATATTTTCATAAATTTCAACCATTTTTGTATTTTATTTAAGCCGGATTGTAGTATAATAGAAGCTGTCTATTTGGATTGTTACCAGCTGATAAGAGTACTTGAGCATAAATCTGCAGTGTAATATACAGATTTTATGACGTGAAGTATAATGCATTTTTTTTATATTTAACCATACATTTTGTGTTTTCTAGTTAATATTTTAGTAACATGTAGTGATTATACCCCCTATACAATCCCTTTTTTATTCTGTTCAACAAGCCTTCAGCTGAAATTTTATCAAACATTTGTTATATATTCACGAATACCGTAGATCAGTACTGGTAGTAATTTTTTCTCTATTTTATTGACTATAATTTGTTTAATTTTAATATGCTTTTACGATATGTCTACGAATCCAGTACAATTTTAAGATTAGAAAATTTTCTAAATTATATTGACTATGCTTTGAATTTGTTTGATTATGACGTTTTTTTTTCCTAAAGTCGAATTAATTGTTTTGAAATAAGTTATTCGATGCAATCATAATTTTGTAATTCAAGGCTTTAAAATTGTAATCGTTTAATGTAAAGTTTTTTTAACAGTATTTGATAACCCAAGTAAGAATTTTATTGCTCTAAGACTCTTGCGCATTCTTATAACACTATCATAAACACTCTTATAGCAGTATTAGTGTTAATTTGAGTGCTCCGCAATTGCTGCGAAAGGTTATAAATACGTTATAGCACTAAAATTGAGAATCCTATAAGAAGGCACCGGAACAAGTGCTGTAATATTGTTATAGGATTAGTATACATGTATTAGTGTATATGTTTTTTATTTTGAAATGATATTCATTTGAAATAATTTATGTTATGCGAGAGTGAGAAAGGTATTATTTTTTATTTTCAAATAATAATTTTATGGAGTTTATATTTATTTCCTGAGAAAGGTAGATAGATATTAGTTAATAATATAAAAAATTGCTTACTAATAAATAATAATGTTTCGGTCAAAAATAATTGTATTAATATATATAATTATTTTGACCAAAATGCAAAATTTGGCTGGGAATGAAATTTCATTGACATTTATTATAAAAATACTTCGAAAAAATACAATGCCCTCCAAAAATAACCAATTTTTAAATAAATAAAAGAAAATATATTTTTAAATTGCATCTTTAAAACATTTAATAATGTATGTTAATTAATGCATAACATCAAATTTGATATTTCGATAATTATTATTTTAAATAAAAATGATATTTTTGCGAAAAGAATGCAAAATAACACTTTTCTGTTTTTGTTTATTTAAAAAAAATTTACCTCGTTTGTAGAAAATAATGGCCGTCGCAAAATATTTATCTAAAAGCTAAAGTAAGAGTTTATTAGTAACATTATAGGAATACAGTAAAATAATAACACCACTATTGCTATTCCAGCAATTCTATTCTTATAACAACACTTTAACTCTTAATATAGGATTATGCAATTTTAGATTTATAAAAACATTGCTGTATCACTTGCGGCAAATCCCATTATAACAACTCCCGCAATTGCTATAAGAGCATTCTTATAACAATTGTAATCACATTATTCCCATAAAAACATCGTTATAACACTTTTAGTGCTTATCGGGAGTCATATAGAAGTCTTGTAGCACTAATTTTTTTTTTTATAACAATAAAATGTTACGTGGGAATATTGGAAGCAAATTTCTACCAACTATGGATTTTACCAATTATAATTTTGTTTTTTATTTCCCTTGTAAACTCTGCAATCTGGCGTTTAATGTAGACATTCAGTAATTTGTATGATTTTTTGTTTTCATATGTAAGTAGCATATAATGACTTGCGGATGAAAACCCTAATGGTAAGTTGTTTATGACAATCTAGTTATACTCTGTTAGTATTTGTAGGGTAGTTGATGTGACGCTTAAGTCGACTAGCATCATTTGAAATCAACAAGTTATTTGGATTAAAAGATAATCTTGTTTGGTATTTGCAGTTTGCACTTCTGATTTCCCCCTTTATGGTTGTCATTTGTAGGACGTGATGTAAAATATCATTACATACTAACCATGTTGCACCTTGTATTAGTCTTAATATTTTTGACTGAAATCAATGCAATATTTCAATATTAGAATCGCTGGACACTCTCCACAGTTGGATTCCGTAAATATATATACTGCCTTTATGACAGCTTTATAATAAAATCAATTTTTTTTGTCATAAACAGTATTGCAAAATCGAGTATTGAAATTCAATTACAATTTTACCCTATTAAATCAATATAGAAATATTTTAACAATTTCTTAACCTAATTATAAATAACTTTTAAAATATATTTACATAAGTTTTCAATTTAAAAATTTTTAAAGAGTTTTTAATGAGAACATACCCATAATTTACATTAAAAATAAATACATTTTACTACCATTTTAACTAAAAGGATATTATTGAAAAACTTCAGGAACAAATTTTTATTGATTATTTGATGTTCTTGGAGCTGAGACTTTAATTTTAAATAAAATTTAATAATATTTTCTTAACGATTCTATAATGATTTAACTTTAAATACTTTTATTACAAAATTTTCTGTAAAAATATTTATATATATATTTATACAGGTAAAAAACAAATTAATAAAATGATGGACCTTCTAAAATTACATTAAAAATATGTTAATTTTCTTTTTAATGTCCATTTAATTAACTTTTAAGTGCCAAAGTACTAATGATAAGTATACAAAAAAATATTTTAAAATGTCATTATAAAATTCACTCATTATTTGGGATAGTCAAAAAAAATATAATGAGTGAATGAAATAATTTCGAACCTGCAATTAAAAAGATATCCCACAATCACCACCCACAATCGACAAAAATAATAGAAAAGTGTAGGTGTATATTATATTAATATTAATAAGAGATTTATTCAATTAAACATTATATTTATTTTATATTACATTATTTAATTAATTTGATTTATCTGTACTATTTGCTTAACTAACTACCTATTATATCAGCCATCATTTAAAGACCAGCCTTTCACTAGTTGAATATTAGGTTGAAATTGTTATTACATAATTGTACAAATCAGTGCTGCTATTTAAAAATCCTACGCAAGTATAAATCATGCCCAGGATCTACTTTATCTATAATGCAATTTCAATAAATTAATAAGTACAGTTTGAAAATGTTTAGATGGTACCAAAATGTATGGCACACCATCTTACAATTCAATTTAAGCCGCAATGAACTATATAAATCAAATCAATCTCAGTTTTAAGCATTTGAGCCACCTAAAGACGTAATTTTAAATACAACAGTTACCAAGAACCCACTGGCAACCTGTATACTGTTTATTGGAACTTCTCAGAGCTTAGAAGATATTTTGTTTGGCTGTTAAAGCAATGCATGAAGATATGAAACCTACTATTACAAGCATGAGAGCTCAATACGAAGATATGAAGGTGAAAACATACATTTTATACTATAAGCTAACTATTCCGTTATCTTGTATCAGTTTCAACTTAAAGTTTTAATATTAATAAAAAATAATTATAATAACTTTAAAATTTCATCAAATTACATGATGTATCCTAAAATTTTCCAGATCAAACAATTTTTTGTATTTATCATTTTCAAATTAAAAAATAACATTACATAAAAAAAAAACTAAAAAAAACAACATTATCCTCTAAAAATATTATTCAAATTATAATTCATGCTTATTTAAATTTAAAGAAAACAAAAAAAAAAACAAAAATTTATACATTTTAGGCATAGAAACAAAATTTGCTTTGGGTATTATTAACACATTTTCCTCAAACTAAAAAAATATTTATTTTTTTTTCTAAATAATATCCTTCATTATTTGTAACCGTATTAATTTATTTAATTTTTTGAATATTCTAAGTATGTATATTGAAAATTTCATCTTGAAAAATTTATTCTGAAAAAAAAAAATATATGTATAAAAAAATTTGCATTCTCCTGTGGGGCTTTTCTTTACTTCCTTTTGGTAATATTTTAGCGTAACATAAATAAGAATGCATATAAAATTTCTACTACTCGTATCAGTATCAGATCTCTTAAGATGAAAATTTTTAATCCCTTTATTTTTTTTTTTTTTTTTGTTTATTTTTAATGATAATTTACATATTATCAAATTTAAGAATCTAGGAATTCTAAAGCTTGTATATCTTCAATATTATAAGCTCAAATGTACAGGTATGGACAAATAAGTAGTACACAAATTAAAATGTACCAATTTTTTTTTGTTTAATTTAACAAAAAACTATTCAGCCGTACCGGTGAATTCCATTCGATATAAAATTATTCGGATTCCTCGATTCGATTCGATGAGAGTTTCTTAACGGTGAATTTGATCGAAATACTAATTTTGTACTCATTTCAAAAAATGCAATCAAATAAAAAATATAACGAAATGTAATGACTTTTATGTCAAATAAATTCAAATTTCAAATTAAAAAAATTAATTTAGATTGCTGTTTTAGAAATAAATTATTAAAATACACATATGTAGGTATAAAAAAAAAAAATAAAAAAAATATTATAAAATTTTGAACGAAAAAATTTTCGATCAAAAATATTCGATTTTTTTTTAAATCGAATTCGCCGGTTGAAAATTTACGAACGAGTACTCGATTTTTATTCGATCGAATTCACCGGTACGGTTGATTAAAAATGATAACTTGGAGTCTAAAAAAACATACATTCGTTATAGTGTAATCCTGAATATCAGTACAGGACAACTGTCGAAAGATTAGCATTATCGGATGGAGGACAGCAGTTGTACAAAATAGATTAGAAGAATGGACGAAAATTGTAAAAGAGGTTGAGGCTCATCTCCAGCCGATTTTAATTATTATTTCTTTTAAATGATAAATATCTATAAATAATAAAAGGAGACGTAGCGAAATTAAAAAAATATAATTAGAAATTAGAAATTTCAACCAATGTTTAAGTATACCCATACATATAATTGATCGAATTACTGCAACTCACCAATGTATAAAGTTTGTATTTTTTCACGCCATAATTAAATTTAAATTAATTTTTCTTTTCAAATAAATTATTACATTTACGGTTGTTGTCTAAGATAAATAAATAAATAAAAATTATTTAGTATAGTAAAAATAAATTAAAATGATCGTAAAACAATTCATAATGAAATTGAGTACGATTTGTTATGAAAACTTTCTCGAATTTCTAGGACCGGGCGAATATTAGTTATTTTAAAAGTCGAAAGCCTCTGCAGGTATTGCTTATGATATTCGCCACAACTGAAATTGTGTATTTGATTAATAATAATATTTTTTTTTTTGTTTTTTTTTTATTTGCACGAAATGGTGAATAAAACTGCTAATTTGCTTAGTCGGATAGGGTGCGTCACTTGATAGCGTGTGGTTGAGGGTACATACGGTTATCACCTAAAACAATAACCTTCTTTTCGCAAGTTGAAATCTGGCCCAGAACAGATATGATAATCTGAAGTTAAATCGTTTAGAGGAGGTACAATGGGTCGCAAGGCCTTAGTGAAATGGATGAAGACTTATCCGACCCATTTTTTTTTTTATTAAGAAAAAATCATGTTAACACTATATACATAATATGTATTTGTATAACAAAATTTGATCCATTGAATTATTCATTATTGGAGAAAAATTTAATATATAGAATGATTCAGACCTTAGCCTTAGCTAAGTTCTAATTTAAAATAAATATAGTAATAATTTAAAATCAATATTCCAAAGTTTATATTTATATGGATGCCCAATATGGGGAGATTGTGCCAATTGCCACAAAAAAAAATTTACAAATCACGCAAAACAAGCTTCTAAAAATGATCTTAAATCTTCCATGGTATCACAGCACGACGGATATACACTTGAAATCAAAAAGTCTGCCGATAGCTGATAAAATTACAAACAGGCAAACAAAATTCAACAACAAGTGCGAATACTCAAGTAATTACTTAGTTCGGAGTCTGGTTAATTATTGATGATTGACAGGCTGCGCTTGTCTAGTTTTACTGTTTGTACCGTTCGCTTTTAAGCTAAAGCCATAGTTATAGTGGTAGTTATAGTTATAATTATAGTTATGGTTTCCTAAGTTTTTTTTTTTTTAGTTTTAGTTCTAAGTTTGATTTTAAATAAAAATAAAAATAATCGAAAAGGTTTTTTTTCTCCAATTTTCCTTTTGTCCAAGTAAAAGTATTTTGTAATCTATAATTAAGCAGGCAATGTAGTAATATGTAAAAAAATGTAAATTTTAGTTGACAAGATGATTTAATCTAAACTCTAAATTAATATAAGTCGATAATGTCAGTATATGTTAACTATATTTTGGAATGAATAAATAAAAATTAAATTAATTAAATTAAAATTAAAATAATAAAAAAAATTTCCTAAATATTAAATAATACTAAATTTATTAAAACTAAATTTAATAACTACCAGCATTCCAACATTCTTTCTTTATTACATTATTTAGTTTATTTGAATTAAGTTTTAAAGTTTGTGTTCTGATTAGCTTTTCGGTTTATCCTTTTCGTTCATACTTTATTTATAATATTTATTCTTTATTTTTATTTATTTAGCCAATCAACCGAAGTATTAGCATCTAATGTATTCGCTATTTTCCATATCATTAAAATTAATTTTTCCGTCATTTTCCACAAATTTGGCTATATGCAAATGTAAACTATATTTTCATTTAAATTATTAATTTAAACAATATACTTTTCCAAACAATAACATAAATAACGGTAAATATCTTAGCCCCCATTTAAAACTGTATATTTTTGATTCATCTAAAACAAAAATGAATTAATTCACAGTTTTGGAATATATTTATTTATTTGTTTTTTATCAGCGAATAAATCGGCAGGTCCACTTCAGGTCCTTTTCTTTTTCGGGATGTGGACCTATTTAATAAACACATAAAATAATTACATTTCATTTAAACATAAAAATATAAAACTAAAGAGCTACCTTAGAATATTATTTTGCAAAAATAATCTGACCATAGCTGTATTCCTATACACTATCATTTATTTTTGTTTATTTTATACTCTTCCATACACTTTCCATTTTTAATTTAGAATTTTTAAATTATATTAAATCAAATCAAAATTCATCCTTTAAATAAAATCAAGATTTCATTAAATCAAATTGAATTGTATTAAGGAATAACACCATGAAAAGTAAACTTATAATATTTCATATAAATATGGTGTTCAACATTATGTAGGACATTAAAACTAAACTAACTGAATATTACTGAATTGAATAAAGCCAGTGTATATTTAATATAATTTGCGAATCTTAAGGTCATCATAAAAAAAAACAACAACCATTACAATAAATTTTTTACGTAAAACATTTTTAGAAATTTTCTTAAATATTTCCTACATGATAACTTCAAAAGTTTATACTGTTGTATGTTTAAAGGAATTGAGGGAAAAAAATCATGGTTACATATACATGTATATGAGATTTAAATCCACTCGACCCCTAAAAAGTTTGAAAATAAAGGCAGCAATAATATGTTATTACATCGTTTTAACTTTATTATATATAATAAGTGTAACCATATGTAGTTCTATTCAGGATAATAGAAACAAAATGTCTCCTACTATTATTTTACCATATAATAATATTATATAGGGTTGTGTCCTTTGTTCTAATTTATTTTGTTTTTCTCTAACGATTATGACCAAGGATTTGTGTAAATTTATGATGAACAATATAAAAATATCAAAATGGACCTGACTTGGTTGCTTGTGAATAAATTTAAAGTGTATATGTTTTTCAAAAACTTCAATTTTATCTTGAAAATTTAAAATATAATTTGGTAAATATTAAACAGATATACCATAATATACCGAAAATTATTAATAATTCATAAAGCTTCTAAAACATATTAATTATTCTGTTCTGTTGTTCCTTTTTTTTTAGTTTATTTTTGTGTATCCTCTCTGTAGTTAATTTATTTAATTTCTAAATTAGGCCAAATATCTTTAAACAGCAAAAAATGAAATAAAGGAAAATATTTATTTAAGTTCTCTCCATTCGCTCTGATGACCCATTCGCATTTTAGTGATCCCAAATGGACTGTTATTAAAAAATAACAAAATTAGAATTAATTTTTAAAGAATTAAAAATTATTTATGTACTTGTTTCAATTTTTTGGTACATTGTATTTTATAAATTGCTTACCATAAAAAAATATGTTGGAATAATCCAGGTAGATAGAAACATTTTTTTTTTTATTAAATTTAGAAAAAAAAAAAAGGATTGCAATTGAAATAATTAATTTTTTTGGAGATTATAATAATTAAGGAAGTACATATTTTGTTTTAATATTTTGAAATATTAAGCAATTAAATTATTATTTTTAATCCTTGAATAAGTTAAGAGACTAATTAAATTATTAAAATGAATAATTAAAATTTTTTTAGATATAAATAAAATTATACTTACTTACTTACTAAGGTGGCCAACAGACTATTTAGGTCCTTGGCATGACTCATCATCTGTCTTCGTGTTTATCGAGTTGAAAATACTAAATTGGTTCATATCTGCTAATATTGCATCTGTCCAACGAAGTCTTGGTCTTGGGCTTGAATTGGAAAATGTTCTTAGTTGAAGCATTTTCATAAATCCGTTATAAGTGTCCCAGCTACTGTAATCGTTTGTCTTTAATTTTGTATTTGTTGTCCACCTAATTATAGAGTTCGGAATTATATCTTCTCTCCCAGACCTGATCGTCGTTTGCAAGCCCATATGAGAACATTTTGGTCGTTTGCAACCAGAACATACTGAGAAAACAAAAAAAAAATGTTCAACAAAATATTTCTAATCCTGATTTGTATTAAAGTACTTATTCCCACTTGAAATCTCGATTTCAACTGATTTCGGCTAATTTCCGAATCATTTCGAGAAGTAAATCAAATATCACCAATCGATAGAGCATCTTCGATTTAGTTTATTTTAATTTGTTTTAATTATAACGGCTCCCTCACATTTTTAAAAGCTTGAACATTTTTAAAATTTTCTTGGTTGGAGCAATTTCATAAATCCACTATTAGTGTCCCAGCTACTGTAATCGTTTGCCATTAATTTTGTATTTGTTGTCCATCTAATTATAGAGTTCGGAATTATATCTTCTCTCCCAGACCTGTTCGTCGCTTACAAGTCCATTTACCAAATATTTCAGAGCATACTGAGAAAACAAAAAAAAAAGTTTAACAAAAATTTCCTAATCCTGATTTGTACCCATTTCCACTTGAAAATCTCGATTTCAACTGATGAACGACTAATTTCCGAATCCTTTCGAAAAGTTTAAAATATCATCAATCGATAGAGCACCCTCGATTTAATTTATTTTAATTTGCTTTAATTTTAAAATAACGGCTCCCTCCAATTTTTAAAAGCTGATACGCATGCTCTGGAACACCCGGTGTAATAAATGAAAAATATTTTTTTTTTGTTTTTCTTTTTATAATCACTTTTAAATTTGTTTTTTCATGTTACAATTTTTCTCATAAAAATATTTTCGTAGTGTTTATTTTATTTTAATTTGACTGTTTTTTTAATCCTTGCAACTTTCAACTCACTTAACATTTATGATTACAGAAATTAATTTCGATACAAGATGTTACGAATAATTTTATGTATCGGACTAAGTAATATCACGACTAACTTTATGTATCCGTTATCTGTTATCCGTTATCCGTTATCCGTTATCCGTTATCCGTTATCCGTTACCCGTTATCCGTTATTAAACTGTATTAAACTGATTAAATTGACTCATTTTTCTTGTAGTTTTTAGATCACATCATTCAGTTGTACTCTGCCAAAAGCTTGACTCAAATCTATGAAACACTGAATATTATTATATTTGTAAATAATAACAGAAAGTTATACTGGTACCCTCACTCTGATTTTAATATTAATTTATGAAACACTGAATATTATTATATTTGTAAATACATAATAACAAAAAGTTATACTACTACTCCCACCCTGATATTAATATTAATTTATTAACAAATTATCCAGATATTTGTAGATGACAGTATTCGAATAATATTCTTCTATTGTGTTTGGAAATAATATTTTCTACACCACTTTCAGTAACTCACATTAAACGTAATATATTGATCAGCCTGCTCAGTCATGACTCGATTAATATTTTTCAATTGGAGTAGAAATAATAGAGTTAAATTTCATAGATCTAAAAGTAAAATCTGTTTTCTATCTCTCATAAAACAACCCCTTTTGGCCCGTTCTTCATATTTAGAGGTGGAAGAGCTCATTCAACCAAATTTCTAGCACTAAAATTGTAATCCAAAAAAATAAGTCCTAATGCTATACAGTTATTGACAATAAAATACTATATAATACAATAGAACACTCCTACTTGTATGCAAACCTAATAACTGACTATAATAATGGTACGTAATAGTGTCTGCCACTATGTATCGACATACTTAGACTATTGAGGTCCATTGTATTATTAATAATAAAAACCTTTAAGTAAAACAGAACAAATAACATTTTCTTTTTTAATAATGAAAGTCACTTTGAACAACTATTTTATGTATTCGGATTGATTTGTTTTCTAAGTCAGACTATACAATTTACACCTTTAATCAAATAATCATAAAAAATTTTCAATAAAAATCTACAACCAAATTTCCAATACCAAAACCTCAAATATTTTTTACGATTTTTATTATATTTTTTTTTCGTTTTTTACTTTGTGAAAAATTCACCTCATCGATTTTAAATTTTCAATCATTCAACAGGCATTTTCCATTAAATACATTTGTAATTCGTATACACAATACAAATATTCTCAATAACAGGATATTCTAAAAAGCAAAATCTTTTATATAATAAACTACAAAAATTATTTGTATATACATTTTGTTACATTTCTTTTAATAGATTTTTCATTTAGTCTGCTTTTTATCTTCAATGTCATCCATAACAAGAGCTATATACTAGATTTACTCTGTTACAGCTATACAAAATACTATTATCGTATTGTTAGTTGAAAATCATTCAACTTTTAAATTTAAATTTTCATCATCAAATCATCATTGAAAATTTAGTAGCAGCAGCAGCAGCTTCAAGCGTCTCATTTAGCATAAATTTATACCGCATTCATTCAAATGAAAACAATTTTAAGTTCTTAACCGCTATAAAATTTACGCATAATTTTTTATTTATTACTTTTTTTATACCTTTCTTTGTTGTTTTTTTTGTTGTTTTTGTTCTTGTTATATGCAAGTAGTAGTATATTGAAATACATTTTAAGTGTCAACATAAATGCTGAAAAAAAAATATATATGTATATAATTCCCTTAATGGCGAAGAAAAGCCATTTATTGATGAAAATGAGATGTACAACAGACGAATACAGTTTTATTCCGATTTTAAAAAATTGAAAAATCAACAACAACAGAAGTAAAACAAATTTCTCTTGCTTTGCAAAATTCTATTCATTGTCGAATGTATTTTTCAAAATTTCTAACAAAATAAATGTTTACATTTTAGTCTTTACTTGAATTGTAAATAAATATTATCCTTTAAATTTTATCCTTAAGGTATACATATATTTAGGTTTTGTATGTATAATCAAACATTCAAAGTAGGAGTAGTCGGAATAAAAATAATGACATAGAGTTAAAAAGTAGGTACATCGAATAATTTAGATTTTCAGATTGAATGAGATTTAAGTCCCAGAATAGCTGCTAAAATTGAAATACAAATGAGCATATATAATTTAGGTTGTATGAAATAACTTCAACTGAACAAAATTCTATTTAATATGCTATTCACACCACAAGTGTGTAATCTGCTGTCGAGCTCGGATAACTCCTAATACTGCTGACAATGTGTGATAGATAATTAAAATTTGAGTCTGGAATAGCAATTTACATTATTTTCTCGACCAGCTTACATTAAAGAGATATCTGACACTATTAAATATAATACCACTAACTATTCTGTTATCATAATAAATTTATTAATTACAATATAAGTGAATGTAAATACTTGAAAATTGAAGATAGGGAAATAAATTAATTATTAATAAAATTGAATTATATTTTTAAAATATTATTATAAATAATAAATTATTTAATAAATAAAAAAATTATTATTATATATTTTATTAACATTGCTAAAGCCTGATAGAGATGGGACTGCTAAATCAGATTAGAAAAACATTTTGATGAGGAGAAAAAATTAAAAATGATTTTTCACTGATGGATCAAAATGGAGCTACAAAGTTAGTGAAAGAGTTTTCTCTCATTATTTAGATATTACAAAGTCAGTCTTACTGTCTGCCACAGTATTATAGTGTGTATTTGAGCATAAATAATCACATTCAGGGAGGGTAACTATAAATATGACAAAAAAAAAACTCAGCTCATTGTCTTTGTGAAGGTCAATTATACTATGAATTTTCACTTACGTACCTATCTATCTACATATTTTTTGTTTTGTCATATTCCAAGCATAATTATTTAATTATTATAATTATTATTATTTATTTAATATGCCTTAATTTAATTATACAATTTTTCTTATTTCTAATTTATATTATCAAGTTCTTATATTAATGTATTAAGCCTATGACTTATAATTTAATTATTTATTTATAATCTTATATACTTAAATTTTTATAATTCAGTGACCCTACCTAATAATTAAATATTTTTTTTTTCTTTCTTAACTGTATTTATTGAATCTTATGACTTATTCAAATCTTACAATCTAAAAAGTTAAAAAGTCTAATCCATTGATTTGACACTTCATATTTGCTGGTTCATTAAAATTTTCTGCCTTACATGACTGCAAGTACCATTTATTATAACCTACCGATTATTGAAATGTTTTGTAAATATCTCACTAAAATGTTAAGATGTTGGATCAGTCTGTTTGCATATCTGTTTTTTCCATTCTTCTGTAACTATGTGTATATTCAAATTTTTATGTAGATTAATTATAGAAACGCTTTAGGAATACGTATATGTATTTAGAAGAATTAAACACATATCTGTTTATATATAATACACATGTACAAATATATATACCAGTATTGCTAATCTAGTAAAGTTTGGATATTGTTTAAACCACTTATCAATCATTTCTTATCATAGTGCATTAATATTTTTCACTAGATTATACTTGTACCTACACCTACATCCACAATAACACATTAAAAAAAAATTAATTTATTCTCTCAATTCTAATTTTTTAATTCATAATGTAATGTAAAAACAGTTCATTTATTATTGTTTTAAAAGGCCTCAGACATCCTTTCAAAACTGTAATTTTTACCTTTTAAATGTAAAAATCGTTATTTGGGTAATAATCGTATGTATAGATCATAATTCTGCTGTCACATATACTAACCTATAAAATACTTCGCAGTAGGCAGAACTACTTATACGTTTTGTGACTACTTTGCATAAATATTTTACTAAAGACGACATACAATATACCACGAAGACGATATACTCTTGATTGGGCTGATGTCAAGCAAACCCAAAATGCCTCATCTTTCGAATAAGCTCATATACACTATATGAAATTGGTAAAACCGAATTTGCCGCTTCTATTCACGAATCATGATTTTGGTGCATTAATAAAATACGCTAGGAAACAATTTTGCAAGTTATAAAAGTCGGTTAGTTCCTGTTTTACCCCGTTCAGTTGTTAAAATAGCTTATTTATTGAAAGTTTACAATCGAAATTAATTATTTTTAAATTTGTAAACATTATCAACTTTTGTAAATACATAGGTACACTTTCAAAACCAATTAAAATTTGAAATATTTGAAAAAAATAAATTTTGGGTTACAAAATGATAATACACTAGGATTTGATAGCTCTTGCACAAGATTATACGAAGTTGAATAATCAAACTAACTAAAATTAATATTAGTACATTTTTGTTATTAGTAATCGATTTTCATAAATTGAATATTAATAATAATGAGCACACACATCACAATAACCAGATTGTACCAATTTAATCAATTATTCACTTGACATTATCTCAAAAAGTGTTAAGTTAAGACTGCTGAATAAATAACGAAACACAAAAACAAAAATAACAACAGAATTTAAAATTCTAAAAATAAAAAAAAAAAACAAAAAATCAAAATTTTTAATTTAATATATTTGATAGATAAATTTCGTTGCAGTCGTGGCCGAGCGGTTAAGGCGTCTGACTAGAAATCAGATTCCCTCTGGGAGCGTAGGTTCGAATCCTACCGACTGCGAAGTTGTTAAAATAATTTTTTTTTATTTTAAATTTTTTTTTTTTTTTTAAATAGGTATTTTAAAAATCACAAATAGTAAATTTAATAAAGTTAATTATTTTAAATAGTTAAATATTTTCAAAATTTTTAGTATACATTTTTTTGTATTTCATTCCAAAATATCGTCATTTTATTAAAAATCGGTTATTTAGCGTTTCAAAGCTAATTGGGATGAGTTGTGTTTTTATAAAGCAATAGTACATACTCTATGTATATATATTTAGGTATGTTTATGTATACAATAACCAAACATTCAAAGTGGTAGTATAGTAATAATGTATAAAATCGTTATTTAGGAAATCAATTCTGTGGCAACAAACCGCTTTTGTCTGAAATTGATATTTCAAGTAAAGTACATAAGTTTAAATAAGAGTTTAAAAATATAGTAATAGGACTGTTTCAGTTTTTTAATTTTTTTTAAATCGTCTAAATTATGTATTAAGCATTTGTAATTCAAAAACTTTATTTTTATAATAAAGTTATTATTAATAAATAAATTTTTGTAAAAATCGCTTAAGTAAAATAAACCGTTTAAACAGCCAATACATTTGAAAATTTAAACTTTTATATTCCAAATTTGTAAAAACATAAATTTATAAGTTAAGATTACATATAAAATATTTTAATTTAAATTTTATGACAGATTATGACAGAGTCGTTTTTAGGTTATATGGACCATTGAATATAACCATTTTTAGGTGATAATAACCATACCAAAAATGTTAGTTATAGTTGTCAGAATAAAACCAAATTTTGACAGTTATGACAGTTTTGATTTAGTTTTAATTCTATTCAACAATAATATAATATTTTTAAAACTTCAGATTTGGTAAATAATATTTAAAAATAATATATTTTTCTGGAATTAGAGATATTAATTAATACAACAATAATATAATATTATTAAAACTTCAGATTAGCAACTAGAGATACTAATTAGTACTACAATAGGATTATATTAAGACAATATTTTTATATCAAATTGTTAATGACAAAAATTCCACACAGGTGATGTAAAAAATGGGTACATTAAATATTTACAATCAAATCGAATATATTCTAGTATTTGTGTTGATGACTTCAAAATTGGATACAAATAATTAATTGTATATTAACAGTATAACTACACTTTTTATATACTAACACTTAGGTATAACCATAAATATTCATGGCATTTATTGATATTGCATACATAGAGTTTTTGGAGTGTAGACAAAACTAATAAAAGATTTAAAGATATATATATATATATATATATCCAAGGAAGGTGAATCATCAAATGCTTATCTTATAAATAAATTACTGTTAATTACTCGAAATTATTAAAACTATAAATCGATGGACCAAACAGTAATATCTTAAAAAATGAATTAATTTTAATTGTAATAAATGTAAATATAAATAAATAAATAAATATTGAATGAATATTATTTATTGATATAAATAAATAAATATATAAAATAATGTTGTATTAGATATTTAGCCATGAAATATCATCTCAATCAAACTGAAAATTTAAATAATTGGATGTACCCGTACTTTTTAACTCTGTCATTATTTTAAAAATTTTTTTTTTTTTTTTAAATATTTATTTATTTAGTATAAAATACTATTTAATTATAATTTTCAAATTTTAAATTAAAGCTTATGTTTAAATTCGGTAATTAAGAAAAAATGAGCAAAATAAATTTTGTAATTACATTAGAAATTTTACGTTTTACGTCTGACCAAATATATTGTGTAACTTTAAATTTGAATTTATTGTAGTTCCTTTCCAGTTTCAGATCTGTGGGTAATTTATTAAACATCTTTAGACCACCATACATTAATTGATTTTTCGCATTTTCACTTCTGAAGAAATCTAGTCTGAAGTTGAATATATTTCTTAATCTATAATGTTGAACATCTTGAACATATATAACTTTGGAACTAAGATAATTCGGTAACAATCTATTTTTCATCTTAAATACAAAAAGTAGTACATGTAGACGAAGTCTTTGCCTTATGTTGAGCCATTTTAACGTTTTTAACATAAAATCAATTGAGGTATACGTATTGCATTTGAGTATGGTTCCCATTTCACAGTTTTTTTCGTTTTTTGTAATCTTTCTATTATTTCATTATTTACAAATGCTGTAATAGTTGCACAATACTCAAAATGGAGCTTGATCATGGTGCTGAAGATCCTTATAGTTCTTATAATAGACAACTTATTTCTTATTCGACTTAAAAACCCAAGTTTTTTTTATGTGAATTTTCTTGCACATAAATTCGCCATGTTCTTTGAAATTTAATTTGTTGTCTATTACTAGACCCAAATATTTGATGTGCTCAACTATTTCAATAATATTTTGTTCAATTATGATATCATAATAATTACATTCACCATTTATAAACATGGCTTTAGTTTGGGTAATGTTAAGCCTCAGTTTGTTGTTTTTGAACCATTCAGCTAATTTTTAAAGGTCCGAGAGTGGATTTTCCGAACACATTATTCTACAGAATCATCCATTATAAAGATCAACGTATCATCTGCAAACAAGGATATTTGCACAAAGTCTACAACCTTCTCAATATCATTTATGTACAACAAAAAAAGTAAAACATCCAACACTGAACCTTGTGGTACCCCAATTGAAATATCTTTATAGTTTGAGAGCTGATTGTTTACCTTGATATCTGTTGAGCAAATATGATTGAAACCACTTATTTTCATTTCCCCTTATGCCATAACTTTCCATTTTTTGTAATAAAATTTGGTGATCGACTGTTTCAAATGTTCGTCTTAGGTCAAGAAATACCGCAACTACTAATTTTTTATCATTTTTTTGCTAATTTCCAGTTTGATATGACTAAATTTAATGATGACTCATAACTATGTTTTTTCCGAATACCAGATTGCTTTTCTGATATTAGATTATTTTTTTCCAAATTGTTTGTTGACTGATTTCTCAACAATTTTAGCTTCAGTTAGAATCATATTTATTGGTCGAAATTCATTGCATTTAATTGTGCCTTTAACCTTTGGAACTGGTATGACTGTTGATTTTTTCCATTTATCAGGGAAAACTGCCGTTTCTAATGATTGATTTATTAAATCGATTAGATAGGGCTAAATTTTTATTAACTAAATTTATGTCTTTTTTATTGTTCATGGATTTTATGATAGTTTTGAGCTTTTGAATATTAATATTCTTAAAATTAAATCTTGTGCTTATGAAATTGGCTTTGAGGTATGCTTTCGTTAATTTCTATAATGCTTTTAATAAAATATTAATTAAATTTGTTGGCGGTTTTTCTTTCATCATCTATTATTTCTTGGTCAAAAAAGATTTGCTTGATATTATTGTGTTTGTTGGTTTTTAAAACATTAGAGACTTTATGACATTCCACATACTTTTCTGGTCAAAATTTCTCAAAAATTCTCAATTTTCTATAGATAATAATCAAAATCCAAAATCAAATTGCATTTTGTATTTTGAATCAAGCAGCATCGGAAAATAGTCGAAGTGAAATTTAAAATTTACTACTAATTATTTATTTTGGAACTGATAAATTTAATATCGAGAAATCTACAAAATTCTATCAGATAAAATTTAATGGAAAAAATTATAAGAGAATGATTCGAGTAAACTTCACTATGACTAATTGTTAAAATAAATAAATAAATCAGTCGCAAGCACTGATTTTGAAAGTAAGTTACTTTCTAAATATCAATATTTTTAGATTAGATTTAAACTTTTCCGGCAGGGGATCGCTCCCTATATCAAAGCAGCCGCAATTAGGCTCATTGTGATAACCCGTGTTTATTAGTTATTGAAACTAGTATTTGAGTAATTAAGAATACCTGATTTTGTGATAACACTCAGGGTGTTCTTCAATGGTATGCTGGGTAGCTCCCATTGTTCGGGGAATATCAATATTTACACAATAAGAATAAATAAGAAAAAAAATTCGACTTTTAATTGCTAAATTTGAAATACTCAGACTAATTGTCATCACTTCACAAAACTTTAAACAATGCACTTTAAAGCATATCTCACACATTAAAATAAAAATTTTGCAATTTTCAAATTTCTCATTATTTTTGCATTACTTTGTAAAATTTTAAAGAAAATTTTTTGGAAGATAAAAATGGAGTACACTACTATTCAAGGTTTACTTCAATTTATGAATGTACACAAATATTGAAGATAAAAAACAAAAAATGATATAAAAATAAAATTTTATAAAGGAAAAATATTATTATTCATATTGTTCATCCCTTGTTTAGTATCTATACAAAAAGGATAATACCTTGGATACATAAAACTTCATATGTAAATATTTATCTATTTTCCATTTTTGTTATCCAATTTTTTCTATTATTTTCTTTTTCTCTAGAAGAATTGATGCTACCCCAGAGTAATGCAATAAATACAATATTAGTTTGTGTTTTTTGTTCATTTTATTATTGTTGTTTTTTTTTTAAATTATGTATTAGTGTATTATAAGTTTCAACAATTCGCATAAATAATTTTTTTTTTTTTTTATGAAGATTATTAAGGTCTAGGTCACATATGGTGGAAAGTTTTGAATAACAAAAAAATGTAAATAAAGTAATCAATGGCATCTTTTTGTTTTGAAATCTAACAGAATTAGATTATTTAAAGAGATTTATATATATATATATTTATATAATATATATAGATAGATTTATATATATATATATATATATATATATTCAAAAATTTATTGATTTAAGTCCTTTAGGACACATTATTGTCGATTAATTATATATATCTAAATAGATGGGTTCCAAAAATTTTTAAATCCTTGTAAAGTATCTAGTTTTAGGTGCATTTATCTTATATATTTATTTAATTAATATAAATGAGACTGTAAGTCTACATTTTTTTTTTGAAACTGTTTAATAATGAAAATGTTATTACAATTGTATTAAATTAAATTTAAATTAAATTTTTATTAAATTATATTTTAATAAAAAGCTTAATTTTAATAATAACAGGTACAGTATCCTAAAAAAATAAAATACAATTTTTTATTTAATAAAATCATATAATTATATAGAAATAATATAATTCCACCTGTGGCTTAGGTAGTTGATTCCCCAAACACACCGTTTATATTTATATTGATAGTAAATAAATGTAGAAACATTTTTTTATTCAATACAATAACACCTGTCCCAAATCACACCACTTATATTGATAGTATACAAATGTAGCGGTGTAGGATTTCGCTTGATAAAATTTAATAAAGACTACTCGTTTCGACTGTTGAATTAAGAAGAACTGTTTTATTTAAAAAAAAATATACACCCAAATTTAAATATCCACACGAGTGTCCTGAACTACTGATGATTACAAAATTCGACATTAATACTATAATAAATGACTGTATACGCATATACCCCATACAAGGCAATAGAAATAATTGTTTTTAAATCAAAATTTATACAACTGGAAATATTCACAGCAACAACAACAAAATTAATCTTCTGTCTAACAGTATAAGGCAATTGAATGGTATTCAATAACTCTGATTAATTTCTTATTGCACGACAGAACTTATTTATATACTCCTATATACATTACAAAAATAAGTTTCCTTTCCTTAAACTATACAAAAATTTCAAATATTTTGTCAACCAACTTAAATCATTTTTTTTGTTTTTTTTTTTTGCTTCTCTTAACTCTATATAAATCATTACAACTAAAAAAAAAACTTAAATCAATCTCTTTCATAAAGGATTAAATTTATCAAATGTACAAATGGCAATTTAAAAAAAAAAAAAAAAAAAAAAAAAACGCAAAATTTCATTGAAGTGGAAAATCTCATAACGAACAAAACAAAAAAATTCATCCTTTTTATGAATCTTATAAACACATATGTATATATATATATATACAGTATATATTATGACAAATGTATATATGTATATACAAAATAAATAAAAGTCATCTATTTTGATGATCCCAAAAAATATTTAATTGGTATAGCACACACAAAAGTGTTCAACCGAAAAAGGTTAAAATTTGGAAAATTTTAATCAAAAGCGTCAATGAATTTTCAAATTACGCCTTTAATTTATTAAAAAACAAAAAATGAAAAAAACAAGAAAAAAAAAACTAATTTATTCAAAATAAAAAATTTGTTTGAAATTGAGTAATAGTTCTTCTAACATTCTTATTTATTATGGAAAAGTGGTGGAAAATTTAATAGAATTTACAAATTAGTTTTAGGTTTTGATGACACATACATACATACATATATATATTTACATCGGAATCAGAAAAGTTGAAAATTAAAATTAAAAATAAGTGGAATTTTTATACATTTTTTTTTTATATATTTCTGAGAAAATAAAATAGAAAACTTCAGTCTCATAACTTTAAATTATTAAAAAAAAAAAAACAAATTCATATTTTTTTAAATATGAATTTAAAAATAATTAAATGCGACAGCAGTTGAGAACATTAAATATGTACACATAGTTTGTTATATTACATAGCCTTTTTTGAGTTTAGTCTCAATCAAATTAAAGGTTTATTTAAAGTTGAGAGTATGACAATATTGGAGTTGAATTATTTAAAAATTGAAAAACAAAATTAACATGTAATTTATTTAACTGAACTATAAAGTAAAAATTGTTACTAAATTACAAACAAATTAACTATTATTATTACTATTATTATATTTAATTAGTGCAATATTTTGTTATTACTTTTGAAATGCTAATAATCATCAGGATTATAAATTGTTGCCCTAAACTTTCTAAATCTACTTTTCCCGTAGATTTTATGTAAACCAACCTGTAACCACTGTTGTTAAATCAATCACACAAACACTATTTTAGTGCCGTAGTAGCTCTCATATAAATTTCATATAAATGATAAATGAAATGCAATCAATAATTTGTTTTGAATTCATTTACTCTCATAAATAATAAAATTAAAATTAAATTTTTTTTTTAATAACAAAATTAAATATTAATTTGATTCATTTTAAAGTTTTTAATTGACACAAGTATTGCAAAGAATTTTTACATGGTCAGTACTTGTTTAATCACATTTATTGCACAAATTTTAATATTGCAAAGATGACATTTTCACGTTTTGATTTTTAGGAAGTTCTTTTTATTTATTTTTTTATTATATTGACATTTATATTTATGCTGAAATTTATATTGAGCCGCAGCAACGTAATAATAGTGTCTATATTTATAAAATTGATTTTGTCTTATATCAGCACGAAATTTACAAAGATAGGTTGAATTATTTAAACATTATTATTTTAAAGACTCAATTGAGGGTTATGTATGTAAATGTGTGTAAATAATGTTATGTAAATAAAAGAATTGCAATAATTCAATAATTAGAGCAGCGCAGAGCAGAGCAGCGGCGCCACAAATATTGTTAATGATTAAAAATATGCTAGTTGACAAAAATAACTAAACCCAAAAATTATTAACAAAACATTACCTAAATTTATCATACAAATAAACTTATTTGGCAAAAAATTTCAATCTACATATTAGAATATCTTTAATTTTTTTTATATTTCTGTAAATAATTTTCTAAACAATTTTCTCTATTAAAAAAAACTATTTCGAAATTTTATTAATTCCACTTCCAAATTATCTATTTCAAATTATTCATATTTAAATTAAATTAATTAGGAAAGTTCTTAACTAGCAAATTTATAATGAATTAAAAATTATGTTCTAATTTGTCAGATTGATAATTCCATAGAATATACGATTGCCATACGATTGCCATTCGGTATAAAATGCTTTTCTATAGAGAAAATTTTCCGATATTTTAATTTGCTCCTGAATATATGCAATTTATTTCGATCAATAAAAATGTTTTTGTTAGGAAAAAAAATTGATGCAATTTTATTACAAATGAAATTGATATTTTAATCTAATCTATTGTTTTACTTATCATTAATTAAAATTGAAGGTTAAATATTATAATTAAAATAGTATAATTTATAATAACTGTCTTTATTTATAAATAAAATGTTGTTAAATATTATAATTTTTATATTTTTGATAATAATCTTTAAAAAAAAAGAGTACATTAAAAATTTAAGTAACAAAACATAATTATAGCTTACAAAATTATATTTTATTTGAATATTACAGCTCGTATGAATTACTATAACAGTGTATTAGGTCAAAATGTAATTTTTTCTTCTGTATTAATCATTTGATCCCTATTATTTAGCTTGTCTTGACTTCCTTAATTGAACAACCATTAACTTGTATATGTAACTTAGATGAATAGAAAAATAGACCATAAAAAGCAGTTAGCAATAATTATTTTATCAAAATATATACTTTAAAAATAAAAAAAAAACAATCAATCATATTAACAGCTGATATTGCATGAAATTGGGCAGAAAAATATTAAATAATCAAAACCATATGTACACTGAGCAAAAAAATATGTTTGGCTCAACTATAAAATTAAAGAAGAATAATATGGTTGGAAAATATAGTTACATTAACCATATTACTTCATGTAACTATGGGTTTTATATAAAGCTAAAAAGTTTTTTATATGGTTAAATGAAATATAATATGACTAAATGAAATATGATATTGCAACAAAAATAGTTCATAGTTCACACAACAATATTCACAAACATAATTATGTTTGCAGCAATATTATTTATAATTGAAACAAAAATATTTATGTTTGGAGTAAACATATTATAGTTACTTTCTACAAGACGATATTTTGTTCTCAGCTATAATTTTGTTGTTTTAAATATGATTTATTTCAACCATAATATTATAGTTACTTTAATCATAATATGATTACTTCAGCCATAATATGATTACTTCAATCATAAGAGATGATTACTTCAATCATAAGGCAACTATAACATGATTGCTTCGATCATAATATGATTAGTATTACTACAAATAGATGTAAAACAACTATAATATTATTTCTTTAACCAAAATATGTTTGTTACAACTACTGGATTATGAGCTTCTTAATCATATCCACAACCATAATATTTTTGTAAGCAATATAATTTAAAGTTGGTTTATATTTTTTTTAAATATAGTTGTAGCAACCATAATTTATTACAACGTAGGTATATATTTCGATTAACTATAATATTTTTAACACAAATATAATATGTTTCTATCAACCCTGGTTATATTCCTCATTAACATATCAAATGTTTGTTTCAACTATATCTAACATGATAAGTTAAAAGTAACCATAATATATTTCTCGTAACCATTGGATAAACATATTATTTCTCTTAGTGTATAACAATCAAAGGAAATAAATAGAGAATAATTATGTTTAAATTATATAAAAAATTGTTTCCATCATTTTGCTACTATATTATATACAGGAAAATAGAATAAAATTAGCTCGAATACAATTCAGCAGATTAATAATCCAACATACATCCCGCCAATATACTGATTATTGACAATAGAATAAATAAAATGACAAAACTAATTTGCATAAAAATTACCTTAACCGCACAGAGTGGTTCTAGTACTAACTTACTTTTCATTAAATCCATTAAAATAATCAACAACAACAAATATGTCATTCAAGAGTCTGTTGTGGCATCAAAGAGACATAATTAAGTGCTAATTTTTTTTTTTTTTTTTTTTTTTTTTAAATTTCAATATTTTTATTTTTTAGCATTTTCTTAATCTATGATAAAATATAACTGATATAGTAGGTATATACAAATAATAAAATTAATCTTATAGCTAAAAGTTATATTAATTCAAAATTATATCTGTACAATACAAATTCATTTAGTATTAATTAATAGAGAAAAAAAATAAAAATAAAAATAGTTAGTCACCATTCTGTTGCATAAAGCAAGAATCGAATGATGCTTATTTCTAGAAAAAATCAACAAATAACCTTAAATGGGGAAAATTCAAAAAAGAAATTAAAATTTAAATACAAATTACAAAGGTAAAAGCAACTAAAATTATCACTTACATGATCCCCCTCATAAAAGTTGAGTCATAAAAATGAGATATTTGAAACTGTGTAAAATTAGACCTATTGTATGAAAGCAAAGAATAATATAATTCATAAAGTATAATCAACAAACAAATAAACTTAAACAATTTACAAAATATACATACACGAATCAAAGCCATATGAATATTTGTCCAACAGAAATGAATTATAATCGAAGAAATGTTGTCTCTTTCAAATCGAAATCATAAAAAAAAAATAAAAAAAAATTTATTTGCTTAAACATTAAAGCTACTGTAAGTACTAAATATTGGATTTCAAACTCATATTTGCCGATTGACTTATTTATTGGACATTCCATAATACGGAACCTACAATGGTTAGAAAAATCAAATTTAATTTTATCCCAACATTACTCTGACCTCAAAATATTATTCGTTTTAGACAACAGGAAAAGGTAGGCAGCAGAAAAAGGTTAAAAAAACTCTACCCAATAAAAGTAAAACAAAATAGAAGGAAGTGGAGTAGATCATAATTCATAACATATAAAAAACAAAGCTCACACAAGTACCACAAAAATCTAAATTTAACTTAATAAAGTCAATATAATTTTTTTTAACAGTCAAGTTTTTTTTTGTTTTTTTTTTTTGATTCCTCTTACACTTAACTTAATTTTCGGAGTCAATTTCGGAATCATTTCTCATCCTCTTCTATAATACAAAAAAATAATATTTACTATTTTTTCAAATGATTGATTTTGATCATTCAAAATTGAATCTATTTCTCTTGTTTATTATTGTTTTATGTATTTTTTTTTTTTTTTAGAGTTTGACATAAGAATAACACAATAAACATCTTCGTTTCTTTCATATCCTTTTTCATTTAGAAATAAATAGCTACACTCAATAGTAACATTATATCCTTATATACTACTAAATCAAGAGAACGAAATTGTATCAAAAATTTATTACAAAAAATAAACGCCTATATCAGGAAAACATCAGGCATATTTAAAGATATAATAAAAATAAGAAAAACAAGGAAAATGCAAAAGAAAATAGAGGGATCCCAAGTTATTTTTCCCATATGTTTATAAATCGTAAATTTTCCTTAAAATATGTAGTAGCACAATATTACAAAGAGTATATATAGGTATATCGAAATATTATAATACATCAGAAAATCAATGAATTGTTTGTTCTTTTCATGTTATGTTTATTTTCTTATTAATTTCCGAAAATATTTACACATATTTTTTATGTCCTTATTTACTCCTCTGAATAAAATAAAATGTTGAAAAATCTATTGAAAAGAAAATTGAAAACAAAAAAAAAAAAAAATATTAAAGTAGATTTTTTTTCCGGTTTACACTTAATGTCACTCTGTACTGTACATATATTTTTTAATACAGGATATTGAAGTAATTCTAACTGTAATTTAGTATTACACCTTTTCCTTATTATGTAAGTAC